>CM076571.1:868786237-869164871 GCA_034641835.2 Pinus albicaulis
TTAAATATCTTCAATAATTTTTTTTTTTTTTTTTATTTAATTTTTTTTTTTTTGGGAGAAAGGTCGTATCAAATTTGCTAAGTTGTGACCGCACGGGTGCCTTTTGCATGTTCGTGCGGTCCGTTTGCCATTTTCTCCCTTATTCCTTCGTTCAATCGGGCGTGACGTGTCAGGGCGCCCGCCCAAACACGTTCGGGTCTAGTCGTTTCGTTTGAGGGCGCCCGCCAAGACGCATTTAGGTCGGGTCGGGTCGTTTCATTTGAGGGCGCCCACCCAAACGCATTCAAGTCAGGTCGGGTCATTTTGTTTGAGGGCGCCCGCCAAGACGCGTTCGGGTCAGGTCAGGTCGTTTCATTTGAGGGCGCTCGCCCAAGCACGTTCGAGTTAGGTCAGGTCATTTCGTTTGAGGGCACCTGCCCAAACGCGTTCGGGTCAGGTCGGGTCGTTTCGTTTGAGGGCACCTGCCCAAACGCGTTCAGGTCGGGTCAGGTCGTTTTTTTTTAGGGCGCCCACCCAAACGCATTCGGGTCGGGTCGTTTCGTTTGAGGGCGACCGTATCAAATTTGCTAAGTTGTGACCGCAGGGTGCCTTGTGCACGTTTGTGCAGCCCATTTGTCGTTTTCTCCCTTATGCCTTCGTTTGGTCGGGCGCACCGTGTGAGGGTGCCTGCCCAAAGGCATTTGGGTCGGGTCAGGTCATTTCGTTTTAGGGCGGCCGTATCAATTTTGCTAAGTTGTGACCGCACAGGTGCCTTTTGCACATTCGTGCGACACGTTTGCCGTTTGTTCCCTTGTGCCTTCGTTTGGTCGTGCACACCATGTCGCGCCATGTGAGGGTGCTTGCACAAATGCGTTCGGGTTTGGTCATTTCATTTGAGGGCGGCCGTATCAAATTTGCTAAGTTGTGACCGCACGGGTGCCTTGTGCACGTTTGTGCGACCCGTTTGCCGTTTGCTCCCTTGTGCCTTCGTTCGGTCAGGCGTGCCATGTCATTTCGTTTGAGGGCGCCCGCCCAAACCCGTTCGGGTCGGGTCATTTCGGTTGTAGGTGCCCGCCCAAACGCGTTCGGGTCGGGTCATTTCGGTTGAGGCCACCCACCCAAACACGTTTAGGTCAGGTCGTTTCGGTTGAGGGCGCCCGTATCAAATTTGCTAAGTTGTGACCGCACGGGTGCCCTATGCACATTCGTGCATCCCGTTTTCCATTTTCTCCCTTGTGCCTTCGTTCGATCGTGTCGCGCCGTGTGAGGGCACCCACCCAAACGCGTTCGGTTTGGGTTGTTTCATTTGAGGGCGGTCGTATCAAATTTGCTAAGTTGTGACTGCATGGGTGCCTTGTGCACATTCGTGTGGCCCGTTTGCCATTTTCTCCCTTGTGCCTTTGTTCGGTTGGGCGCGCCGTGTCATTTCGTTTGAGGGCGCCCGCCCAAACCTGTTCAGGTCAAATCGTTTCGGTGGAGGGCGCCCGCCCAAACGCGTTCGGGTTGGGTCGTTTTGGTTGAGGGCGCCTGCCCAAATGCATTTGGGCCGAGTCGTTTTGGTTGAGGGTGCCTGTATCAAATTTGCTAAGTTGTGACCGCACGGGTGCCCTGTGCACGTTCGTGTGCCCTGTTTGACGGTTGTTCCCTTGTGCCTTCATTCGGTCGGGCGCGCTGTGTGAGGGCGCCCACCCAAACGCGTTCGGGTCAGGTCAGGTCGTTTCATTTGAGGGTTGCTGTATCAAATTTTCTAAGTTGTGACTGCATGGGTGCCTTTTTCACGTTCGTGCAGCTCGTTTGCCATTTACTCCCTTGTGCCTTCATTCGGTCGTGCACGTCGTGTGAGGGTGCCTGCCCAAACACGTTCAAATTGGGTCATTTTGTTTGAGGGCGGCCGTATCAAATTTTCTTAGTTGTGACCTCACGGGTGGCTTGTGCATGTTCGTGCGGCCCATTTTCCATTTGCTCCATTGTTCCTTCATTCGGTTGGGCGCGCCGTGTTGTTTCGTTTAAGGGCGCCTGCCCAAACCCGTTCGGGTCAGGTCGTTTCGGTTGAGGGTGCCTGCCGAAGCGCGTTCGGGTCGGGTCGTTTCGGTTGAGGGCGCCCGCCCAAACGTGTTTGGGTCAGGTCATTTCAGTAGAGGGCACGCGTATCAAATTTGCTAAGTTGTGATCGCACGGGTGCCCTGTGCACGTTTGTGCGGCCCGTTTGCCGGTTGCTCCCTTGTGCCTTCGTTCGGTCGTGCACGCCGTGTGAGGGCGCCCGCCCAAACGCGTTCGGGTCAGGTCGTTTCGTTTGAGGGCGGCCGTATCAAATTTGCTAAGTTGTGACCACATGGGTGCCTTGTGCACGTTCGTGTAGCCCATTTATTGTTTGCTCCCTTGTGCCTTTGTTCAGTTCGGCTTGCTATGTCGTTTCGTTTGAGGGCGCCCGCCCAAACCCGTTCAGGTCGGGTCTTTTTGGTTGAGGGCACCCACTCAAATGCGTTCAGGTCAGGTCATTTCAGCTGAGGGCACCCGCCAAAACACGTTTGGGTCAGGTCATTTCGGTTGAGGGCGCCCGTATCAAATTTGCTAAGTTGTGACCGCACGGGGTCCTTCCGCAGGACTCATGCAGAACAGTGTTCAGGGCGGGCGCATTTAGGTCGAGTCGGGTTCGTGCAGCGCGTCCATGTTCAGGACGTGCGGAACAATGTTTGTAGGCGCGAAAGTTGTTCATCAGGGTTGGGCCGAGTCGAACGTGACCTGAACGTGTTCAAACATTTTTCCAACATAGTATCAAAGCTAAGGTGCAAGAAAGAGACTAAAGATCACATCCTAGTTGGCATTATGGCAAGGGTTATAAACAAGGGTTTCAAGTTTGTTGGGAATCTCACTACATTCATCAAGGGTTTCATTTTGAAGATCATTTCCAAGCTAGAAGTAATGGATGGAAGTTTATCTTCTGCTTTGTCTAGGACTTTCAAGAATGAGAATGTATGGGTTATTGATAATGGTGCTTCTAGACATATGATGGGAGAATGCACCTAGCTTTAGACTTTGTCAGAAGGAACCTCCATCTCCTAGCTCAATCTGAAATTGCATGTCCTTCTCGTTCAAGTAGCTGAAATACTTCTTGTTCATGGTCATGTGGAAGGATGCCCACACCACCTATCTCATCTTGAACCTGAGTGAACTTTGAAAGATGTGTGATGATGGGCTCATCTTTGCTCATCTGCTTACTTCTTAGCTTCTCTTTGAGAGCAAGCTTCGTGACATCACTGGAAGCCTGAAACAAATTGAAGATGGCTTTAAATTTAAACATCTCATACACTGTCTTCTTCTCATTGAGATGAGGAATAATATGATCTCTGAACCCCTTTAGAATGATCCTTCTTGCCTTGGTGTCATTCTTAGTATGCTGGGCCAACCGTTGGGGATCTTGAGGTGGCACTATTGCCTACTTGACATACTCTGCTACCCCATTATCTTCCAACACTACTGTGATTTTCTTCTTCCATGCACGTAAATTTGAGGCTCCTTCTAAACTGTGATTTGACCTTAGCCCTAGGACCGACATATTGTTATCCAAGGAACTGCTCTGCTCTGCTCTACAAACTATCACCCTGAAAACAATTGTGTCCTCATGTTGTCCTAGTTGGACTGACCTTGCAAACACACAGACCCTTTCTCCTACTTTCTTGCGCTCAGATAGTCCTTATTTCCTCGTGCACAAGTTTCCTAGTTCCTAGTGTAGGGGACTCCCTATTCTTTAGGGCTTGATTCCTATTTCCTAGCGCAAAATTTCCCTATTTCCTAGCGCAATTCTGCCACAAGAAAAGCTCTCTTCAATGCTCTGTATTGGCTCCTCCAAGATACGCACTCACAACAAAGATCTCTCACACAATTTTGTGCTCTCTCTCACAATCTCGTGAGTTGTGTATTGTCACAGTCCTTTGTGCACAAAACAACTATGAAACTTTGTGCCTTTGTCCTCCTTTATTGATTCGATCCATGCTAAAATTGGCAAGTTACAAATTTAGAACATGTGTTTTGATTAAATAATTAACAGAGTCTAACTGGTTCTCTAACTCGTCCTTGCTTCAATCAAGGATTGAAGCTCCCAACTCATCCTCTTCTAAATTTATAACTGCCTCTCGAACTTGTAGTCAAATTGAAGAAGGTCCATGTAACTGATCCTCCAACATAACGCATGAATTCACCATCTCCACGAACTCGTCCATGGGCAAAGGAAGACAAATCATGGTCTTTTTGGCTAAGGCACACACCAAAGAAGACCTTCTCTCGCTACACTTTTCAACAATCCCATTGTCCATCTTGATTACATACGATGTCATTGGGTTCATGGTCTTCATATCACGCTTGACTAATTGTGGGTTTTGCTCCTAACACCTATCGATTAAGATGATTCATTGCATCCTAGGGTTGACAGGATCATAGCTATGCCATCTCCATGAGATCAAGTTTAACAATCACTTTTTTGAGGGAGGTTCTGTTGTTTGTTTTGGGACTCAAGAGGTTCTCTTGTGACTTTCTCTCATTGGTATGATTAGAGAGGCCTAGATTTATCTGTTCAAGAGTTGATTCTCTCTATATAAGAGACTTTCGATGGCCTCTCCAGACTCAGTACCACTAAGAGCATTGATTGTTTATTCCAGCGTATTTGGGTTCTTGGTGGTGTGAATCCTAGGTGGACTCCTTTTCCTTGGAGTTAGATGGCATAGATTCGTGAGACAATGAAGTTTTCCCACATGGTTAGTAGGCACATCACCTCTGTGATTTTAGAGCTTGATTTGCCTAGTTCAAACTATGGTCTCCTCAGGTTGGCTTGAGTAAGCCAAATCTCCATTGTGAAATTCTTCTCATCAACCTCTATAAAGAAGAGAGGAATTACCACCCTCTATAAAGAAAGGAAGCCTTTCTTGGTTCCATCCCTTTGCCTGGTCCTAGTTTTCTGCATTTTTACTTGTGCGTGGTTCAAAATTTCAACTAGTATCCCACAGCATAAATTCAGTGAACACTAGCGTAGCTGGGATCCCTTGCAACAAATATGGTAAATGTGATGTAGTTATTTGTAATGCAATGGTGATGATTATGATTATGTCTGATACTAGTTGAGAAACACTAGGCATGGGATGAGTGGGGCATGTTAGGTGATGGGATAAAAGTGAGTCCAATATATATATATATATATATATATATATATATATATATATATATATTAAAACTTGGCCTTTAATTTTCTTAAGTCCCTTTTGATTATGCATCTGGTTCCCAATGTAACCTTGGGGTGATTCAAATGGTCATTAACACCTAGGGTCTAGGCCTTGGTTCCCCATGAGACCTTGCTTTGAAGGGGCATGTTAAAAGTAACCTATGAGAGTATATATGCTTTCATTTTCCTTGGGATTTGGAGATCATGATATCAATAGCAGAGTTATGTTCTTGGTTAGAGCTTGTTAGGTGTGCAGGGTTATCCTATTTGTTTGATCTTTCATAATAGAGAGTTAGGGAAATGCTGCTACCATTGGTTAATTGTTCTTGAGATATGATAATATAGATAATTTAATATTAATAAATTTCCACAAATAACTAGAAAAGTAGGTCAATGGGATTAAAATATTTATATTTTATTGAATTTATTAAAATATTAATTATAAATATTTATATTTTATTGTTTTAATTATATTATATAAAATTAAATTTTAAATATATTGTGATTTTATATTTAATTAATAATTAAAATAATAAATATTAATATTTTAATTATTAAAAAAAAACCATTTCAAGATTTGTAAAAGTTTGATGGCATGGGTTGATTTCATTAAAAAAATAAAAACCCAAAGTGTTTGAAGCCTATGTTCGAAGCCCTTGTTCGATTTCATTAAAACAAATAAAAGCTCGAAGTGTTCGAAGCCCCTGTTTGATTTCATTAAAACAAATAAAATCCCAAAGTGTAAGAAATCCCTTGTTCGAAGCCCGTATTTGACTGTTCAGGAAGAGGAAGATGAGGTTGAGGTACTCGCTCCTCGACTGTTCAGGAAGACGAGGTTGAGGTACAGGAATACGAGGTTGAGGTACTCGCTTTTCGACTGTTCAGGAAGAAGAGGTTGAGGTACTTGCTATTCAACTATTTAGGAAGACGAGGTTGAGGTTTTTAGGGCATGCCGAAGTCCCCAATGTAAAACTTG
Source organism: Pinus albicaulis (assembly GCA_034641835.2). Lineage (NCBI taxonomy): Eukaryota > Viridiplantae > Streptophyta > Pinopsida > Pinales > Pinaceae > Pinus > Pinus albicaulis. The sequence goes on from CM076571.1 coordinate 868,792,405, forward strand.
ACACTGTAAGAAAGCCCAAAGTCGAACTTGACACTGTAAGAAAGCCCAAGAAACTTGTTGTTTGACTGTTCAGGAAGATGAGGTTGAGGATTTGAGGGCATGATGAAGTCCCCAAAGTCAAACTTGACACCGTATGAAAGCCCAAGAACAGAGGCAAAACTGGTTGTTCTTACCCAAACTGGATGTGTTGGTTATTTGGCACCAAATTTTTGCTCTCGGGGCTAGGAATTTTTTATATATAATTACAGCTTTTATCATGGAATCCACTTATATTGTATTGCGGGAGCTAGTGAAGGCCTTGAGGTGTACTTTGGCTTAGGATATCCACGGGGTATATTATCTTTTTCATTTTCTTTCCCTATCATCAATTTCAATTGTTACTAGTGATTATTTATTCTTCCTCTCATGCCCTAAAGTCCTATATTTATTTCTCTAAGCCAATTTTCTGTACAGATCCTGAAACAAAAGCCTAGCTAGAAGAAAATAAACATCTAGTATTTGGATTTTCGACATTGCTACGATTCAGTTGGGAAACTTGCAACAACTATATAAAAAGGGGTGCTACAGTGATCTGGTAAGTCACATGCCAAGATTTTTTAATGCATAAACTTAAGGTCGAAGTACAATGGAGGAAAAAGGAGAATAGTTAGGACTCATTGAAATGCCACAGTTGGCTATGCTTAGTTTCACTTAAATATTTATAAGTTTTTCTACAACTTGATAATTTGATAAATCATCGATGTGAGTCCTTGTTGTAGCTGCTTAGATTACATTCTATTTGTTTATATTTAAAATTTTACTTTCCTGTTTCTAGTGTTCAAGATTTTAGGCCTCTCTAGTGACTGGTTCTTATAATGGTCACATTTTCCCCCTTTTTTCTCTTGGGTAAAATGTGTCTTATATTTCATTACTAGACAATAAAAGGTACATCAAGAATTATGAATTTAAAGACAGTACCTGTTGCGAATGCTGATGAAACATACATAAATTCATTTTTGTAACAAACATTATATAAGATTTTAATGTAACAAAGGTTTTTTTTCTATGTTTCGGGAGCTAGTAAAGTACTCATAAGCAGATCCACTTGTTTTAGGAGCTATCTTTTATTGCAGATCCACCTGTCTCAAGCTGCAAAAAGCTTCTTAGAATTCAAGTGTTGAATTAAAAGTACTCGTAAGTTGGTGGTCTGTATTGCTTTGATCCTTGAACAACAGCTTGTGAAAAATTGTTGTCTTGGAGCTGTTTAGAAATTTCCAGCCACATGCTTCATAAACATATAGTCCCTCCTTGTGCACATCTGAATGCTTCATCAAAAAATATGTAAAATTCTTTCCACAACCTTTTTAGCTGCAAAAGAAAATCCTTAGGGAAATCTTTGTAGTATTTGTAGCTCCAAAACCATGGTCACCAAAACGACAGAGAATATGTTAGAAACACAATTCCCTTAATATACACTGGTTGTATTATGTACGATTAACCAAGTGATTACACTAAAATATATTTGATCTTAATTGTATTGTAAGTTAGGATGGATGTGGCCTAAACTAGGCCTCAAGACAGACTTTTCCGAGTTGCTGTAGAAGAAAATCTTTCTCTATGGGCTAGAGCAGAAAGAGAATCTCCTTCAAGGACAAGTAACCACTCTGATTTCCTACACTATCTTTTGAGATCAGTATGGCTAGGGTAGGATGTCCATTCATCTTTGTAAGAATATAAATTGCTAGCACATTGCACGTTAATTTCTTGTGCAACGATGTTTGAGGTTAAGTTAGTGGCAGAAAAGTATTAATTTGATGATAATATTCTTGACATTTAACACTAGAATAAGTCTCCTCATCTAATAATTCTTGGGCTGAGATCTTGCTTGAGAAAGTAATTCTCTTTATAAGGTTGGATGATGTATTAGACCCTTGATAGTGGTGCAACATGGGTTCAAGCCTCGGTAGAGCTTATATTTTTTTGTCATGTTGGTATCATTGGGGAGTTTAGCTACAATGAACATCTTTTGTTTACATTGTACAACACTTAGATGGAGCACACCCCCTCATTAGCATTCAATCAATTTCCTTAGCAATCCTACTTAGTGATACCCCCCTTATCTCGGAGAAGAGCCGGCCAAATATAAGAGGAAGAGCTATTGAGGTGACAATGGGTAGCCTTGCTACGTTACACAAGACTATGCTTGGGACTTTACACTTTGTGGATGCTAGAATCTTTTGTAGCAGACACCAAAAAAAAATTTTCACTGAAAAAAAGGGAAACCTTTTGATAAATAATATGACCACTATAAGCACCAGATAAAAGAGTGTTAATGAAAATAATTGATAAATCATAGAGAAACTCTATCAAAAATAATATGGAAAAATAATAGTTGTAACATGGCATATCATGGTCAAACAAAATCTAATCTATAGATCTGAAACATAATTACATAAATAATTCCATAACAAGGTTTTCAAACTGTAGGAAGGTTCATATTTCGAACATTCATAATAGATGTTAACTGTAAAGGAGGCCGTGAAATCCAATAGAATAGAGCTCTCATTCTCTCCTAATAGCTTACACATCAAGATGGCTAGTGTTTAGTGGTATGTATCAAGTCTTGTGCTATAATCATAACTCTATTAAAGTTTAATCATAACTGTTCATTTAAAGCACTTCTACATTTAGTACTTTCTTTTCCATAATGACTTAAAAGCTGAAGAAGACTAGGCTTCCAACATTGCCAGGTTCTTGTATGGTTATATTGGAACTCTTGAAATATGAAATATCTGGAGGTTTTTATTTTCTCTGTAAACAGTCCTGAAGTCAAACCTTTCCATTTTCAAAAATTAGTACAGAAGAACTACAAGATGATTTCTTAATAAAATGTTTGGCTAATGATAGTGAAGACCTTGTGGTATCCTACTTACTAGCTCCCAGAATCTACTTATATTGTATTGCGAGAGTTAGTGAAGACGTTGTGGTATACTTTGGCTTAGGATATCCAGGGGGTATATTCTCTTTTTCATTTTCTTTCCCTATCATCAATTTCAATTGTTACTAGTGATTATTTATTTTTCCTCTTATGCCCTCAAGTCCTATATATATTTATCTAAGCCAGTTTTCTGTATAGATCCTGAAACAAAAGCCTGGCTGGAAGAAAATAAACATCTAGTATTTGGATTTCCAACATTGGTACGATTCAGTTGGGCAACTTGCAACATTTATACCAAAAATGGTGCTATAGTGATCTGGTAAGTCACATGCCAAGATTTTTTAATGCATGAACTTAAGTTCGAAGTATAGTGGAGGACAAAGGAGAATATTTAGGACTCATTGAAATGCCATAGTTGGCTATGCTTAGTTTCACTTAAATATTTATAAGTTTTTCTATAACTTGATAATTTGATAAATCATGGATGTGAGTCCCTGTTGTAGCTTCTTAGATTACATTATCTTTTTTTATATCTAAAATTTGACTTTCCTATTTCTAGTGTTCAAGATTTGAGGCCTCTCTAGTGACTAGTTCTTATAATGGTCACCTTTTCCCCCTTTTTTCCCTTGGGTAAAATGTGTCTTATATTTCATTACTAGAAAATAAAAGGTACATCAAGAATTATGAATTTAAAGACATTACCTGTTGCGACAGTTGATGCAACATCCATAAATTCATTTCTGTAACAAACATTATACATGATTTTAATGTAACAAAGGTTTTTTTCTATGCTTTGAGAGCTAGTAAAGTACTCATAAGCAGATCCACCTATTTCGGGAGCTATCTTGTATTGCAGAACCACCTGTTTTAGGCTGCAAAAACCTTCTTAGAATTCAACTATGGAATTAAAAGTACTCATAAACCAGTGGTTTGTTTTGCTTTGATCCTTGAACAACAACTTGTGAAAAATTGTTGTCTTGGAGCTATCTAGAAATTTCTAGCCACATGCTTCATAAGAATTTAATCCCTCCTTGTGCACATATGAATGCTACATCAAAACATATGTAAAAGTATTTCCACAAAATTTTTAGCTACAAAAGGAAATCCTTGTGGAAATATTTGTAGCCTTTGTAGCTCCAAAACCATGGTCACCAAAACGACAAAGACTATTTTAGAAACACAATGCCCTTAATAGATACTGGTTGTATTGTGTATGATTAACCAAATGATTACACCAAAATATATTTTATATTAACTATATTGTATGTTAGGATGGATGTGGCCTAAACTAGGCCTCAAGGCAGACTTTTCTGAGTTGTTGTAGAAGTAAATCCTTCTCTGTGGCCTAGAGCGGAAAGAGAATGTCCTTCTAGGAAAAGTAACCACTCTGATTTCCTGCACTATCTTTTTAGATCACTGTGGCTAGGGCAGGAGGTACATTCAGCTTTGTAAGAATAGAAAATATTATCACATTGGACATTAATTTCTTGTGCACCGATGTTGGAGTTTAAGTTAGTGGCAGAAGAGCAGTAATTTCATGAAAATATTCTTGACATTTAACACTAGAATAAGTTCCCTGATATAATAATTCTTGGGCTGAGATCTTGCTTGAGAAAGTAATTCTCTTTATAAGGTTGGATGATGTATTAGACCCTTGATAGTGGTGCAACATGGGTTCAAGCCTAGGTACAACTTATATTTTTTTGTCATTTTGGTATCATTGGGGAGTTTAGCTACAATGAACATTTTTTGTTTACATGGTACAACACTTAGATGGAGCACACCCCCTCATTAGCATTCAATCATTTTCCTTAGCAATCCTACTTAGTGATACCCCCCTTATCTCGGAGAAGAGTCGTCCAAATATAAGAGGAAGAGCTACTGAGGTGACAATGGGTAGCCTTGCTACGTTACACAATACTATGTTTGGGACTTTACACTTTGTGGATGCTAGAATTTTTTGTAGCAGACACCAAAAAAAAATTGTCACTAAAAAAAAGGGAAACCTTTTGATAAATAATATGACCACTATAAGCACCAGATAAAAGACTGTTAATGAAAATAATTGATAAATCAAAGAGAAACTCTGTCAAAAACAATATGGAAAAATAATAGTTGTAACATGGCATATCATGGTCAAACAAAATCTAATCTATATATCTGAAACAAAATTACATAAATCATTTCATAACAAGTTTTTCAAATTGTAGGAAGGTTCAGATGTTGAAAATTTATAATAGATGTTAACTCTAAAGGAGGTCGTGACATCCAATATAATAGAGCTTTCATTCTCTCCTAATAGCTTACGCATAAAGATGGCTAGTGTTTACTAATTTGTATCAAGTCTTGTGCTATAATCATAACTCCATTAAAGTTATATGATAGGCCCAAAGCCCCTGTATCTACTAGAATAAGTTTCTTCATCTATGACTGATTGGGATTGTCTTTGCATTTATATAATATGACTTTTTGCTAATGATTGTTTTAATGTTGTCTTTGCTAAAATAAATGTTGTTTTAAAGTATTTTTTAATATTTTATTCTTTCAAATGTATTTATATTTTTCCAGTGCACAGAAATTGAGAAAAATTTTCCTCTCTATTTTTGCATAAAAAAAGGAAATTATAGCAAGTCAAGCTTGCAATTTAACCAAAAATTGAATAAATCTAGGTAAGAGTGTCTGGTTTGTGTAAGATCCCTAAGATGCACAAATTTTTAGATAAAGAAGTGGTTTTGTATTGATGTAAATAATCAAAGACTAAACATAGGAATCAGTGCCTTATGGAGTCAAGAATATGTATTGAAGAAAAGTGAATAGGGAGGACAAAATTATCCTATTCCTACTACTAAAATTCTATCAAGATAAAACTGAAAGCAAGTAAAGTCTATGAAAATTACAGATTGATAACTTCTTGGAAAAGACAAAAGAGATGTTGCCAAAAAACTTGATTTTGTTTATTACGAAGGGACCACACGATGAAAAAACTCCTTGACATTTCTGAACATAGAAGAATTCTCCAAGATACCCTAATACTCCTTTGCAAAATATGATAGATACAATCACAACGCTGCAATCTCAAATCCAACTACCATAATTTTCTCAGTGCTAGCTCTCAATGCCACCTACAAGATAAAATATACTTGTATATTAATGTAGATAATTTTCCTTTTTAATGCACTTTTATCATGCCTAAACAAGGCCCTAAAATTGTTTTAAGGAGAGAATCCCCTAGTTTCAAAGTATGAATAAGTGACGATAAAAAATAGGATGACAAGTTAGGATAATTTTAGGAAGGAAACACTTAGAAATAGAAATTAAGTTCAACCATGTCACAATTAGTAACCTCCTAATATTAGGAAGGAAAATGATAAGAAATAGAAATTAAGGACAACCATGTCACAATTAGTTACCTCCTCACAGGCTAATTATTTCAATCTCAAAAATCAATAAGTGGCTTCCCAAGAGGTTGAGCAGGGTTTTAGACTTAGAATGCTTAGAAATTTTTCCTTCTGATTGTGAAATCTAGCTCTTGTGCCCTCTGACTCTGAGTGATGTTTGGCCATTTATATTGTTGTATCATATTTTGGTTTTAATTTTTTGAGTTAGAGTCTACTGCACTTACTCGGCAGAATTTGAGATATTGGTGAATTGGCTCTATTACACTCCTGATTGTGCCCAATTGTGAGTGTATTAACCCCAAAAAGGTGAACTTCGTCTGGATTTGATCATATAGATGTATAATGATATTAACCATCGATATTACAGTAATCATACATACATTTTAATTACTTTTCACATCTCTTGCTGTTGTGGTTAGGGAAAATAATAAATATCCATGAGGATAACAACATTCTACTAATTGGTTTCATAGCTGAAACCTGTTGCTAGTGAAAGAATATTCAATGGATTGTTCATTTCTAGAATGGTAATATATTGCAGGAAGCAACAAGGGCACTTACCTGAACCTCATTTTGAGATCTAGTTTGAACTTTGACATGATGCTTCAAAGTGTCATGCTTGAGAATAGAACCTATTGAGAAAACTATTTTCTTCTTTTTAATGAATATAGATGATCTTGGAGAATTAATTACAATATCTAACCTTGACAAGCCTTCAAGAGGTCCACAACAGACAGTGGGCACTATCTTGCAGACCTAAATAGTCAAATCAATTCAAATTTTACCCTCAACACTCTACAATAGCACAAGCTGCTCCATTTTGTAAGGTTATTGCAAGGCTACCATTATAGGTTATAGCATAGATATGGTGAATCCATTCTAATTCAAATTCTAGGTTATTTCAAGGCTATTGGGTGAGTACATTGAGGGTCAAGGTTTTCACGTGGAAGGAGGGATCAAGGTGCTAGACCTCATCTCTCGTTTGCCAATGCCAAGTGTTTGTCAAGCCCATTTGTTGGACAAAGCATTATCGAGGGTTCCTTAAGAAAGGAAGAGATTTCATTCATAGTTGACCCAGTGGTTGGAGACTTCTCCCCAAGAGGGATCTTTAATTGCAAAATCCACAGATGGTATCAATGTTCTAGACAAGATGGGGATGTGATAATCGCCTAGACTCCAATCCCCTTTTCTAATCCAACATGCATAGCTAACAAAGATAGAGTTGTAATCTTGATCCAAAACTATGGAGGTAAACTCCAGGGCAATATCTCTACTTTATTACAACATTTCTTCGACAGATCTAGCAAAGATTTCATCTAAGGGTTTGAGCAGGTATAAATTACCTTTTAAGTTTTAACCCTTTGTTTGATTCCAGATCTAAAATTATAGCTTATTATCAATTTTATAGGGTAAAAAGAGACATTCATAGCTATTATAAAGTATATTTTATTGTTGAAATAAATTTCTGGGTTTAGACCCTAGGGGGAATCAATTCCTTTCCATTGCATGTAGTTTAGAAATATCTGAAAATTTATTTTTTACATGCAGATGTTAATTTCGTTTTTACTTGAAGACCTTAACTTCATTTGGCTATTTTTATAGATATTAACTCAATGCTCAAGGTTCCCCACCCACAGATCTATTGATCTAGTGTGTTTTGACACATGTGGGTGGCTTCCAAGGGAACTTTTTCTTGTCAATTTTCTATAATTTTTCCACTTTTGGAGGTCTAAAAAGTGCAAGACAACAACATATTTGTCCACTCTCAGTCACTTATAAAAGGGTAACTCAAGGAACTTTTCTTATGTTTGGTAGGGGCATTCTATCACTCACCTTTTGGTGTTACAATAGGTTATTTCTAAAGGTTTCACTAGATAACAGGAAATCATGTTGATTTCTCCCTAGAAATTTCAGAATGGTAGCCTTGCAATTATAGATTAAAGTTTGCAAGGCTACCATTATAGGTTATAGCATAGATTCAATTAACATTTTATTTTGGTTTTATAATTCTCATTAGAGTTGTAGTCCAGCCATGGAATGTACCTCTCTGTTTTTTGCAAACAAATGCGGGGGGGGGCGGGGGGGAGATTTAATAGGACCAATATGTAAACAAAATAGAGCATACCATGATTCCATAATGATGATAAACAAAACTGATAAACATATTATACCATGAAGATGCAAAGAGGGCATTACATGACAAAAATATAGGCATACCCTGCAGTATATTCTGGATGGAATTCATTCTTCCATACTTGTTTCACCGAATGGATTACTCATCTTAAATGCCACTAAAAAATTTACCCACCAACAATGCAATAAGGAAAAAATTATTGACAATTTTTTATTTTTGTTGCGGATTCATTGTAGTTTAGATAGCCCTGTGATTAGACCCACCTTTACTATTACCAACAATACCATTAGGATCATGCTTGTGAATCTCCCCTTCACTTCTGGAAGGAAGACGTTGTGGGAGAAATTAACAACCCTCTGTGTAGATATCTAGGCTCATATAGTAGAAACAGGGGAGGTTTATTCACGTGTGCTAGATTGTGTTGGACTAAGCTCAAATAAAAATTTGTTGGACAGAATCATTTCTATCTCGAGCACTTCCCATGGACTCAAAATATGGACTATTAAAATATCCCTTTCAAGTGCAAGATCTGCAATGGCTTAGGCCATTTTATGGTAACTTGCCCCAAAATAATCCCTAAAATTGAAGTACAATAAATGTTCCTCCAACTGTTGGATGCACATCTATAAGGGGATTGACATAGATCTTTCTACAAGAAGATCTGATGATTAAAGTTCAGAAGTATAGGCCTTATCAAGCTTGGCAAATAATTCATCTCTTTTCACTATGTCTCAAATCCTAATGATAATTTATGTTCCTTTTATAGATGTACTTCCTCCAACTTCACATAAATAGTCTTGAATCTGCTCTCCTATTTGATGGTTGATTCCATTAGATGTTGAGGGAGGATTCTGCAATAATGGTTTGCAGATTTGATTTGAAGCCACTATGAGTTATTGATCCCAACTCTGACATATTCCCAAACTGGATTTCTAATAGTTCCTTGCTTCATGGAAACTTGGATACATTCCTTATGATTGCATTCCTTCTCTTGGCAATTCTACCTAGAAAACCGTAGAACTGGTCGGCTTGGTTGGTTTAGCCAGCTCTGTTCTTGTTTTCATAACCATGCCACCATTAGAAACACATATAAACAAGCCAAAAAAATTCCACAGTGACTTTTATTTTACCAAAAACAAGATAAATGTAATGGCATTAATACACAACGAAGTTGCAAATGTCCAATACACTGTCACCACTACTCTTCATGATACCAAACCAAAGATCTCCAAAGTCACCTCATGATGGCTTCAATGCATCTTGGTCTCCAATAATATCTCCAAGACCAAATTCAAGATGTATATCAATTTTTCTCCCAGAACCTTCAAAGAGTTGCTCCAATGTCTTGTCCAAGTTTAGTCTTCACAAGGCTTCAACACTTAGATCAAGGAATGTCCCATAATATCTTCAAGGTATCTTCAAATATTTTCTTTCGAGATGACTGTTCCAAGTGATTTATAATGCTGCTACTCCAGCAAGTACTTCAACCATTTATTTTTTTTATTCCAAGACTACTTCATGAGGGATTTTGAAGGCGCCCTTAAAAAAAAGGTTTTCTATAGGACTAAGCTCAAAGTATAGTCTGAGTTTCCTTTGGTGACTGTCAACTTCTATACTTCAATCCAAGCTTCACTACTTCAGCCCTGTCAGAGAGTATAAGTGTTAAGCCTTCTTGCTAACCCAAATCATGCTTCTTCCACAATCCAAGGTGAGTGACTGTACACAAGTCTTCACTGTAGTAGCAAAAACTTATGTAATGACAAGCTACAGGACTAGGTGCAGATCTGCGATATTACTGTGGGTGATTTTTCTTGGAGTTCTACACCCACAAGAAACTCACACTTGTCTACTGTCGTAATAGAGGAATCCTTAACCAAATACAAACAGTCTGAACCCTTTCCAAATGTGACTGTCTTATTAAGCCTGCAATTCCAAGCTATAGTGAGCCTTCAGGTGGGCTGTCAACCTACGGCTTGAAGAGAGATCCTTAGACTAGGCCTCTTGGCCTTTAAACAATCTTGCACAGTTATATCCATAGGATAGTTTTGCAATCACTGTTCTATCCGAGCCTTTCTAGCAAGTCTGAGCTTGAACCTTAACAGTGAAAATGCCTAAACAACCTTCCTTCCTTGGCCTCCTTTGAACTCTTCTCTGCGTTTATGCCTGCAAAGGAATGTTCCACTAGTCCAGGACTTGGTCTAAGCTCAAGTGATGACTGCTCTTAAGGTTTGTAATTAGAAGGTCTGTCTCCACAGTCAACTGTCTAAGGTCTGCTTAGGATTTTTCAACAGTACTACCTCTGTTAGAATGTTTTTCACCATTAAAATAGATTTAACCCATCTAATACACTTCTCCTTGTCCTTAGTTCACCTTATGTGATTCTTCTCTGAAATATTGACCGAAATAAAGTGAATAAAATTAAGAGTACCGATTTCTATTTATACTGGTTTGATGTTTGATGAAGAGACACGTCTCTTGGATGACATGTCAAGCCTACACAAGTTGGCTTAGGTCGGCTCAATGTCACAATTAATTTCCTTAACTTAAAAAATTAATATCTCCCAAAATATTTGGATTTTCGAGGCAAGTAAGGGCTCGTTAGAAAGGGTAAAATATACTCTACAAGATGGTATAGGATCCATTTTGAAAGGTTTCCTATAAGATGGTGAATTTTGTTTTCTTTGTGACTACCCTTGAATTATTTAGTGCAGAAAATGATTAGTACAGTATGGCTTCTTTGTTTGGCTTCTCCATTCTTTGTCTTCTCCATTATTTGGCTTCTTCACCATAATAGGAACATGTAGGAAATCCATGTCATCATGATAATGTCCAACAATGAGTGCATCACCCATGTCCTCACATAATAGTGTAGTGATATGTTATAGTGTAGCATTATTAGGAGAACTCCAAAAATAGTTTTCCAACCCTCAAATGATCTCCAACCCTCTTCATCATATGTCATCATCAAGTATCAAAGTGTATGACATCATCACATAACATCAAGGGTTAAGATCTAGATCATCAATTGCATGCAACATTAGGTCAAGGACTTCTTAGGGCTTCTTTCATTAGTGGTTTTAATTCTTCATTATTTCACATCTTCATTGATGGCATGACATCATCATCTTGAACCAGCTATCCCAATAATATTGACATCTCGGTCAATGCCACATTGACATCAATGACAACCTTGATTAACAAAAAGAGGTCATTTTACAAGCGTTGTTCAAACTTCATGACATAAATGCTTTACCTACCTGAGCTAGTTCTACATTGATAGTTCCTCGAGGTACTAAACTCAGTTTAGCTCCCCAGATTCAGCCAAATAGTCAGGGTTCTCTCCAGAATTTCTATCCTTCAACCTTGGATGGTAAGAAAGTGGGGCAACCTTGGATGGAAAAAATGTGGGGCTGCTTTGCTCCCATACTTCCCCAATATCAATAGCTAGGCCCCCTCAGCCCGAGTTAGCCCCCATATGACATCATCAACCATTTTACAATAGTCAATACCCCTGCCTCAGCCATCAAGACTAGCAGCTAATGCATCCAACTCGAACTGCCCCAAATGGCCTACCATCAATTCTGCCACAACAGTAAACATTTACTGCAAGATAGTAGCAGCTATAGTGGGAACTGCAAGCTCCCATTGGGCCTTGCACTCAGACCAAATTGTCCTGCTCAATTCTTTGTGCATGTGACTGTTATATGAGGTGGGCATTGAGTTGTCAAGCTACACATACTCGTGAACTCCGAACTCATTGTCGTGTTCATTGGAAGGATTATGAACATTTGGGTACCTACCTTAACATCATCATGCTTTTATGTACAAAATGCTAGTCACAGCTGGTGCACTTTATTGGATTCCTTCGCAACTCTTTTCATGGGCTATTTTAGTGGTGTACATGATGATCTAGGCTGCAAATTTGATTCTTGTTATAGATTAGATTTGGGCACTCTCTTTGAATGCTCTTCTGAAATTTATCTTATATTCATCCTTGTTTGAAGAGGGTGCTGCCACAGGTGGTATTTCAGCCTGTTTCTATACAAAAAAAACCACCATGATTTCACGAAATCATTAAGAGCAACTGAGATAGGTTCAAGAGGCATTGTTGTTTAATCATCAAAGGAGAAGAAACAATAATGGATTTATCGTATTGGTTTTAAATATGTTGAGTAGAAATCATGGGTGTATCATATTTGAATTGAATTAAAGTGTATTGATGAATTTAAATCATTTCTTTTAGATTGATGGATTATCTCAAAACTCTTGATGGAGTGCTTTTAACTCTTAAATGTATCTTAGGAGAGAGGAATTAGTTTGAGATTCTATGCATTCTATTTTTCTCTAAGAAATTTTAGTTTTAGTTATTTATTACACTATTTTATTTAATTGAAAACCTTTGAGACCACATATTTATATATTACGATATTAATATGAGTAAGCTTCTTTGTTGAATTTTTTTAGGTTTCAGTGTAAAACATGAACAACCCTGAATATGACACACATGGATGGTGGAAAATGGATGTCTATTGTTCATGCAATTGCTGCTATGGTAGAAGATGCCAAAAATTACATGTTGATAGGGACCATTTATCATTAAATGGTACCATGCAAGGTTTCTTGGAGAATGATGAAGAAATGAATATGGAAATGAATATGGAAATGTCTGCAAGAATTCAAAATAATGATTTAACAATTGGAAGTGGTAATGGTTTACCCAACATCATTGGTGAAGATAATGTTAATCATAGCCCCAATAATGATAGTATGCATAACGATTACATAGATGGTTCTAAAAATGACCATCCACATGTAGAAGAAATCCAAGAGGAATTCTAGATTCAATTAATATACACGCTAATGGAAAACCTCATGATAATGATATTATAGATATGGAAAGGACACCACTATACCCTAGTGCACAATGCTCCATATTGCAAGTTGTGTTACCCCTTCTTAACTTAAAAGTTGTCCATGGATGGATAAACAATAGTTTCATTGATCTTCTACAATAAGTGTTTTTATACAAAATGGAAATTTCAAGTTTTTTTTAATAGATGTTTCCAAAAATATAATTCCACTCTAAACTATATATTATCATTGTTAATGGTACTGTCATGGGTTTTTATCAGGTCTACTCCTTCCAATTAATAACAAATTTCCTAAATAAAAAAATGAGATCATGTCATTCACAAAAGATTTAGGTATGGATGCTTCCAAGACATATGATGCATGTCCCAATGATTGTATCCTATATTATGGAGATGGTAAGGAATCCTTAGAAGAATGTCCAGAATGTGGTGAGAAAAGGTACCATATAAGTACATCATCAAAAAATGTAGGAAGAAAGGTACTACGTCACATACCTTTAGCCCACAATTTGAGAGGTTATTTGGATGTAAGGAAATGTCACAGCTCATGGATTATCATGTGAGGGTAAGGAGCACAGATGGTGTTATGAGGATGCCGGCTGATGGAGTAGCGTGGCATAAGATTGAGGAGGAGTGGCCAATTTTCAAACATGAGCCACGAAATGCAATAATATCATTAGCATTAGATGGTGTGAATCCTTATGGAAACCAATCAACACAATGGTCTACATGTCCAGTAATTGCTATCAACAACGACCTACCCCCATGGTTATCAACTAGAAAGGAACATGCTATGTTGACACTTATCATACCAGGTTATACTTTATGAAAATTCCTAATATTGAGTCTACATGGTAATAGTAACAAATTTCATGGTGCAAATGAAAATTTGAAGTTGATGTCTTTATAGGTCCAAATCAACCGAAACATATGGACACATACTTGGAGCCTTTAATAAATGAGTTATTAATGATTTGGCAAGGAATGAATATGAAGGATGTGTCTCATCCTATTTCTTTAAGGATCTTTCAATTTCATGCAATGCTTCTTTTCACAATTCATGATGCTCTAGGGCTATCAATGTGTTGTGGTGAGTTATAGTTGGTGTTAATAAACTCATATTGTATTTATTTATTTCATTTATTTCATATTAGAATCCTAAATTATTACTTGATCTTGCATATAAAAATGAAAGGCCTTAAGACTAAGGGATCTTATGGATGCCCAACATGTGGTCCTTACATCTCATCAAGAAGATCGAGTAAGTTGGGAAAGATTGTATACGATGAATATAGAATGTTTATAAAGCTTTATCATCCATATCGCGTACAAGATAAGGATGATTTTGGTGGAAAGGAGTGCCTTCTTAGAGAACCTTAAAATATGAATCCCAAGAGATGGATGCATGTATATAGAGGCACAAATGGTAATTTTCATTCTTGCCTTTTAAATGATATATGATTAAATTCCTAAAACATTGATTTGTTAAATTTATTATTATTCTATTTTTGGTAGGATCCCTTCCTTCAGGAATGACTCGAAAGACAATATTTTAAAAGTTTCCATATTATGAAGACCTACCTATTGTTCACTTGTTTGATACAATGCACATAGGGAAGAATGTATCTGTTTGTTTATATAATATGCTATTTGAGAAGAGTTCAATACATGGGAGGAAACTAAATAAGCTAAAAGTGAGGATGGACCTCAAAGAAGTAGGAAGAATGCCTCATCTTTGGCCAAATGATGATGGTAACCTTGTAGCCGATTCATGGTCTCTCACAAAGGAGGGGAAAGAGCAACATGGTATAAAATCGTAAGATTCCCCAACATGTTTTGGAGTAAATTTTAAGAATGCATTCTCAAAAGGAAATGAACTTGTAGGAATGAAGACCCGTGATTGGCATAATTTTTGTGTATGTGCACATTGATCGACATTAACTATATTATCTATTATGTGATTTTAAAATTCTTTATTTAAAAAATAATTATATAGCATGTATAAATTGATTAATTTTAATATCTCTAATTGCGTATCTATTACCCGGCACCCCTTCTAGATAATCTCGATGACAACATTAGGAGGACAATCTACAAGCTAAGTAGATTTTTAGGTATGATGCATGGCCCGTATAAGGAAAAAGGTCTCTTCAAGTACAATGTGATATACTATAAAATCGTTCATCTATAATTTTTTTTTTCTTTACACAAATCGTGGGCTTAACTTAATTGATTCTATTCTAGGTGGGTCACTTCAACAGAGATACACAACAAAGACTTAAAGAGGGAAGAAAGAACTTCCATTTTGATGTGTGATATGAAAAAATACTTCCCAACAAGTTTCTTCAATGCACAGGAACACCACATTGTGCACCTCTTTACATGAAATAGAGTTGTGTGGACTAGTTCAAACAAGGACGATGTTTCCTATTGGAGAGCTATTTAAAGGTTTTGAAAAGGTATGTAATAGTGCTGCCTGCTTCTCAAGGTTCCATGCTTCAAGGGTACATAAGGCTGTTTCAAACTAGCTAAAAGAGATATCTCATTGAATTCAAAGAATTAAATATTGAAGGGGTCGTGACTATGGGACTCAAAAGAAAGTGAAAAGTTGAAGGAAATGTATTCACAGACGAGAAAAAACTGGGGAGATTAAAGGTGATTAAACTTATATCTACATATGGTTCATGAATTTGATTTGTGATTATGATGGTATAATGTGTTTTATGTTTATGATTACAAATTTTGTTGAAATCGAGGCTTTATTATTATATGTTGCAAGAAACAAACTGAGCACAAAAATATGGAGGAGGAATATCAAAGACGCCATGATGCCCAAAAAAGGCGTTGTTTGTCATATGTATCTCGAGGTGGTCATAATTCATCTTCACATTCAACAATGAGAAAATTTTGAAACCTGATCGGCCTCCACTATGAGTTTAAAATATTTGAGAGATAGAGTAGCAAGGGCATGTAGAGATAATGATGAAAGAGTTACAACACACAGACTGACATTATAAAAGGACTAGAAGAGAGCAAGGTGACTCATTATAAGGGTTGTGTGCAAGGTTGTCATTACCATGTTCGGAAGCTAGATGAAAATCAACAAACATTTGACTTTGGAATTGTTGCATATTTTACAAGATATTTTCAAATACATGCGTTCGTGATGGAAACATAAAACCGACACCTTGAGATACTATGGATGAATCAAAGATATCTTAGAGCTTAACTTCGTATCTTTCAAGGTGGTATTATTTGAAGCTAAGTGATATAGAAATATTGTAGTTAAAATCATCCAACAACATATATGCATGAGAATCGTTGTATCATCAATCATACCAGGTTGAGCAAACAAATGAACCATATGTTTTTCCCCGACCAATGTGAGAAAATATTTTTATGTTGTCGTCTCTACAACGATCAAAGTCATTTTTTATTGAGTATAACTTAGATCAATAAGAGTCTTCCAACCTTCACATGAAGAACAACCTATCTCAACAAAATGTCATCTAATGGTAGCTCGATGATGAATTTAATGGGCAAGAAGACATGCTTGAAAATGTACAATGGCTATTCAAATTATTTTGATGATTAATGACAAATTCTATGAATAGTTCTACTCAAGAAATGTAGATGTCTAGTAGTTCTATATTAGAGTTGTATTTTCATTTAAATTTATTATATGGATTTGTTTAGAAGAATCAAACCTATTATAATCTAAAAATTAATAGTATTTCAATGTTAAACATATCGTAGAACTATAACATGATAACAATGTTATACATATTATCATTATGTACATTTAGATTTTTTTTCTCATTATTTTTTAGAAAACTTAATAATTAATGAATTTCTATCTTATATAATTGAAATTTTATTTTTACAAGGGAAAGATAGATATTAGAGGATTTGTTAAGATTTTTTTATCCTCCAAAATGATATTTTATGATTAAAATATTTTCAAAAATGTTTCATTGATTATGAGTTACTATTTTTTTTTGTTTCTTGTATGTACTAATTCATTTGCATACTTTTCATTTTATAATATACTCATTATTCCACTTCATATAATCAAAGGTTAATGCTTTATTATATATATATTTCACTTTGTTTCATTATTGAATTAATGCAATGAAGTATATAAAAATCGTTCTAACTTGGGGAAATGTGTAATATTGAATTAGGTCTATTGATTCAATATGCTAATAAGAAAAAGAGCATAGTCTATCTTGACAAAGAGTTTAAATGAATTTATGAGGACACACCTTTCCTGAGTCATAGGTATTAATGAGATACCTTCCAAAGGAAGTAATTTATCTACAATTCCATCTTCCCATTTAGATTTTATAGATGATGTATATGTCCCGCAGTAACTAATACTTGCCATAATGTGAGCCTACACTTGAAACTAGATTTGAAATTGATAGATTGCAATCATGTAGAGAGTGGTTGATGAAGGCTGATGTTGATCTAGTCATAAGAGATACCCATGGTATACAAACAACTATCTCTCGACACAAAGAATGCAACATATATAGAAACAAATAGCTGATGATCCGTTTAAGGTAAATAGTCATTTATATTTTAATTATAAAATTTAGGGTTGTAATTACATAACATATGATTATTAATAATATATTATATCGCAATGTTCGTGAGTAATATCAATGTTCTCGAAGAAGAGACTAACACCAATGGACAAATAAAATTTCAATCTCCTCCATCGATGAACAAACTATACCATCTATTGGTGTATCTTTTCAACCTCTTTTAAAACATCCAAATGAATATGTTAAAGGAGAGGCAAATTCAATGGTATGCCATTCACAATCACATTAAATGAAAAAGGGCAAGTGTTAAATGAAGAAGGTGGGAGAACATGGAGAGACATACTTCACCGTGAAGCATTGAGATTATTTGGTCCTACAATTACTAAAGATTAATGTCATCAAGGTAAAACACATATACTATGTTTTTTCATAAATTTCATACTTAATTATGTAGTATAAACTATATACTTAACGTCTCATGTTTCATATTAAATAAAATTATATATTGTACCTGCAGCTACATTCCTAAATTTCATTACTATGATACTAGAAATCTTAAGATTTTTTATATGGATTATTTACTCTCTACATGTATTTCACAAATAAATCTAAGAAGGATGAGTTATTATCTCTTATGCATAAATTATTGGAAATTGTACCTCCAAAACAAATTCTTCATAGTGTTGCCGAATATATTAAAAAATGCTAGGGAATGCTTTGAGAAGAGAATTAGTAAGAAACAAAAATGTAGTTAAGCCGCACTTCGTAGGAGAAGGAGAGTGGAAGAGGTTATTGGATGAGATTGCTATTAAGAAAAAAAGGAAAAAATGGAACTTTGGTTGGAAAAGATAAACAACATGCACATATTGTACGAGCCTCTAGTTTGTCCACACACCATCATTTGGGGAAAGGTGTCATGTTATCTACAAAGGCAAAATTTGTGAAGTTTAATACACTACTATGCTTCTCAAGGAAAATTTATTTTTTATATAATCAAATTTCTAACTATTTCATTGTTATTTAAAATATAGTTATAGGTGTTCAATATTAAAATGTCCTAGATGATGACAAATATTTTTCTTCATGCTATGATGTATCTTCTCTCATTCATCAAAATATTAAAGATGGATTTAATCATTACAGATTATGGGGTATTTTTGACCTATCATTTTTTTGTTCTAGATAAATTTATAATATGAAAGAAGTATATGCAAATGAAAGTTTCAATTAATAAAATTTATAATTGTGTAGATCTTATCATATGTGTCTTAGATCACCGATCAACATGATGAAAGAGAAGATGAATCGAACTTTGAATCATGCTTCAACCTTACCATATGTTTGGTTAGTTCACTTCAGTTATTTTTTTTTAAATCAATAGGATACTTTAGTTATGAAATACAATTGGGTGAAATGTGAAGTTGGGAACACTTTTTGCCCTTTTTTGACGTTGAAAATTGTAATTTTGTATGATTTTCAACTTCAACCCACTAAACTCATTTTTATTGTAAAACTATGCTTTGACATAAAAACAAGAATTGTAGAGAATTGTCTCACCTCCATACCCATATTTAAAAAAAAAAAAAATATTGACATATAGAGGGGTAAATTTCTTGTTTACTAACTGCATATACTTGAAATTTTCAGGCAAACATAAATAGTCACTTTATCATCCTTTAATTTTTTTAGGGAAGGTTATTCATTTTTTGGAAAAAAACCATAGCATCATAATCTGCATATATTGCGCTAGTGCACAGACTATTTTTCGGTAATTTTCGGATTAAATCACTATTTTTTATTATTTTTTGAAATGGACGAAGAAAAAAAAACAGTGATGTTTCAGTACATTTTATCATCCTTTGATTTTCTTTTCAATGTGATCGTCAATAAGAAAAATGAGAGTACCCTTTTGAAGTAGACAAGGAGAGGAAGTGTAGTATGATTTTTTGAATTTTTTGGTGTCATCATTTGAAAGTTATTGAATTTTCATTCAATGCAATTTTTCGAACAATGAAATTCCACAGTGACACAGTTTAGTAAAAAATTAATAAAAAATTGAATTTTTTAATGAAACTCCACAAATCTCATATCATCAGAAACTAGATTCAGAGATGAATCTAATGGTACTTTGTTCGACATATAATTTTTTTTTTGTAGGTGTTCTGCCCCTCCAAAGTTGCAGGTTCCTGAAAACTTCAGAATTCTGTGTGTTTTTCGTTGACCAGAAACTCTCGAACGAGATAATCTCTCGGACGAGAAATTTCTCAAACTCTCGACCGAGAAATTTAAAACTAGTTTAACCCGCCTAGAGTTAGATTTACCGCGCGTGGAAACTCTGGACTGAAAGTTAAAAAACTCTCGGACGAGAGTTTTCACCCCGAGAGTTTTCAGAGAGTTTAGAAAACTCTCGGCCGAGAGTTTTCTAAACTCTCGGCCGAGAGTGTAGAATGTGATTAGTATCCTCGTTGAAGAGGTAAGAGAGAACAAAACTAAACAAATTATTATGCACGCATGCAACAACCTAAGCATGATAAAATGAAAAAAGTTGACACTTGTCAAATCCAATTATAACGTGATTTGTATCACTGTTAATGAAACTCATGTTACCCACTATTGGTATGTGTCACACCCCTACACCACGGGTGTCTTCCAACCACGTCTTGCAGGCAGGTGCAACACTGCCGTACTTTTTCTTTTTCTAAATACTCAAGTACCCAGACTACGCCTATAGCAACATTCGTTAGTTATATTACAAATGTTCTTTCAATGTGCGGAATAAAACATAAACATCAATATCAATCCACAAGTACGCCCATACATACAAGGGAGGGGCAACTCCCTTTTAAAATGAGTCAGCCTAGATATTATGTTTCATAAAAATATGATTACAATGTCCAATCCTGCAAAAACCACTTTTGCTCCTTGGCAAGGCTATTTGCCTTTTGGTCAAGCTCTAAGGCTTACCAATCATCAAACTAGCTTACAACAGACTTTTACAACCATTTACAATCATCAAGTTCACCTTCGGAAGTGCTGCCCCAAAACTGCCCAAGTGCTGGTCAGTCGGGTCACTCAGTCGTTGCTCCAAATCAATGCAGAGCATTTTCTGAGCTGACCATGCATCCAATCCGTCCCTCACCCATATGGTTGGATGTGTTTCGGAAATACGCACCTTCTGCAATTTACGGCACCTCAATCCGATACCCGACGCTCCCGAAATCACGTTTTTAGTGCTGGGCCCCTGCCGTTACTCGGCGCCCAGAACCGACCCGACTCGACCCGACCGTCGTGCAGCTGCGCCCGACCCGACCCGACCAGAACTGCGGTGCGACGTGCACGAGCTCGACCCGACTCGACCAACGCCCGTTCGCTGTCGTGCCTTCGCCGTTTCTTCCACAAACGAGTTGTTGGCAACTCGTGGTGCAACTCCCTTGATGTTGTTCGTTGATTGATCTTCGCTTTTCGCTTGGTGCCTCCACTCTCCATCACGCCATCATATATATACGCACGTCCAAGTGAAGTGTGGTCGCTCGTTTGCCATGAGCCGACCCGCCCGTTTATTCATCTGCCCACGAAACGTCGCGTCGTGGGGTGTGGGGCGCTCAGCCGACCCGAGCCGACCCCCACGTTTGGTTGCTCGCCCACGAAGTGTGGCGTCGGTCACGCCCAACGCGTCGGCCGACCCACCAACTTGCCCATCGGCTCACTCGCCCAAGGGGCGCCCGTTGTGGTATAAACGTCTTGCCAATGCCGTGTTGGTTTAACTCGACGCGCTTCTCCTCCAACTCGCCCTCGTGACTCGCCTCGCTACGTGCGCGCCCGTGCCTCTCCAACGGTGCGACGTGCTGCCCGTTGCGTCGCACGGCGCCCGAACTCATCCAAACGCCCAACCGGCGCGCCCGTCCCACCGAACGCACCCATGAAGTCTTGGGGCCTTACATCCTCCTCCACTTCAAATATGACTATCGTCCCGATAGTGCTACCATCGTCGCATCATATCGTCGCAAAGTATCATCGCAACTTTCATCGCAAAGTCTCATCGCACAATATCGTTGCAACACCGTTGCATAAACCAGCAAGGTTCATGTCCATGAGATATCTCCTCCAATCACCGTCGAATCCATGTGACTCTCTGCATCAAGTACTCCAACCAACTCAACACAACAAAAGCTGCTATGTATCCAGCATAACTCAGTGTACTGCATGCCCCCATAGCTCGAACTAGTTGGGTAACTAATCCAACCATAACGTCCAAAACAATGAGAATACTCCTCCTCATGCCACTGTTAGTTGTTCCTTCTGCAAGCTGTCACATCCATCAACTCGATCAAGTCTGAATCTCATCCAATTGCCATGTTTGGGTCCATGAAGTGTATCCATCTCATCCACAACATGTTGTCCATGATGCTAATCCATGTGCTACTCATATGCAAGTAGACTCATCCTCCAAGCATCATCAAAAGTAAGAAGTGTGGCTAAGTCAAGTAGACTCAAGCCCATGCCAAAGTGTGTGCCACCAAGGCATCCATCATGAACTCCCATGCCTCATCATATCCAAAGCATTGGTAAGCCTACTTGTATTGGCCATGAGTGCCATCACAAGTTCTCACTCTACAAACATATGAATGTCTCATAGGCTGCTCATCCAACCAATGTCCAAGTTTCTCATGGTGAACAACGTCCCATCAGTCCATCTATAAATATCTCTATGTAGTCCATGTCCATGACTTTGGCTACCCATGTATTCATCTAAGTGAACTCAACTCAACTCTCATCATCATCATGTCTCAACATGTCGAAGTAAAGTGCTCTCGGTCACTCCTACCTCCATCATATATGTGAGTACTTCCTTCAAGCTGCTCCTCCACTAAAGGTCTGCCAAGAGGTCCTTCTTAGTTGAAGCCATGAAGAAGTCTACTCCACCAACGTGCCCTACCACCAAGGTAGTGTATGGGTCATGCCGGGCACTTGCCATTCTATGTGGCTAAGCATGACCCTTTCCATCACAAAGGTCATCACGTTCCACCCTTGTCCCGAGCATTTGAACCATCAAGTGTAAGGTCACAAATTGCCCCAAAAAGGTTTGCATCGTTCCATGTTCCTTGTTCCATCAATGTACAAGGTCTCATCGTAGACATCCAAGGAGTAGTCATCAATGGTGTTGGCAAAGAAGTCACCTTCTTCCTCATCTCCATATGCGGTTCATCCTCCTTATGCTTCCATGAAACACAAGTCATATCTCCATGAAGACTCCTCAAGTGAGTGTCCTCCATCCTCATCAATGCCTTTGATGTGCTTGATCCTGGTACCACCTGCTCATCAAGTTCCTCCTTGATCATGATCACATTTGCAACATCTCCATGTGGTTTGTCCACCAATGCTTGCAATGTGTCTTGTCTTGGTTCAACTTGTGTCACAAGTTCGTCCTTCATCTCTTCCATCTTCATATCATCCCCATGAGAATCATCCATCTTCGATGCTTGCAACGTGCTTGGTCTTGGTCCAACTTGGTTATCAAGTTCACCCTTGACATCTTTTACATCTGCAACATCCCTTGGTTCTCCAAGTTCAACAGTCCACCCATGAAAGTCTTTCAATGAAGTTCGCATCTCCACTATCTTGTCTTCAATGTGTTCCAAGTGTTCCTCCACTTGCACAAGAGTCTTGTAGTGTTCCTGCCTTCCTTCCTCCAAGAACTCCGTCATGTTTATAAGCCTCTTTCGAGCCTCCAAAACCGCTTCCCTTGTAGCTTCAAGCTCCAATGTTTGTGGTGTCTTTGGTTTAGGTTCAACTTGTTGCAAAAGTTATTCCTTTACCAAAACAACATCCATAACATTCTGCTTCGGTTTTCCCATAGAAGGTTTTAATCTCTTCTTATGGTTCTTCTCTTCAATTCTAACAAGCTCATCTCGGTGAGTTTGTAGCTCATAGCATAATGCCATCCATCCATCAAACTGGTCCATCTTGTCTCGAAGTCTTTCAAACTCATCTCGGTTTGAGTCAGAGATCCCCTTCTTGCACAAAGTCATAAGAGAAATCTTAGCCTCATTAACCTCTTCATGAATCTTCTTAGCCTTCTTCCAAGTTTCCACCAATTTTCTTTCCAAGACTCCAAGTTTGTTCTGAATCCCTGGGATTTCTTCGTTCAGCTGCTTTATCCATTGCAATGCTTCACAAGTATTCTCTTCGAATTCTTCCCAACTCGGCATGTCTCCTTTTCTACCTTTAGCCCTGGCAAACACCTTGCTTCAGCTAAGGTCTCAAGAGAAACCCCAAATATATAAGTCAGCTTCAACAGCGTCTGCAACCTTGCAACTCTGTCCAGCTCCGATACCAACTGATGTGCAACAGCAGTTGTGTTATCAGACTTCCATCCATCCAGGTAGCTCTGATACCAACTGTCACGCCCCTACACCACGGGTGTCTTCCAACCACGTCTTGTGCGCAGGTGCGGCACTGCCGTACTTTTTCTTTTTCTAAATACTCAAGTACCCAGACTACGCCTATAACAACATTCGTTAGTTATATTACAAATGTTATTTCAATGTGCGAAATAAAACATAAACATCAATATCAATCCACAAGTACGCCCATACATACAAGGGAGGGGCAACTCCCTTTTAAAATGAGTCCGCCCAGATATTATGTTTCATAAAAATATGATTACAATGTCCAATCCAGCAAAAACCACTTTTGCTCTTTGGCAAGGCTATTTTCCTTTTGGTCAAGCTCTAAGGCTTACCAATCATCAAACTAGCTTACAACAGACTTTTACAACCATTTACAATCATCAAGTTCGCCTTCGGAAGTGCTACCCCAAAACTGCCCAAGTGCTGGTCACTCGGGTCACTCAGCCGTTTCTCCAAATCAGTGCAGAGTGTTTTCTGAGCTGACCGTGTGTCCAATCCGTCCCTCACTCATATGGTTGGATGCATTTCGGAAATATTCACCTTATGCAATGTACGGCACCTCAATCTGATACCTGACGCTCCCGAAATCACGTTTTTAGTGCTGGGCCCCTGCCGTTACTTGGCGCCCAGAACCGACCCGACTCGACCCGACCGTCGTGCAGCTGCGCCCGACCCGACCCGACCAGAACTGCGGTGAGGCCTGCGATGCGACGTGCACGAGCTCGACCCGACTCGACCAACGCCCGTTCGCTGTCGTGCCTTCGCCGTTTCTTCCACCAAAAAGTTGTTGGCAACTCGTGGTGCGACTCCCTTGATGTTGTTCGTTGATTGATCTTCGCTTTTCGCTTGATGCCCCCACTCTCCATCACACGATCATATATATACGTAGGTCCAAATGAAGTGTGGTCGCTCGTTTGCCATGAGCCGACCCGCCCGTTTATTCATCTGCCCACGAAATGTCGCGTCGTGGGGTGTGGTGCGCTCGGCCGACCCGAGCCGACCCCCACGTTTGGTTGCTTGCCCACGAAGTGTGGCGTCGGTCACGCCCAACGCGTCGGCCGACCCACCGACTCGCCCATCGGCTCGCTCGCCCAAGGGGAGCCCGTTGTGGTATAAACATCTTGCCAACGCCGTGTTGGTTTAACTCGACGCGCTTCTCCTCCAACTCGCCCTCGTGACTCGCCTCGCTATGTGCGCGCCCGTGCCTCTCCAACGGTGCGACGTGCTGCCCGTTGCATCGCACGTTGCCCGAACTCGTCCAAACGGCCAACCGGCACACCCGTCCCACCGAACGCACCCATGAAGTCTTGGGGCCTTACAATATGCCTTGTTGCTTTGTGAAAGTCCTCAAATTGATTGCTCGATCTTGATATTCTCCTACGGTAATATAAAATAAAAAGGCACCATAATTCTCTTTCAGATTTGTAAAAGTAGCTATGGTCGCCAGTGAAGAAATTTGATGGTCGCATTCCATTGTGATTGTATAAATCACGCCTACAACAAGCTCAACTTTCTCTTTCATTAAGAAGGCTTCATATTTAACAAGTGGCATCAACATTCTTTGGAGGAATCGATAAACTCAAGGGTCACCGGGAAGCAGATTGATATTGATTTTCTATTCTGTCGGGATCGTGTAGATCTTGGCAATTTTAAAAGGGATGGGCCTCTTTCTAAGAACATCAACCTCACTTATTCTCGTTGCTCATTTTCTGAATTAGGTTAACCTCTAGTTTATGGGATTTGCATTATTTTGACTAAGTTGACTTTGCTATACATGTATTCGTGTGTTCAAATTCATATACATGCATTTGTGTGTATTGCAAGTTAGAAATTGAGCATCAAATTCATTTAGTACATATATAATCTATTTTGGAAATAATATATATTTAACATTAAAATAAAATGCATAATATGTACATTAATGTATTTTATTTATGCACTACATCTTAGATATTAAAATGCTTTTTGTTATTTTTTTGCATTAAAATATTTTTAAATATTTGTTAATATTATTTAATCCTAAATATTAAAAGATTTTATGGATGTGTGAATACTTTTTAGTTGTAAAAAAAAGCTCCCTCATCTAAATATTTTCATAGTAATTGCACTGAATGTGATAAAATGAAATGACTAGATTGTGAGAAAGGACAAGAGATTTATAGCTCTAGGAGGAAGCTCCTTCGAATGGCTTGGGCAAGTAGGGAAAGCACAGTAATGGCTTTGGGAAGTAGGGAAAGTATTGAATGTTGCAATTATTCCCACCCAAGTCCTTTTCATGTTGTACTCATAATTGATGATGATGTATGGGAAATAGAGAAAATAAAGGAAAAGTTTGTCACCCACATCATTTCCACATTGTAATAAGAATTGACGATGTCAGAGTGAACAGAGAAATAAAGGAAAATTCGGTCATGTGGAATGGTAGACGCTAGTCAACACAATTGGGAGATGAGAGTACACTCTCTCAAGGGGAGTCATTCAATGATTGATGCATTCAAGCATTATTCCGTAGAAAAGGGAAGCTTTCAATGACATAATAATCACATCGTAGTGATGACAACTATGCATTAAGAGTGTGTGGAAGCATTGTTAGTGCACACTCGCAACTAGTCCGGAAACATTGCAAAAAGTAAAAAAAAACCACGTTAATAAGGTAGGGTGATTTGTTGATTCCCGAATGCGGGAGATGTTAAGCCACTCGGTGAACTTCTTGGTTTTCAAAGGTGGAGATCCTTTTGGGTGGACTTTGGATTCCCATGAAATTTATTAGGTGGAAGTGTAGTGCACTATGGATTCCCACCGATTTCATGTGGAGGCATTATGGGCTTTGGATTTCTTATGGTGTAATCGGGTGAGGATTCCAAGCTTCCCAAAGGAATCTTGGGATCGTGCGAATGTCTTCCCAAAGGTTTTGCTTCCATGAGTAATGGGCAAGTATTTGGGGTTTCAATTTAAGCATAGCTAAAATCCTATCCTCATGCCCATTAGCTTTCTAGTCATCTTCTATGCCATTTCTGAGGACAAGCTCTGGAGCAGCTCTAGGAACCACTTTCCATATCTCTTCAATTTTTCGATACTCATCTCTCGAATGTTCTCCAATTTCTTTCTTTCCAGAGACCCATATGAGAAATCCCATAAAGATTCCCCACACTATGTTAAGAACAAGGCTTTTATACCCTCCTCTTTTCCGTACCTTAATTATATGCCTCGAGGCTCTTGTTGTCCCTATCTCGTTTATTGAAAGAGGGACGAAAGTTTTTTCCACAAGGTCTCAAAATACAAAGAAGTTATTCAATAGGTGTTCCAATGTTTCTACATTCTTCTTACACATAGTATATGTCATGCATTCCTTTCTTCTCACCGATTCTGGTAAGAATCTTTCCATGACTAAGTAGCCACAAAAAGTATTCAATTTTCGGCCATTGTTTTTCCAACCATATTTTTTTTCCAAAGTGGTACAACTACATTATGAATGTTATTTGATTTTATGTAATGGCCTTCTTGTATTGTGAACATGCCTTTCGTGCAATACCCCCATATGAGTATATCCTCTCGTGTTGCTATTGCTAGTTTTCTAGATTTAAGTTCGTTCACATAGTTTTCCATTGGACAAGCTCGGAGCATTCTTCCACCGGTCTTTTAGCTTCCATTTTCACCATTGAAGCTCCTCGTCCCTTCATCCAAAATTGTGCTATTGTCTTAGTATTCGCCTAGTGAATAGGAAAATCTCCCCTAAATCAATTTCACCGAATATTTTCTCCCCGTTGCTGTCATGATTCCTCCCAAAACCGGGCAATGTCGCCTCCTCTAATTTCCCAAAATTGCCTTTACGAGATATCTATTTAGTGCTATCAAGTTTCAAATAATGGATCCTTTAGGGGTCATTTGAACTTTTGACTTCCTTACAATAGTTAAGGAAATTTCATTTTCCGTTCGAGATTATTTTCCACAAATCTCTACCCCATTGTATCCATATTTACTTCGCATCTTAGCTCCCATAACTTGATTTAGCAAATATGGATCTCTTAACCCCAAGCCTTCCGGTCCTTTTTATTTTCGTAAGCTTATCCCATGAAAGGAGAGCCCATTTACAAAGCTTGTTGAGATCCTTGCCATAGGATGTTTTTAAACGTCTTAGCCATATCATTACAATGTATTTGCATTTCCAACCTGCAGAGTTGATAGATGGGAATGGATTGTAAGATCGTTTAACATGCTAACAACTCGACTCAGAGCATTAAGCACCCGAAATGCCCAATTTTGAAGTCGAGCTTATATGCGATTAATGAGATATTTCACCTAGAGACCCGAAGAGAATTTAGATTGAGAGGATTCCTAAATATTTCAGGGAAGGATCCGATGTTGAATCCCAAGGTAGGCAATAGGAATATTTTGGAGAGAATATTAGTATTAAATATAAACACATTTTATTTGTCATTATTGATAAGAGTTCCAGAGGCTTCCATGAAATCTTTAAGAATGGATAGAATTTCCTTAGACTTTTTAGAGTGGCTTCATTAAGAGCATAATGTCATCTACAAACCGTTGGTGCGAAAGTTTTAAACCCCGCTCTGAAGATTAAGGCT
Organism: Pinus albicaulis; assembly: GCA_034641835.2. Taxonomy (NCBI): domain Eukaryota; kingdom Viridiplantae; phylum Streptophyta; class Pinopsida; order Pinales; family Pinaceae; genus Pinus; species Pinus albicaulis. The sequence goes on from CM076571.1 coordinate 868,821,271, forward strand.
TTTGTTGACTTCCCTGGATCTTACTTTTAATATGTCAACCAAGGCCTTCCGCTCGCAATAATGAAAAAAGGAAGGGGGAAAGTGGATCCCCTTGTCTTAAACCCCTGTGGTAGCATTAAAGGGAGTTGAAGGAACTCCGTTAAGAAGAATAAAGTAATTAGGAGAAGAAATAAAAGGCATTATCCAATAGATCCATCTAAATCAAATCCAAACACCTCAAGAATAGCTTTAAGATAATTCCACGACCTGACAGTTCCGCATGACAACAAATGGATAATGTTGTGGAGGAGTACTGTGACATCTTCACCTCACCCATAAGGGTTCCTCTCGCACTGTCAGTCAAGCACCCGATTGATCCGACCCTGTGCGCCGCCACCCACGGACCGATCTATCGTTGCTCGTTCGGAGAATGATGAAATCAAGAGTGCGTATTCGTATCGTTGCGTAAAAGGTCACATCGTACCAAGTTCATCACCTCATGACAAAGAAATGTATTCCATCGTGCAAGCTCGTCGACACCGGTTTCACCTCCATCTCAAGAAAGAACAAAGGGAGAAAGGAAAGCCCGAAACCCTCCACCAATACAACCCCCACCGATATCGCTCGACCTTAAAGAAAAACTTTGAAGTTCTAAGAAATCTTGACTCATTGGAGCACCCTATAGTCTCCCAGGCCCCCCGCCGATCAAGATCCATCATTATTAAGTCAATCTTTGATTACAACCAACGCCCCGAGCACAACCTCCTCGAATTCAATCCACGCCTGTGCACCGCAACACAAACTTAATCCTCTCCCATTCGTATTAATACCACCACCTCACTGCAGAAACCCTCAATGCACGTAAAAATGCAAACAAGAGTACAGCCATCCTCAAGCACTTCAAACAACTGAGGAGATCCTAGGCGACCCAGATCTCCAAAAGGTCATATAGCAATGGTCCAAATCCGGGAGTCGATGCCATTCCCCAAGAACACTTGGAGAAGATAGAAATGGCATACTTGTAGCCGAATACATCAACCAAAATGCAGCCAAAAGGAAATGGGGAAATAGCGCCAAACAGCATTCAAGCCAACCCGGATTTGGATCAATACAAGCCACAAGGACCAAAGAAAAAGAGGCGAACCACAAGACACCAACATAAGAACCGGTGTGACGCCTAATCAATGAAGGAAAAATCGTGGCCTTCGGGTCCTATCTCGCCTAAAGGTAGCACAATGAAAATCACAAATCGGAACATCAGTGGGGATCAACAAGACCACCAAAAGAAGGATCTTGAAAACCGCTTATTCTCGCTACACCTGTACATCATACTTTTTCAAGAATCAAAAATGCTCTCCCAAAGGCACAGACACTCAAAACTTGCCTACCGCCATCGCATAAGATAGATGCTATCAGTGCTGGTGGAGGGTTACTCACCGTTGGAGTCCCGAATTTGTCTTTTCCATACACTTTTCCACATTCCCTTTTCACTCACCTAAAACCTCCAAAATTGTCAATATCATGTGCAAAAGGGTATCTAACATGGTTTTTAATTATGTTTGTGTGTTTTCTATTTGATTTAGATTTTATTCATACAAATTTCTGGCGCAAAACTTGTCATTTGCGTTCGCCGCAACTTTCCGCAAATATTTTGTGGAAATCAATGTTGCTGTGTCAACGAAGGAAACGAGCCACATGGGCAAAGCTAGGAATGTGACAAGGACATGGTTCGTGTCCCTATTGGTTCAATGAAATTACGAAAGCCGCTATTGAAGCCATCCACGTGGAAGTCAACTGAGTTCTAGGCTCACGGGATCAGCTATGGCATAGAAACATCATCCATATCTACTGCTTCCTCTCAAGCTTGTGGAAGTTAATTGACATATGTGCAAAGTTCTCGAGTTGGAATTTAAGCGCCACCTTCCATAGATCCGTTTCCTCAAACATGGCCATACTCCAAATCCGTGGCCTCGTGGTCTACGTAAGCTCGGTCGCTATCATAAACTTCTAGGAAATTGGCTACATTTTATTGCTTTATAAAGAGCGTTGCATACGCACGTAGAGTTAGTGAATGAGTTGATAGTTGTTATTAAAAGGTTGATGTGCGCACTGCTATGTGGTGATTACGCTCGCTCGAGCCGTAATACCACCACCGTAATGACTTATTTTTAATGTGAAAACTCGTTTACAACTTACTCCGTGTTTGGGGATCATACCGTAGCCGCGTAGAGGGCCCTCGCTCGGCCCGAGGTTCTCGTGTATTAATGTATATATTTTTCATTTCATTTCTTTAAGTAATCATTGTATCATAACCCATTACATGTTCATATTTCATAGTTGTTTTATTTCTCGTTCACACATTTCTAATTTCCATTGCATTCCTCGTCTTTTATGTTTTTATGATTGTTAAATACCGATCAGCTTTTTCAGGCAGTTTTAGGTAGACACACCTTGGGCATTTTCATAGTATTTTCGCTAATGATATGAAACTGGATATTATTCTATTGCCAGTTTTCTTTCACAAATGTTTCTCTAACTTCTTACTTTGTTTTGTGCATTTCTGGGCTTTGTTTACTCGATTCAATAGTTAAAATTAGACATATTAAGCCACTATAGTGTCCTCGCCTACTCGAAAGCCACAATTGACCGATGGTGAGGGGCCGCATGATGAGATGTGTAGTTTAGTATTAGTTTCTTTCGCAAATTAGATATATTAAGTCGCTCATAGCGTTTCGCCTCCGAAAGCTGCTGTACCGGGATCGATGGTGAGGGGTCGATGATGAAGTGTGTAGTTTAGTATTAGTTTTTCCGCAAACTTAAATATATTGGATCATGTATGACATCTTCAATCGTTTCTCCGAAAGCCACAACCGGACCGATGGCGAGGGATTGAATCATGTGTGTATGGTTTAGTATTAGTTTACTTTCCGCAAATTAAATATCGCTTACACAAGTTGTTTATGATTACTTCCACAAGTCATAGCTGGTCTAATGATGAAGGGCCGTAAAATTTAATCGATGTAATCGTTCTAGATTTCTTTCATTGCAACTTTGAATTTCCATAAGCGTAGTTTCTTTTGTGTTCAACATGTGCCAGTTAATAGTTTAGTTTTCATATTCACTAGTTTCTTGTTTTGATTCATTAGACAATGTAGCACTTTCCATTTCAGCAAGCCATTTTCTTTTGTCATTGCACTTAATTTGCTTCTTGCTCTTTGAGGATTGGAAAATCATTATAAAGGGAATACTTCCTTGAACAATTATAACCAAGCTTGTTTCTCACTTTAGAATTTCCATTTCACCTTAGAAAGACCATAAACGACAAAAAGATAAGAAAGAGGTTATCTTGCACATAGTGCGCCGCACTTCATCACCACATTCCTGATTGACAATTAAATGCAGCAATTTAGGACACACTAAATTGATCAAAAATTTGGATTGCCATGTTTGTGAAGTGTAACTAGGTAGCCAATTTCTAAAAACACATAAAATCATAAAAGAAGGGAAAACTTGATAAATCTCAGTGCTGCCTCCTCTTGCACCTAGTGTGATCTAGAGGATCGTAAAAGAGAGTTATTGGTTTAGTAATTTCTTAAGTATGCTCTCTTCTTTGCACCTAGCAGATCCTGGAAGATCGTAAAGAGAATTATTAGCCCAACTTTTGTTAAAAACCACAAAAAAATGACATGCATAGAGCAAGAGATCTCTAGGGGAAGGTTTATACGAAAGCCAAGAGTTCGATTTTTCACAACTCCATCTTCTTCAAGGCATAGACCGTATCCACCATCATCTACCCCTAGCCTTAAGATTTTTGGAAGCCAAAGAATGTACCGAATTAGGAGGATTCTCCTATACCACCTATTAAAGCCTACTTTGAAAACAAAGAAACTTTCTCATCCTTCCTTGATAGAAGAACTAGAGGACTATAAGGACTCTAAAGAAGCTATCATGGCAAGAGGAAGTAATAAATAAAGAGGTGGGAGATAGAGGAGGAGGAGATAATGAAGATAACAATGTGAAGGAAATAATGGTAGAAATAGGGACGATTTTCTGATCTCTATACTTGATGAGGAAACTCATAACAATGAAAAATATTTCACCATCCGTTCTCCCTAACTTTTATGGATTACGAAGTGAAGATCCCGAAACATTGCTTGAGTTTGAAGTAGTGTGCCGAACTTATGACTATATGGAAGATTCTCAAAAACTCAAACTATTTCCTTCAACCTTGAAGGGACCGTTTTGAAATGGTTCATGGGATTAGCCACTCAATCTATCAGATTCTGAATGATATGAAACAAACATTTTTGGATAGATACTCTGATTATTGTATGCCCACCAATCACAAGGATGAGGTATTCAAAATGATGCAAAAAGAAGATGAAAATTTGGAAGACTTAATTGAAAGATTTCAATACAACTTGAAAAGAGCAAAGATGAGCAACTTAGATAATGAAACCTGAAAGCCCTCCTATTAAAAGCCATTAGAGATGAATGGATAGACATTTCAAACATGATGGGTAAAGGAGACATTTCTCAACTCCCATTTCATGATATAAATGCAACTATGTATCCAATTCCTCAAGGGGAAGATCTAAAATCGAAAAGGGCCTAGGGATTCTTCTTTATTAGGGCTAACAAATCAAGAATCGGATTTGCATAGGGCAGAGATTGGTAATATGCTTCGATGAGCTTAAAATCGATATCTTAGGGGGTCTTAGTGGAACAACTAGACACCCTTAAAACTAAAACAAGGTAAAGTGCAGCCGTATGCTTTAGCCATCTTTTCTTTATCTCGAAATGTAGAAAGAAAAAACATGCTTTAAGGGAATGTCCCTTGATGCAAAAGTTGTAGAAACATGTATGATTTGCTCTCGTAAATCATGAAATCAAGGATTGTCCTTCAATCCTCGGACTCAAAGTTGTTTTTCAAGAAGATCCAAATTCAATAGAATTTATTTTGTCGCAAGGAGACCTTGGCAGGACAACAATCTCAAGGGTTTAATAACCCCATGAATCTTCAAACCCCACCAAATTGGACTCTTTTGGCAACAACCTTGGCCCCCAACATCAAAACTCATATCGGCCTATGGGCAAGGAATGCAAAATCCTTATGGGAGATTTGCTCAATTTTATCAATATCCTCCATCTTTTCAAAACCAACAAGCTCCACAATTTCCAAGCCAAAATCCACAACAACTTTCATTGCCATTTCCACAACATCAACCTTCTCAACAAATACAAATCCTCAACTCATGCTCCCATACCAACAAAAGACAAATCAACTTCCAAACAAATGCATCGCCAAATCCTAACAATAAGAATCCTCAAACTACTTATATGGTAAGGACAACAATTTCCTACCTATATGATTGTTCTCCCCAACGATGTACAACTCGTATCCGGTAGAGTTTTAGAAAAACCTCTCTATAGACATTCACAAGATACTCGAGGAGGACTCTTCAAGTCGATAAGGGTTCCGAGGAAGAATCTCTTCAAAATTCAAAATTCAAAAAGAAAAGAAAAGCTAGCATCCACAACTCCTATAGTTGAGCAACATGTATCTTCATCTACACCCTTTTCCGAAAAGACTACAAACTGATAAGGGGGAGGAAAAACAAATTTTGTTGCCTAACTATGACTTTCCTAGATGAATTGAAGAATGTTTGTATCAAGATTCCATTGCTACAAGCCATTCTAGAAATTCCTATTCTAGCAAAACCATAAAGGAGTTGAGTTTCAAAAGACCAAAGAAGAAAGATAAAAGACACAAGAAGAATCCACCCTAGGAAAGATTGCAGACATTATGATGGGAAAAAATTGCCATGCGTAAGTATGTAGATCCTGAAGTCCAATTGTCAAGACACATATAAATGGAATAGAAATTCCCAAACACATCGATTGACTTAGGGGCCGCTATCAACATTATGAGTAGATGTACTATGGAATGCTTAAAACTTCCTAACCTTTCTTTTTACACCTACTTTATTGCAATCATAGACGTACCTGCTATTAAACCGTATGGTGTATTAGAAGATATTTCCAAATTTCCTTAGATTCTTGGGAATATCCAAAGACTTTATGATTTTGACTCCCAGCAATCTAGGAGGACATCCAATTATCTTAGGAAGACCTTGGCTGGCCACACCGATGCTTATTAGTTGTAGATCCGAGGACATATACATTTCTAATGGTAATTCGACAAAGAAATTCAATTTGTATCCTCCCCGCAAGAGCAATTACGTAAATAGGAGACAATGAATGGGTCGATGATGAGAACACTATACAACTCGTCTTTACCATTTCGAGATTAGTGAGGATAGTCAAATTCGAACACATTAGAAAATTTTGAAGTAACTTCTTAATATGACCCCACACAATTTCAAATTTTTGGAATCGACATAGAATATTTATCATCAAGACAAATGTCTCTTTACTCTATGGAAGAATTTGGTAATCGTTTTGAGATTTTTAAAAGACATTGAATATCAATAAACATCCGGAGTAGTCACAACAAGAAGAACTAACCAATCTTGCAAAAACATTCTACCGCATTTGCATGGGAGTATACCGACATGAAGGGTATTGATCCTAAGACTTGCATCCATCATATCTATTGAGGAAAACAAGAGACCAATCGTACAACCTCAAAGAAGGATGAATCCAAATCTTAGGGAGATAGTGAAGGAAGAGCTCCAAAAACTTCTCAATGTAAACTTCATTTATCCAATTTCGTATAGCCGATGGGTTTCTCCTTTGGTTATAGTACCTAAAAAGAATGGTAAATGGAGAGTATGCATTGATTACAGGGAGTTGAACAAAGCAACTTTGAAGGATCACTTTCTCTTTGCCTTTTATTGACTGCATTAGATACATTAAAGGTAAAAAGTACTTTTCATTCTTGGATGGTTTTAGTGGCTATAATCAAATTGTGTAGCACCTCGAAGATCAAGATAAGACTACATTTACTTGTCCTTGGGGAACTTTGCCTACCGAGTGCTTCCTTTGGGTTATGTACTGTACCGTGTCGACATTCCAAAGAGCAAGACTAGGAATTTTTTTCCGATCTAATCCATGATTGTGTAGAGGTTTCTTATATGGATGATTTTACAGCTTTTATGGTAATACATTTGAAGAGGCATTAGAAAATTTGGAAAATTTCATAAGATGTAAAGAAACAAACCTTTCATTAAGCCATGAAAAATGCTTTATGATGTTTCATCGAAGGGGATTGTTTTTAGACATCATATTTCAGGAGATGGAATTAAAGCTGATAGATCAAAAGTCAAGTCATCTCCAAGTTGCCTATTCCAAATTGTCAAAGAGATGTTAGAAGTTTTCTAGGTTTCATCACATTATAGAAGATTTATAAGAGAACTTCACTAAAATAGCATCTCCACTCTTCTGGTTGCTTACAAAAGACCGTGAATTTAATGGGATCCCGATTGTCAATCCGCTTGGAACTTTGAAAACAAGAATATCCGAAGTACCCATTCGAGAGGACCAAATTGGAAACTTCCTTTCCATATTTCGACAGATAAAGCCAGACACAATTTTTGAGCCGTGTTGGGTCAAAAAAGATTTAATTCCTTATGCCATTTATTACACCAAGTAAAAATTTGACTCCCGCGCAGTTGAATTATACCGTGACCGAAAAAGAATTCTTAGTCATGGTTCATGCAATTAATAAGTTTAGACGTTATATAACAAAGTTATGAAACTTTTATTCATACCGACTACTCCCGCAATTAGATATTTAATGAACAAACTCACATTAATGGCAGAGTGACAAGATGGCTTTTACTTTTGCAAGAATTCAATATTAACAAGTTGATAGACCAGAAAACAGTAATTACGTAGCCGATTTCGTCTAGAATTCAAAATACTAAAGAAGATTCTCCTCAGAGAAGATAAGTTTCCTCGATGAATATTTGTTTATAAAAGAATTTATTAAGACCCCCCTCATAAGGTGACATTGCTAACTATTTGGTTACAGGAAACTACCTTCACATTTATTTCCAAGAGAAAATCTAAAATTATTCAAAGAGAGTTCAAGATATTCAAGTGGATTTCTAACGAATTGTTTAAAACAGTACAGATCTTGTGATCGAAGATGCGGTGTCATGGAAGATGAAATGCCCTCGATATTCTTAAGGCATGTCATGATGAACCATGTATGACACTTTGCGTATTAGAAAGGACTACTTTCTATAAAACTTCTTTTCCTTGGGATATTATTGGCCTTCTCTCTTTCAAAGATGCAAAACAATATGTCAAAAGGTGTGATAGCTGCCAAAGAGTAGGGAAAACCTACCCTCTCAAATGAAATGCCAATAAAAGCACAAACACTATCAACCTTGAAAAATGGGCTTTAGATTTCATTGGACCGATTAATCCACCATCGAAGCAAAAGAAGTATATATTGGTTTGCATCGATTATGTTACTAAATGGGTAGAAGCAAAGCATTAGTATCCGCTACCTAAAATTCAGCTGTTCATTTTCTTTATGAGGATATTTTTACTCGCTTTGGTGTTCCAAGAGAAATTGTAACAAGATCGTGGGAGCCAATTCACATCAAATTTGGTGGAGAAGTTGATGGGAAGAATACAAATCAAGTTACGAAAATCTACTCCTTACCATCCACAAGAAAATGGTCAAGTGGAGTCCACAAACAAAGTTCTTGAAAGTATCATCACCAAAACTCGTTCATCTACATAGAAGAGATTGGGCAAGATAGGCTCTTAAGCCTTGTGGGCCTACGTAATCACATGGAGTGAACACAACAGGACATTCTCCCTATGAACTTGTTTATGGGAAAGAAGTCTTGTTCCCCATTGAGTTCCAAGTCAAGACCTTCAAGAGCAGCGCTTCAATGGGGAATGGACTTATCGTAAGCCCAAAAGCATAGAATGGAGCAATTGAATGAGCTAGATGAGATCGTACAAGAAGCAATTCTAAAAAACCGATCTAGTTCAATATCAAAGAACTAAGTGGCATGACAAATATATCAAAGAGAAGAAGTTTCAAGAAGGAGATTGGGCATTGTTGTTTGACTCCAAGTTTAAAGACTTTCAAGGAAATTTCGCACTCATTGGCTTGGGCCATATGAGATTGACAAGGTCTTTAACAATGGAGCCGTAAGAATCAAGACCATTGATGAAGCTAAACTCCTCTTTTAGTGAATGGCCATAGATTGAAAGTTTATCATAAGCCACTCTTTCAAAGAGGATTTTGTCAAAGTCACTGCTTCAAGAAAGTTCTCGTAATCAAATGGGTACGTAAGAATCCTTCTTCTCTACCAAGCTAGTTTTTGTTTTTCAAGTTAAAAATAAATAAATAAATAAATAAATAAAAAAGAGAAAAAAAAATAAAAATAAAAAAAAAGAGAAGAAAAAAATGGTATAAGCCTGAAAACCAATCATTGACAAGGGCCTTATACGTAAAATATGGGGTGAAAATCAGTGGACACCCGACACTCTATATTTTCCAAAATTTCGTCTTTTATTTTATCTCACCACCCACTCCATTTCACTTCACTTCACTTCATTTCATTTCATTTCATTTCACTTCATTCCACTTCATCTCATCCATTCCATCAATAAATATTTTTATTAATTCATTTCCATCCGGTCATTTGTCATTTGTTCATTTCTTTATTTTCAAACCTAGCACACGTGTTTCATTTATGAATGACAAATTAAGTCATAATTGATAAAATTAAGCTCGTTAGTACTGACCAGCTTCACTTGTATGTATTCTATAATTGCCACTACTCTATTAAAAGAATGTAATAGGCTAGTTGTTGTTTTCATAAAATCATGAAATAAATGCAAGAGAGGACTAATGGGACATTCAAGACACTAATGAAGATCAATCAAACTTGGAAGACCAAGGGCAAGAGCAAGGATTCCAAAGGTATGAATAAAGCTTATTTCAAATAGTATAAAAGACACATTTTTTTTTATGTAATTTTAAACTATGAGCTCTACCCATAACGCACAATGATTATATTGACAAACTGTAACCTTCAATGCATCTCTATGTTATCCCTGCATTTATTCACAAACGGCTTCATTATTGAAATTCGACTCTTACTCATGTTCAAATAGCCCACCGAGATAATGGATACGTATTTGAGTTGACAAAGGACTTACAAGCCGCATAACTCCATAATCATTGATCAAACGTGTTCATATTTATGACACACGACCAAAATTCAAAATGCTACGAATGCATTACACTTTGTTAACTTTCTTTGTCGTTTCTCCGTCGTGTTACAAACCTCACTCTACTCATTCTCATTCTGCTTTCACTCCATTCCGTTCCTTTTACTCCACTCTCATTCCCGTATATTCACCCACAGCCTTATTCCATTTTGTGTATGGTGCTCATTTCCGTTTTGTGATAACATCCCCACAAGATTGTGCCCCGACTCCGTGTATTCCATCGGGTTCTACTCGCTAAAACCCTCACAGAGGCAAGTCGTGAAGCACAGAAGTAAAATGGGAATGTTATTAAGGGCAAAGAGCGTAAGGACCGAAGTTCATGTAGGGATTTCCACAAGCAAAAGAGATGTTGAGAAAAGCTAAATGGCTACGTTGTCTGGGAATTCGGTTACCATGCGTAGAAATTACTCAAAGCGTTTGCAAGATCATTCGATGGCTCTCAAGGTATGGGAGACCTCAAATTTTTGGTTAATGGCGCATCAATAGCAGCAAAGAACAGTAGCTTCTTCGTGAAGGAGAACTATGTGTTCAAAAACAAAAGTATCGTTGATGAGGCATGGAGAACAATCCTCGAAATCAAGGTATGGATATCACCGTTTTCAAAAGAGGAATTCCGTTGCATGCAATAAAAAGATGAATGGGCCACTTTATTACTCATTGTTCGTAAATTTATCACATGTGAAGGCCGCTTAGCTCTATGTGCATGTATCATACTAGGATATTGATGAATTTTTAAAACTAAACTCTCAATCTTCCTTTATTTCCTATTCAATAGCTTGAAGAAAATGGTCATGGATCGTGCAAAAACACCTAGGAGATGTAGAGCCTCATTTATATCATCATGGGCTTATAAAAATTTTGATTGAAAAGGAACTCGAAAGAAAGAGAAGATACTTGGGAACAATTCTTAGTTAGAAACTTCTTTCAAGAACCTCAGAAATTCCCTCTCAAGGTAAATCAATTAGAAGGAGTAGAAGAAATAAAATGGATGTTGAAACCTGCTGTTCCTACACAGAAGTTCCCGCAGCTAGCACAACAAAAAGAAGTAGAAGGAAAAGAACAATAGATGAAATCCAAGATACTTCTACTATTACTATGAAGAAAAATGATAAGGAAGAGAGATTGATAAAGAAGAAGAAGGGGAAATCAAAATTAAGAAGCAAAAATATCAAAAAGGGAAAAATTGTTGAGGCTGTCCATAAAACCTCTCTTCTCCGAAAAGAAGATCACCAAATTCCCGTTCGAGAGATTAATTTTTCTTCAAAAAATGCTCATCTCTATCTAAGAAGGCAAAAAACATGAAAAACAAGAACAAAGGGTAGTGTACCACAAGATGTGAGGAGAAGAGCAGTTTAAGGAAAACCGAGAAAAACACAAATTAAAGGTCCTCATTTCATCGATTTGGGTGAAGAGACATCTCGAACAAGCCTCCAACCGACCATAGTCCATTTCAAATTTCGCTAGTGAACCCGACTCCTTTCACTCCCAATCGTACAATGAGTGTACTCCATCTTATTCTCGCAAAATATTGATGAAAGTTTCCCTACCCAAATTTTGAACATAATTTCTCTCGCGTGATTTTGAGGACGATTCAATGAAGAAGACACCGGAAGTAGACCCCAAACAACAGGAGGTCTATGATTATATAGAATCCTTGGAGAAGGCAACACAAAGTCCAAGCACTTCTTCTACTCAAATTTCATACATTGCAGATGACTCTGGTTCACTATTAAAACAAGAGATTTTTGAGCTTGAGCTTTTGAATCGGCATATCAAATGAAATGAACACTCAAAGAGCAAGGCAAACTGGACAAGATTATCCATGACAATACTATGTTACATTTGGGTGTACTGGCAAAAGAAAAATAAGAAGCTAAAAAGGAAATGCCAAAAATTGACAGAAAGAATTTGTGAATATCAAATTCAGGTGCCTCATGAAGAACCCTTAATGATGCATGTTAATGAAAGAAGAAGAGAAGGGGTTAAATATGTGTTGGCCGAAGTATCAAGGCACATGAATTGAACAGAGAGTGTCAAAATTTTGGTTGCATGAGGACATGCAACACCTTCTCAAGGGGGGTATGTTGAGTCCCGAATTTGTCTTTTCCATACACTTTTCCATATCTCTTTCACTCACCTAAACCTCCAAAATTGTCAATATCATGTGCAAAAGGGTATCTAACATGGTTTTTTAATTATGTTTGTGTGTTTTCTATTTTGATTTAGATTTTAGTCCATACACTGTATTAAAACTTGTCACTTTCTCTGGCAGCCCGCCGCAACTTTCCGCAAATATTTTGTGGAAATCAACAAGCGTGTGTCAACGAAGGAAACGAGCCACATGGGCAAAGTTGTGTAGAATGACAAGGACATGGTTCGTGTCCTATTGGTTCAATGAAATTCGTCAAGGAAAGCCATGGCCAGCTTTCATCCACGTGGTGTCAAATCGTGGTGCCCTATGCCTACTGACTGCTGTGGCATAGAAACATCCACACGTCGTTTCCTGCTTGTGGAAGTTAATTGGCTGATTCGTGCAAAGTTCTCGGAGTTGAATTTAAGCGCCCACCTTCCATAGATCCGTTTCCCAAACATGGCCACTCCTAAATCCGTGGCCTTCGTGGTCTACGTGTTGGCCGCTATCATAAACTTCTGCAACAGTTTAAGAGTATTTTATTGCTTTTATAAAGAGCGTTGTATACGCACGTAGAGTTAGGTGAATGTGAGTTGATAGTTGTTAGTTGTTAAGTTGATGTAAGCATTCGTTATGGTGATTACGCCGCCTTGCCGTAATACCACCACCTCCGTAATGACTTTCTTTTTAATGTGAAAAACTTCCGTTTCATAACTTAATTGTGTTTGAAGATCATACCGGTAGCCGCGTAGAGGGCCCCCGCTCACCGAGGTTCCGTGTATTAATGTATATATTTCTTCATTTCATTTCTTTAAGTAATCATTACATCATAACCCATTACATGTTCATATTTCATAGTTGTTTTATTTCTGCTTCATACATTTCGTAATTTCCATTGCATTCTCGTCTTTTATGTTTTTATGATTGTTAAAATACCGACTGGCTTTTCTTGTGCAGTTTTTTAGTGTATTAATCGGCATTTTCATAGTATTTTCGCTAATGATATGAAACTGATATTATTCGCTAGTTTTCTTCGCGCCTTTGTTTAACTTCAGCTTTTGTTTTTGCATTTCGGCTTTGTTTATCTGATTCAATAGTTAAAATTAGACATATTAAGCTACTCATAGTGTCCCCGCCCGTTACTCTCCGAAAGCTGTTGTACCGGACCGATGGTGAGGGGTCGCATGATGAGATGTGTAGTTTAGTATTAGTTTCCTTTCCGCAAAATTGTATATATTAAGCCGGCCATACCGTCTCGGGCCCGAAAGCCACAACTGGATCGATGGTGAGAGGGGCCGATGATGAAGTGTGTAGTTTAGTATTAGTTTCTTTTCCGCAAACTTAAATATATTGAATCATGTATGACATCTTCAATTGCTCGAAAGCCACAATTGACCGTATGGCGAGGGATTGAATCATGTGTGTATGGTTTAGTATTAGTTTACTTTCTCGCAAATTAAATATCGCCATACGTTGTTTATGATTACTTCCACAAGTCATACTCGGTCTAATGATGAAGGGTCGAAAATGAATTGATGTAATCTCAATAGATTTCTTTTCATTGCAACTTTTGAATTTCCATGTTTAGTTTTCAGGTTCGCCATGTTAAAGAATAGTTTAGTTTTCATATTCACTAGTTTCTTGTTTTGATTCATTAGATTAACAAGACTTTCCATTTCAAATAGCTTCATTTTCTTTGTCATTGTAATTCTAATTTGCTTTTTGAAGTTTCGAGATTGGAAAATCATTATAGGGGAATATCATTTCTTGAACAATTATAACCAAGCTTGTTTCTCACTTTAGAATTTCCATTTCACCTTAGAAAGACCATAAACGACAAAAAGATAAGAAAGAGGTTATCTTGCACATATAGTGCGCCGCACTTCATCGCCTTACGATTCCCCGATTGGACAATTAAATGCAGCAATTTAGGACACTAAATTGACCAAACACTCACGTTCGGGAATGTATGAAAATTCTTCTTGGTGTATCGTTCCGTCCACCAAGCACTCGTTATCGATCATTTTCAACATGCCAGACTGTGGCAACTCTATCCGCATCACCAACTTGTATGGACCCCAACGAATCTAGAAAAGTCAAGATGCCGCTAGACCCGGACGAAGTCGACAACACCATGGGGCAAACCACCGGATTTGTGCGTAGACCACAACATGATCACCAATCTAGCAGAAAATGGAGGCTTACGAAGATTGATAAGGACTCTAAGCATTCAACACCTTTATCAAGCGAATCCAAACTCATTGACATCTCCATAGTCAATGGTCTCGTATACCGAATAATAAGCAAGGAGGAAACAGCAGATAGCATCAAGTCTCGATAGGTTCCTCATGTCGCGAATCCATTCTGCTGCAAAATATCGACATGGAGGCTAACATTCGCCTATCGCAGGATCCGATCAACGTCGCGCATTCACTTCACCAATTTGGATAAGCCCCACAATAGACAATTCAGATTTGGAAGCCTTCTCGGGATGTAGCACCCATCATTCAAAACATACAACGCTTGTGGACTCAAGCCACCATAAGGGGAGCGACAATATCATATACATATTCCAAACAGGCTTCCAAAACAAAAATCAACCTCAAACGCCGGAACAAAAACACCTTTGGCGACATATTTCAAGCCAAAAAGAACTCGAGGAAAAATGGCGAACTCAGCATCTTTGATCAAAGAAGGGCCTAATGATGAAAGAATAGCTCAAGAATCAAATCTGCAAAGGAAATGGGAAGAACGAAGTAAAACAAGAAGAGTCACAGGAGGTAGAAGCCGAGGGTGCAATGATTAAACAGTAGAGAACGCAACACTAGTTTCTTCCATAAGTCAACCATCCAAGATAGAGCACATAATCGCATCCTCTCCCTCAAAAAGTCGATGGTGATCAAGTTTATAAAAGGGAGCATATAGGATCTCGAATTCAACTTTTTTTTCACTTCTCTTCTCAACATCCTATTCAAGATAGAACCCAAGCTAATGAAATTATCGTCGCCATTCCCAACTTAGTTACAAAGGAGAAAAAAATCCCTCCTTCTAAGAGAATTCACCGAGCAGAGATTGAAGAAACAATCTTCAACATGGCCTCGAACAAGGCCCTTGTAATTTATAGCTTTACAATCGAATTTCTTAAAGTCAGCTGCCCATTATTAAGGCCGACCTTCTCAACCTAGTAAGGAACTTTCACAGAATCCAAGAAAGTTTTGCCTACCATCAATGCCACATTCCTCACCTTAATTCCCAAATCGTACCAGGCCGACTCCCCGACAAGTTTCTTTTGGCCCCATAGCCCTTTGTAATGTCCTTACAAAATCATTTCCAAACCGATGGCTAGCAAGACTAAATATGTCCTCCCCCAATCATTTCTCGTAAAACCGGCTACGTTGAAGAGATCACCGACAAGATAATCCTCACTCAGAAGTGTTGCATTCTCTCAAAACAAAAAGGACCTGTAGTGCTTATCCAGCTCCTTGATCTTTCAAAGGCCTTTGATAAAATCAACCGGGCACTATATGAGAGCAATCCTCTCAGATTTTAGATTTAGTCAAGAATGGAAAAATTGGATACGAACCTGGTCTCGTGTGCTTTCTTTTTCAATGCTACCGAATGGAGGACCCTTCAACCCTTCACTCCGTCCGCAGGTATAAGGCAAGGAGATCCCCCGTTCCGTTTCTCTTTTTCATTATGGTAGAAGGGCTAGGAATATCCTTAGCCAAGGAAAAACAACAATCAAATCAAAGGCATCAAACCAAGACACCAGACCTACAAATAACGCATCAAAGAATTCGTAGATGATAATGCTCATGGGCGCCCCCACAAGGCAGAAGTTCAAGCAAAGTGCTAAAGACGTTCTCGATGATGATTAATGTGGGGTAATTAGTGTTTAAAAGATACCTTTTTACACCAATATTTTGGTGCTTGTTGTTTGGGGAGAGTGTATGCCATTTTACAAGAGTAATGTATACGATTTCTTCCTCGCCCATGGAGAGTTGGGTATTAAAGACGTAAGGTAAGAACCTCATGACTGGCAAGAAACATACTTGCTCGCAGCCTCGCTTCACAAGAGGAGGTAAATGTTTTCTTTGGGTAGGAATGCATAATTGTTTCTTTTGGAATGAACAAACCAATTAAGTGAAACAAGAACCCTCCCAAAGCCGAAAAATTCCAAGGGGCCAAAGGACTTTTGGCGCACGACCTTATTGATGAAATCTTGGAAGAAAACTGAGTCTCACCTATCCGTAGGATTTAAAAGAACTACTTCTAGATGTACCCTACCAGCTCCTCTTCAAAGGCGGCATCTACCAATCGAGGCTCACGACATATACAAATTAACTCCAGGACTAAGCAAGATTCCCAAGAAAATCGAGAATCCTTGCATAATTTTCCGCAAGAAGGGAACGGTACGTAAACCTCCAAAGAAGGAGAAGGGGAAATTGTGGAGAAAACACAAAATTACCCATTAAAATTACTCGTACAATAAACAACCCAAATAGGGAAGTGTTGTTCAACCTATTCAAAACCAAGGATTTGAGTCACCTCAAACAAAAGAGGACAAACAGTGGAATACCCATTCCTACGTAGGAAGTGCGTCGTAAAAATCATTTCCAATTTCGTTCGCCAACCTAGAAATTCCCCCGGAGATCCCGTAAGGGTATTGGCATATTTTTTACTTCAAATGCC
Organism: Pinus albicaulis; assembly: GCA_034641835.2. Lineage (NCBI taxonomy): Eukaryota > Viridiplantae > Streptophyta > Pinopsida > Pinales > Pinaceae > Pinus > Pinus albicaulis. The sequence goes on from CM076571.1 coordinate 868,838,300, forward strand.
CAACCAAATCCGAACTAGCAAAGAAACCTCTACGCCGCAATACCCTATAGTAGACACCGCACTTAACGCACCCATGAAAGCTATCCCTCTCCAACATATTCCTACCTTTCATGGTCTAACACCGAAGATCCAGATGTGTTTCTGCTTGAATTTGATGTGCCGTGTAGAGGATACGACATACCACCGACCTCAAAACTAAAGCCGTTCTCTCACGTTAAAAGGAGTGCGCACTAAGATGGTTTATGGGATTAGGTGGAGGTGTCATAAACAGATTGGGACCATATGAAGATCGTATTTAAAGAAATATCAAGACCATTGGCAGTCACGAGAATTAAAAGATGAGATATTTCTAGATAACAAATCAAAACCTGAGACCTTGGAAGAATATGTGGAACGATTTCAAGATAATCTTCAAAGATCACTCCTATGCATCTTCACCATTCGATAACGTTGAAAACTCGCATTAATTAGGGGAATGAAAGATCGCGGGTTGAGACATTAAATCTTATGGGAAAGGGTGACATATATCAAGTTGTTGGCTCAAGATTGCTGATTTGTGCATCAGGTGCTTGAGGGGTAATACAAGATTGAAATCAACTCGAACGTGACATAGTTACAAGGGAGAATAAGCCTCTAATGAAGGTGTGACTCGGCGGTAGATCAGAAATCGTTAGAAAATTTTAAGATGCATATATCGGGGACGTTAACAACACAGCTTGATATCATGCAAGCTGCTGCATAGAAAAGCAGAGCAGACCTTGCAATATTCTGGCCCTGTGTAGAAAGAAACATAGCCACAAAGAATGCCCATTTGATGTGGTTAAAGTCCGTGCTATTTGTACAAGAGATCACCCCATGTATGATGCTCGTTGTTTCGGCTTAAAATCAGCTTTATAAAGAGGAAGAAGAGGAATCGAAGTGGTGGTGTTCGCTAACCGCCATTGGTGGCAAATTTCACGACCATCGTGCGTGTCAAATGATCCATTTTTCAACCTCAATATAATGCTCAACGACAGCTTAATGTATAATCAATCACCATTTCCTAATTGGTCACAACAACCATTCCTCCTCTACATGTTGGCCCAATCAAACAAATTAGAATAACCGGCCTAGCTTCTTGCCCACTCATTTTGGCCTACACAATGGTCCCTTCTACTTCTCGTAATCAGCCTGGGCAACAACCGGAAAAAACCTTCAACCGCCCACAGAGCTATCCCTCCCTCTCAACCTACACCGCCGCCGCCTACCCAAACCCCTCGACTAATTTAAGACCTCAACCTCACCTCAACCCAACCTCGAACTCCAAACAATAGACCCGCCCCTGCCACTCTGTTTCAAATACCGTAACCTCCCCGAAGTAGAAACCAACTAACGGAGCAACGATCTTCAATTAAGGTCCTGCGTATAGTTGAAACAACGGGAGAAATAATGATGAGAATATTGAAAAATCCGTTACCGGTAAAACAAACAGAATACAATGAGAGTGAAGTTCAACAACAGAATCAACATCAAGACTGGAAACAATGTAATCAACAACAACAAGGAATAACTCTCTCCACCATTCCCAAAACGATTGATCATCCCCCGCCCATTAGAACAAAATTAATTTTGATCTTCTCGGGGAGAGTTAAAAAATTTATGTATCGTAATCCCTCTCCAAGCCATTCAATATATTCCTATATACGCAAAACCATTAAATTATGCATAAAAACCAAAGAGGAGAGTAACAACCAATCCCATTGTTCAAATAGCTCGTACCTTATCCTTCGATTGACATCAGAATGGAAACACCTATCAAGTATGAAGATCTAGGAAACCCTATAGTATGAAGCCGTATCAATGGCCAATCATTTCCTAATGCTTTAGCTGATCTAGGAGAAGCAATCAACATTTTAACAACCACTACCCGTCGTAAACTTGGCATTACATCACTTGAACCAACAACAACCTTGTTGGAATTGGTCGATCGATCAAGAGTTAAACCAAGGCACCTTACAAGATGTCATGGTATCTCGTAGACTCGGGAGCACTTCGCCGATTTCCTAGTTATTAATCCAAAGAACCGCGACGGACACCCTTTTAATTTTAGGAAGACTCGTTGGCAAATCGTCGATGCCTACATTGGATGCCGACAAGGTAACATGACCATAAATAAATAAATAATAAATAATAATAATATTAATATTAATTAATTAATTAATAATATATTTTTATTTTATTTTTATTATTTATTAATTTATATTTTTGTTTTTATTTATTTATTTATTTATTTTGACTCTTTGTTTAACTATTTGATAGATGGTTTGTTATAATTAAATCATATGAATAAGAATTAATTATATTTATTAATTAATAATAATAATTAATTATTATATAATTTAATCAAAAATTTACAAAAATTTACATATATACACCACGATTTGTTAAATTACTTACCATTATATTAATATATTAAAGGTTTTATAAATAAATAAAATAATAATAATAAATAAAATTAATAAAACTAAATAAATAAATAAATAAATAAATAATGGAATATTTACTTTTTCAAAGTCAAACTAGTCGTTATCCTAACGGCTAGTTGAGTCATTTCTACATCTATTTATACTTAATGTCTGGATCTGATCTCTCACATAGTCTTGATGATGAACCACACTGGTTGGTTCGAAACGCGTCGACCTCGTTCTTTTGCATGTGATTATTACCGAAAGAATTTCTACTAATTTATATTATGGATCACAAAAGCTTAGATTCCAAAAAAACTCTCACACTAGTCACCATTGACGGATCTGGGCATTCCTTTAAGGTTAATGGCCATCGAGTTCGATTATATCGTAAGCTGCTTACCCGTGAATCCTTTTGCCAGCAGTTAAGGGAAGACTCCACCATTGAAATTCTTGTTGAAGGGGAGAATCCCTCTCCCGCGCCAGTTTGATAAATTGGTTTTTTTAATTTTTGTACATAATGCATTCTTTTTTTTTTCTGTTTTTGGTTTCTGTTTTTGAAATTCGTTTCCTTGTTAATACTTCTTTATTTCGTTTGAATTTAGTTTCTTTAAAAACGAAAAATAATAAAAATTCTGTGTTTTTTTCGCGTTGCTGTTCCTTTCTAACGAAACAACACTTCTGCTATTCCTTTTGAAAGGAACAACAGTTTCGCAGAGTGTTTTTGCTGTTCCTTTGCAAAGGAACAGCACCTTCGTAGGATATTTTTCTGCCGTTCCTTTCGAATGGAACAACAGTTTCGCGCAGTGTTTTTGCTGTTCCTTTCAAACGGAACAACATGTTCGCAGAGCATTTCCTTGCTGTTCCTTTTGAAAGGAACATCAGTTTCGCAGATTATCTTTGCTGTGAATATCAAATGAAATGCATAAAATTCCTTAAGTTCTATCCCCGAACCATCACACATGAAAAATATTATAAATCGGTCATATTAATTTAATGTGGTAAATAGCGCAATTACATTAATCTTTTGTTGTCCCGTCACCTCATACTTGAATTATTACAACGCGATTCCCTCATTATTACCGATTTATCATACGCATCGATTTCAGTAATTACTTAATTTGATTGACTTTATCATGATTGCGCCTATTTTTTCACTGCTGTCCTATTGATGTTCCACACATGCCACCTTAATCGACGGTCGAGGTCGACCTTTCATTCGTTTGGGGGGCGGAAATATCTGCATGCAGATCAGATACCCAAAATTTCTTCACCTGTATCTCTGCAATAGATTTTTATGAATTAAAACCCTTGCATTTTCAGAAAATAACGAATTTTAGCGAACTGTGCTGTGCTGTTCCATTAAGGTTACTGTGTGTTGAGAACAATTAACGAAGAACAGAAATGGGAGGACATCCAATTCGTAGCGAACCTCAGACGTTGGTTGTCTCTGATGCTGCATGGGCAATATTAGACAAACTGGGATGGATTACATACTTTATGAGAATGCAACAACCCCATGAAGCAGTGGCTACTGAATTCTTGTTAAATCTGCAGGAAGGTTCCTCCACAGTCAGAGGAAGGCAGATAGCGGTGACCGATGAGATAATTGCAGAAGTATCCGGCATCCCCGCACAAGGAACTGTCTGGACTCAGAAGAAAATCAGAATTCGGGAGGCCATGCAAATCTTTCAAGATGAAGGATAGAGGCTAATAGTCAAAGGGAGAGTAGTACACGCGGCGTCGCTAGGCGAACCATGGACAGAATTCGCCAGGATCGTGCAGGCTTACATAACATGCGACGGTAGAAAAGACGTGGTAAGACCTCGCCATCTTAAGCTGTTAGTTGTGCTAAAACAAAAATGCACTATCAATTTACCTGCATTCTTAAACTCATTATTGCATGATATTGCTCGTGGAATTAGAAAAGCACAGCATGTAGACATGGTGGTCAGCCACCATTGCTTGATTCGGCTAATAGTAAGTTACAGCCTCGCCCAGCAGCAAACCAGCTGGGAAGAGCTAATTTTTTCTATTGAAGGAGGGATGGCTTTACCCACTCCGAGACGGAAAAGGATGGCCGGCTCAATAGCCGAGCCCTCCACTTACAGACAATCCTTCTGATTAAAACGAAGCAAGAAAGTAATATAGGAACTCCCGGGCAGTAGTACTCAACCCCTGCAATTAAACAGCTCAGATGAAGAGGAACAACCTCCACAATTGGAGGGAGCAAGTCCTCGTACTGAGGAAGTAGAGGAATTGGAGGGACAAATTTGGTACTCAGATGAGGAGGAAGTAAGTCACCATACCAGTAGTGAAAAACAACCCGGTACAGAGGAAGAAGTTCGTTATTTGGATGAGGAAGAGGCAAGTTACCATAGTGAAAAACAACCCGGTACAGAGGAAGAAGTTTGTTATTCGGATGAGGAAGAGGCAAGTTACCATACTGATGGTGAAAAGCAATCAGAGGAGGAAGAAATATGTTATTCAGATGAAGAAGAGATCAAAGGAGATTCAGAGGAAGAAGAAGTCGAAGGTGAAATACGGTATTCGGATGAGGAAGGTAGTTATCACACCTGTGATGCGAATAGCAGCAAAGAGGATGAAACAGAGCCTGTCGAAAATGTCAACACGAGCCCTCTGTAGGAAGACGAATTGGCCCAGATTTTGGCCAACATGAGCAATTACGCATGGTCTCTGGACCCCAACAGTGAAATTAATCAAATGCCAGAATGCTCTGCCTTTGATAGGGGTGTAACTGATGAAACAGCAAACCCTAGCGAAGCTAGAGTTGCTTCTACTGAGATGCACGAACAGGAGAATGCGCATGCTGAGCCAACATTTCGATCTGGAAACCCCCAGGAAACCGCAGAGTTAACTGAGCAAATGATTCCTGAGGAATCTAATCAAGAGCATGAGACTATGGAACAAGAACCCCAAGAAGAGGTGCAAGAAGATTTCAGTGAGGGCACGGCTCAAAGCCCTGCTGAGCAATTAGGGTCAGATGAGCAAACTGCTGTCCCCTTAAGAAAGAAGAAGAGAACAACGGAAGTAGAGAAGCTTCGCAGAGAAAGGAAAAAGCTTCATAATGTGATTGAGCAGCTTAGGAAAACCATTAGGATTTTAAAAATGAAGCAGACACCTAAGCGAACTCCTAAAAGACTAAACTCTGTCATCAAGCGAAGATTGAAAAAGAGAAGGGTCACTGCTAATAGAAACCCTCAAGTAGAAGACGAAATGGTACCAGAGCCTACTTATGAGGACTGGGAGCAGCAAACAGCCGTCCCAACATCAGCTGTTCCAGAAGAAGAAACGGTACGAGAGCCTACTTATGATTTCTGGGAGCAGCAAACAGCCGTCCCAACATCAACTGTTCCAGAAGAACCAGTTTTGAATGAAAACAACCAATCGAGCAGTCAACAAACCTTTAGTGATTCAGAATTAGTTAGACTGCAAGAAGAACTGGCACAGGTTCGAATGGAGAGACAAAAACTGGAAGAAGATATTGTCCCAAGGAGGAAATACCAAGAATTACAGCAGCAGATGAAAATTGTTCATGAGGCAGAAGCTGAAGCCCATGAAAAACGTCGAGAGAAAATTGTTCATGAGGCAGAAGCTGAAGCCCATGAAAAACGTCGAGAAGCAGAGATAAGAGCTGATAAGGTAAGCAACCAATTAAAATTAACACGAAAACAAATGGACATTCTCTGCTCATTATATAATGATGTCTTAGCTTGTAGGTGCCCTGCCAAAAATTATGCTTTGTTTTTGTTAGAAAGGTATTTGCAATTAAAAATAAAGGCAGTTAGGGCTGGCAAATCAATAGAGTTAAGCACTGTAGACGACCTGATATCTTGCTGCAAGCTTTACGGGGACAAAGTACAGCACCTGTTGTGTGAGTTTTATTTTCATAATTTAATTCTTGAAAATGACTGTGAATCAAATCCTAGCCCTTTTATTGGAGATGTACAGTTTTAGGCCTTCATTTCTTTTACTGTAAATCAATTAAAGTGGCTTAAAGCCTATAATGCCTTTGCAAGGCAGGAGAATGCATTGGATCTATGGGTCAGAAGTGAACCTCAGGACCCATGTCAATTATGGGCTAGGCAGAAAAGTCTAATGACAAGGAAAGGTGTTACCCAAGCTCTGGGGCCTGTTCATATGTCGATCATTTTGAAAGGAACGGACTATTTTCCATCTATTAGGGACCAGGCCTATGTAGCAGCCAAGATCTGGTGGATAACCTCGAGTCAAAACGTACAAAGTAGGGAGCCATTCAATTATAGGAACTTTGGGCTAGCTGCAGATCGTTTCATTGCCTATGGCCATCTTGTCTTGAAAGAAGGGCCATTTTGCTTAGGGTGTAGGTTCCGCAGCCCCATTGTTTGGTACCCTCCTTTGGATTACAAAGCTATCTATGAGCTTCCCGAGGGGCAGGCAGGACATATTCTCGAAGAGTAGCTGCATATCATGGTTTTAGACCCTTCAATGACAAACCTTCTCCAGCTTACTCTTTGACGGCTCTCCATGTAAATTATAGTTTTCATGAGGACATGAAAAAGGAAGAGCAGGGGGGTATGTTGGGCATTGAAAGAGGTATGAAATTCTTATGTATTTGTTCATTCTTTCACCATAAACATACTTCAGTTTGTCTTGAAAAGGTAATCTATCATGGTAATTGTAATTAATTTGGAAATGTTTACATTGAGACTAAAAAGGATAACTAAAGATTGTTTTTATTGTCAAATCAGGAATTCGAAGAGGTGAGGAGCTGTATCAATGGCGTGGCTAAAAACAGTCTGACTCCTACTCCATTTGCGATGAACCATAGTCAGCTGAAGCCAAGAAGATCTGAACGGATTACCCGAAAAGGGCAAGAGACAGCTCGGCTCTAAACAAAGAAAACAGAACTGTGATAAAACAAAGGAGGTGCGAATCCCTCAGGATAGGGATCGCTGCATAAACTGATCGTCTTTCTTGATTTGTCCATCCAAGGATGGAATATAAAGGCGTCGATCTTTAGTGATAGACGACGGTGAACTGTTTTTGTAAAAGACTTATATATTTCCTTTGCAATTAAATTCTCGACTCTCTGTCGTGAGAGAACGCTGTCTGTAATGTTCTTTTGATTAATATAAAATCACCAATTTCATCTATCCTTTAGAATTCTGAGGTAGACCCAGCGGTACTTCACTATGCTGCTGTATTATTAATCTTGGTTTGTTAATGCGCAATGTGTGTTTAAGATTTATTTGCATTACATAGTTGTTTCATTAATTGATTGAAGTAAACGCTGATCCATTGCTGTTTCATTTATCAAACTTATTATTATTTATCAGCGGTGCTGTTCTGTAATTACAGTGAGTTGCTATTCCATTCATTTATGGATTGCTATTAGATTACAATTGGACTGTCGACAGGTTTAGAATATCCAGTTGTTTGAATTGCGATTGAATCGTAGTTGCTGTTTCTTTTGAAGAATTGTAATTGTTGTTTCTTTTATGCTGTTGTTCCTTTTGGATTTCATTTCCTTTGAGTTGTTTCCACTTGCTTAGAGATCTCTAAACTGTAGAGGGCAGAGCTAATCGTTCCAGGAGCTTCATCAAACCTTTGACATGTATGGTTATTGAAATGTGTATAAGAGGATAAATTAACTTATAATGAAATATGATGAATCATTAGAGGATTTTATGGATAATTTTCTTCACCTTTTCTACGAATTTTCCAAGGAAGATGTGGATTGGGATTTTATGAATGAAAATTTTCAATATTTAGTTCAAATTTCCTTAGAACCATATGAAAATGAATCTTATATGAGTCTCCCAAATTTTCTTAGTCGTGGGGCAATTAAAATTTCAAAGGATGAACCTACTCTCCTTTTTGTTCCTTGTCTTCCTCCTTTTCCATCACCATATAAAGTAGTCTCATGTACTGGTAGTGAAGTTGGAAAACTTGAGAATCGAACCATTGATCCACTTATCCTATCTTTATTTCCTCCCCATGGACAAGATTGTATCTAGGGAAAATTTAAATGTTCTAATAAATCCATGGAGCCTTAGCTGAAGATTGATGTGCATAATTCAAAACTTGAATCTGATCTAATAGAAAGTATTGTTTATATTTAAGGGTTACCTTTCATCCTCTACAATTTACACCACATGACCCTATGTACCTTGATTCGATCAACCTACTCCAATTGTAGTTTCTCTAGATACTTTTAACTCCCAATTAGTTGGTTTACATGGAAATCAGGTACAAGATGGTTACATTTCACAGGTAGAGGAAAAAAAGGATGAAGACACAATTAATCTCTCTTCTTTTTTCAAATTCCTCTATGTCAAAATGATGTTTCTACATTATTTTCTGGTAAAGAATCTCAACATCTTGATATTAGTCAAGTGGGATTCAATTCATTAATCAAGATGACTTGGCTTGGAAAACCATCACCCTAACACCAATGATTCCACTAATATGCATGGTGATGAGCTCCCAAGTACATTATATGATCTCTTATTTCCATAATAAGACTTGGATTTTCAAAGCTTTGACCCTGAATTTGATTTGGTTAGAATGGTGGTATCTATCTCTAAACATAGAGAGATGGCAGTTATGTGCATTCACAATTGATATTAAAAGAGGCTAAAGGAATGTCATTTTAACATAAATAAAGAACCTTATAGGTCTAAAACCCTAATCCCAAAAGATCAAACAACAAAAGGTTTGTGGATATTGAGGTGGTTAGTTGGTACATCAACTTCCCGAGGGTACAAATTTTGCATACAATATTTGTTTAGGGTGCATAGTAGCTCGGTAGAAAGAACTATTAAAGGAATACAAATTTTGACCAGGAATAGGGCATGTTATGGCAACTCTTGGCCTCTCAAATTGCCAAAAAACATCATTTAGGACCTCGAAAAGGCCCCGTGATTTTGGGACCCATAAATTATAGAAAAAATGCCAAGAAAATATATAACCATTGAGACAATGGAAGAGGTGGGTGGCAACTGATATCCACCTAGATCACCATTGTCTATAATGAGATTTTACTTTGTTACCTATGTTAAAGTTTAATGGAAATTTTCATTTTAAGTTTGCACTAGACATGTAGAAAATGTATTTGAAGCATTATATAAATTTAAAACTCGATCCTTATAATGTTCACAAGCATACTGTTTGCTTGTTCCTTAGGTTTAATGCTTCACTTTGGCTTCTTCCTTCAAATTTATTATAACTTAATATATTTAATTCATATTGCATTGAGAGATGCATTTTATAGTTTATATATATGAGAGAGATGTAATGTGATTATGGTTTAAAATTAACAAGTCCGTCGTTCAGCTGCGCCCGACCCGACCTGCGGTGCGGCGTGCACGACTACGACCCGACTCGACCAACGCTCAGTTCGTCTTCGTTTCTGCGCCCAACGAGTTGTTGGAAACTCGTGTGCTACCCTTGACTTCTTGCTTGTTCGTCCTTGTTGCTTTTTCGAACTTGGTTGCTTCACTCTCCACTTAGATCATCACACATGCAGAAATAAAACAAGCGATAACACATCAATTCATCATACACATTAACACAGTATGTATGGGGAAAGCTTATTGCTGAAAACCCCACAGCTATTGTGTATATTATAATGGAGAAAACATGTAAAAACTCAGTACAATACTCCTCACAAGTACTCAGTACTATCTCAGTATGATGGTACCTGATGTCGATGTGTTTGGATCTATCATGAAATACTAGATTAGCCGAGAGTTTAATGCAACTCTGGTTATCACAGTAAATCACTGTAGGCTCCAAATGCAACCCGAACAATCCAATGAGGATCTTCCTCATTCAAATAGCCTCGCATGCAGCCAATATTGCTGCCATGTACTCGGCCTCTGCTGAACTGAGTGCCACGGATCTCTGCTTCCTACTGTACCAGGAAACTGCTGTCGACCCAATGCTTAAAACTCCTCCAGATGTGCTCTTCCGGTCCGTTGGGCTCCCTGCCCAATCTGCATCGGTGAAGCCAGAAAGCTTAACTCCATCCTCCTGTCTGTACCACAGACCATATCCCGATGTGCCACTAAGATAATGCAATACATGCTTGCCTGCCTTCCAAAAGAGCTTGGTAGGCTTAACCATAGCTTGCGAAAACAGCATAACAACATAGCATATATCGGGTTGTGTATTGACCAGATACATAAGCGACCCCACCAACATGCGACTCACTGCTGAAGATCTCGAAACCTTCGGGCTTCTTTATGTACACCTCCTCCTCAATGACAGAGGAATCACGTGGTTCCCAAGGGTTTGATGGCATCATGCATGGTTGACTTCAGTTAGGACTTCAATGGCAGAAGTTTGGAGGAGTTAATGAGACAGATAGTGGAGTTGTGTTCTGTTTTTTTTAGTTGAACTGATTGAGATTAGTTTAACTAGCTAATCAATTAGTTATGAGTGGAGTGAATAAAAATATTATTTAATTCATTAATTAGTAACTCATTATTCAACTCAAGAACACATCAGTTCACTACACTATATGATCAGTTCAGTGGAGACTAGTGAAAGAGGTAGATGAAAGGGTGGAGTTAGCTATCAGTTGTGACTATACTGTTGCTATTTGCAACACACAAATAGGTGGAGTAAGCCCATGAGGATTGCGCAGTTCAGGCTGGTGGTCTGTACCTTATATAAAGAGGCCATCCCATAGCATTGAAACATGCAATAGAGGCAAGGCAATTGGCGGTGAGTTTTGAACCAGTAACCTGTTCAAAACTGAGACACCCGTGGTGTAGGGGCGTGACAATGGTGAAGGTGGCCCAATCTCTTGTGCCACAGTTCGCCCTCATCATCCCGGCTCACCACTTCTCCCGCCTTGCATGCCATTGTTGCGTAGCCATCTACTTGCAACTGATAAAGGTTCTTGGTTCGAACCCCTATCTTCCGGGTCTATCCAGTAGTCTTACTGCGCAGGAAGGCTTTTCCTTCGCTGAAGACCACATCATACCCCTTATCCTCCAACATCGCCACAGAGATCAAGTTCTTCTTCAATCCAGGTACATGCATGACATCCTTCAACACAAAGGGTTTACCAGACCCCCTCTCAAATGAAATGGTACCGATACCAGTCGCACTGTATCCATACCATCATTGCCCATCTCGATGTGCACTCCAAGATCTTTTTCCTCCAGATCTGAAAACAGATCTCGATCTCTGGTCATGTGAAATGACGCACCGCTGTCCAAGAACCACATAGATCCCATCACACTTGAAACCAAGCATGCGATCAGTGAAAAATCAAGCTCGAACTGTGAAGCCAAAGCCTCTCCATCTGCAGATCTTCCCGCTTGCTTGTTTTTCTTCTTCTTTGGACAATTGGTAGCATAATGTCCGTGATCATGGTAGTGAAAACACTTCACTTTCGCCATATCCTGCTTCTTGCCCTTTGCACCGGAATGAGAAGTTTTCTTACCCTTCCCCTTCTTTTCTTTGGCAACCAAAGCGCAATTTTCTTCATCAGCTCCCTTTGATGAAGATCCATCCCGAGTAGTCCTCCTTATCTCCTCCTGCATGAGATCTGCCCAAAGGCGCTCCCATCCCAGCAGCTTCTCCCGACCATTGACACTATCTTGATATGAGTGCCAAGCCTTCGAAAGACCAAGGAGAGCCAGGTCGACCATGTCCTCATCTTCGATAGTCACCCCCACACTTCCCAGCTCATCTCTGCACTGAGTGAACTTCGTGAGGTATTTGGCGATACTGTCGCCTTTCTCCATCTTGATGTTCCTGAGCTTATCTTTGAGCGCCAGCTTCCTTTGGTCGCTCTTACTCTGGAATAGATCCATCAAATATTTCCACATTAAATATGGAGAAGCCTTTCCATGCAGGCTGGATACAATATGATCCTTGACGCCCTCCAACAGGATCCTTCGACATTTTGCCATCTTCTTTTGCCATGCTTCGACTTCAGCAGGATCAGTGGGCTTTTGGACATCCGTATCCATGAACTCCTTCAGTCCATTATCTTCTAATACTACCTCCATGCGATCCTTCCATGCAACATAATTCGAACTGCCTTCAAGAGCATATTTGAGTCGCAAACCGTTGAAAGACATTTTCAACTCCGGCACCAAGAAAACAAAACTGCTGCAAAATTCGAATTCCAACTCAAAGCTCAATCGCTCTGGATCTGTGAGAACAAATTATTTCTAGCACATAGATCGACTGCAGGGGCATTTACTGGATATATCACCTTTCAAAGAAAGGATGGATCCAGAGGCTACCTGGCCCGCATGCAGACTCTGTCTACCGAAATAAGTTTGTAATCACTGTGATGATCAATCTCTGCTTCAATAGCTCCGATACCATATAGAAATTTTCTGAATAATGATTAATTATCCACCGAGACTATCCCGATCACATATCAATTCGAATTCATATGCAACACATAATCTCTTCCACTCAGATCATCACACATGCGGAAATAAAACAAGCGATAGCACATCAAATCATCATACACATTAACACAGTATGTATGGGGAAAGCTTATTGCTGAAAACCCCGCAGCTATTGTGTATATTATAATGGAGAAAACATGTAACAACTCAGTAAAATACTCCTCACAAGTACTCAGTACTATCTCATGAAGTTACACACAAACTAGCTTGGTTTTGAACAAGTCACGGGTTCAAAACTCAACCACTAATTGCTTGCCTCTATTGTGCAATCATGGCCTGTCTAAATAGAGATCCAAGGTTTGAATCTCCTTGGCTTGACAGCGCAATCATCATGGGAAATTGCCTCCAAGTGTGGTGCAAATCTCATGCACAACTGATGTCACAACTGATAGCTGTACTCACCCTTTCATCTATCTCTTCCACTGGTCTCCACTGAACTGTCCATGCACTGTAGTGAATTGATGTGTTCTTGAGTTGAATAATGAGTTACTAATTAATGAATTAAATAATATTTAATTCACTCCACTCATTACTAGTTGATTAGCTAGTTAAACTAATCTCAACTAGTTCAACTAAGTTAAACCGAACACAACTCCACCAACTGCCTCATCAACTCCACCAAACTTCTGCCACTGAAGTCCTAACTAAAGTCAACCATGCATGAGCTCACCAAACCCTTAGGAATAGCGTAATTCCTCTGTCATATGCATGAGCCACTTCTGTAGCTCGAACTGAAGTGCTCCAAGAGAGTAAACTGAAGTTTAGAGTCCAAATATTATTAAGGGTAAATAATATTTGACTTCCCTATTTTTAGGATAAGCAGTCTAAAAATAGACTTCGACCTATAGGTCCAAAAATAGAGGTCCATCTATTTTTACCAACATGACCAATACTCCAAGAATAACATACTGCAACCCCTGGACCACGCTCCATATGTCTAAAATTAGACATAGTCTAAAAATAGTCTTTGCGCCAGAATTTGCTTGCGGGCCCACTTAGTGAAGGCAACTTCATTTCACTAAGCTCCATCACCTTACAGCATTTTCAACAAATCATCCATCTTTGATGCTTGCAACGTGCTCGGTCTTGGTCTGACTTGGTTATCAAGTTCACCCTTGACATCTTCTACATCTGCAACATCCTTGTGTGGTTCAACCTGCAATGTTTGTAATGTGCTTGGTTCGGGTTCAACTTGTTCTTCAAGTTCTTCCTTCTCCTCAACCACATTCTCAACATTCTTCGGTCTAGCCATATAACTCCTTATAAGCTCACGTTTCATCTCCTTAAAATCAAGCTTGACAAGCTTCCCTTGAAGCATGCGTTGCTCTTCAGCCAATTCCTTTAGCTCCTTTCCATAGTTGTCCAATGTCTTCATAAGTCGGTTGAATTCATCCCGGTTCGTGTCGGATATCCCTTCTGCAATTATTGCATAAAAGGTCTTCTTCAACTCACGAAACTAATCAACGATTTCATCCGTTCTTCTCAAAGATTTTACCAGCCTGCTTCTGAAGTCCTTCGGAATTAACTCTTCCATTCTAGCTCTAGCCCTGACAAATGCCTTGCTTCAGCTAAGGTCTCAAGAGAAACCCCAAATATATAAGTTAGCTTCAACAGCGTCTGCAACCCCTGCAACTCTGTCCAGCTCTGATACCAAATGTCACGCCCCTACACCACGGGTGTCTTCCAACCACGTCTTGTAGGCAGGTGCGGCACTGCCGTACTTTTTCTTTTTCTAAATACTCAAGTACCCAGACTACGCCTATAGCAACATTCGTTAGTTATATTACAAATTTTCTTTCAATGTGCAGAATAAAACATAAACATCAATATCAAACGACATGTACGCCCATACATACAAGGGAGGGGCAACTCCCTTTTAAAATGAGTCCGCCCGCATATTATGTTTCATAAAAATACAAGTTTACAACATCCAATCCAGCAGAAACCACTCCTCCTCCTTGGCACGGCTATTTTCCTTTTGGCAAAGCTCTAAGGCTTGCCAATCATCAAACTAGCCTAGAACAATCATATACAATCAAGAGTTTCAACCTGCGGAAGTGCTGCCCTAAACTGCCCAAGTGTTGGTCACTCGGGTCACTCAGCTGTTGCTCTAAATCAGTGCAGAGCGTTTTCTGAGCTGACCGTGTGTCCAATCCGTCCCTCACCCATAAGGTTGGATGCGACTTGAGCAGAGTTACGCACCTTCTGGTTTTTACGGCACCTCAATCCGACACCCGACTTGCCTAGAATCGCGTTTTTAGTGTTGGGCCACTGCCGTTACTCGGCGTCCATAACCGACTTGACTCGACCCGTCCGCCGTTCAGCTGCGTCCGACCCGACCTGCGGTGCGACGTGCACGTCTACGACCCGACTCGACCAAATCTTGGTTCATCTTCGTTTCTGCGCCCAACGAGTTGTTGGCAACTCGTGTGCTACCCTTGACTTCTTGCTTGTTCGTCCTTGTTGCTTCTTCGAACATGGCTGCTTCACTCTCCAACGCCATCATATATATATGGACGCCAAGTGAAGTGAGGGTCGCTTGTTTGCCACGAGCCGACCCACCCGTTTATTCATCCGCCCACGAAGTGCCGTGTTGTGGGGTGTGGGGCGCTCGGCCGACCCGAGCCGACCCCGACATTTGGTGTTCGCCCATGAAGTGTCGCGATGGCCCACGCCCAATATGTTGGCCGACCCACCAACTCATCCGTCGGTCTAGCTCTCCCAAGGTGCGCTCGTGGTGGTATAAACGCGTCTCGCCAACGCCGTGTTGACTCGCCTCTCCTCCAACTCGCCCTCGTGACTCGCCTCGCTACACCCGCGCGCCCGTGACTCTCCGGTGCGTCGTTACGCCCATTACGTCGCATGGCGCCCGAACTCGCCCAAACGCCCAACCGACGCACCCATGAAGTCTTGGGGCCTTGTCTTGGGGCCTTACACATGAGGATTTAGAAATGTCAAATGCAGCATAAGAAATAATAATTTAATTTAATTTGTTATTCTTTCCTTTGAAACCGAAAACTGTGACTTTTCATCCTCAAACCCTTAATTTAATAGTTTAATTGTGACACACTGAAAATATTCCAGGCTTCTCAAATGAAGACCATCCAAAAAAAATTTATTTATGAAAATTTGAACTTCCCCAAGCCCACTTCCAATATATACCACACCTATCGTCGTAATAATTAGAATTCATAATTATGGTCAAATTATAGAATAAAATTATACTATAAAATTAAAAGAACAAGAAAAAACATTAAATACTTTGCAATGTAAGTAAAATTTAAAACATAGTGCACTGAGAGCTTGAGATAATGCCACATTGCATTGTAATGAAATTTTAAAACACATCGCGTTGTGGAAACACAAACAACATATGCACATCTATTTTCATAGCGCCAATGGTATCCGAGAGTTTTGTTCTTATAAACCCAAAATTCTCCATTCGCGTGGCATTCTGCCTGTCGTTTTCGGGAATTTTTGCACTGTAGCTGTCGAATTCTTGGACTGTAGCTGTCGTTTTCGCGAATTCTTGGACTGTAGCTGTCGTTTTGAAGAGCTATTTTCTTTGTCGCTGGGATCCAGGTAAATTTGGTGCTACTCTTTCAATAGTCATATGTCCACGAAAACCATTTAGTGTACAATTGTGACTCAAAACTATACTTGCAAATTTTCATGGTTCAAACAACATCAAAATATTGGCTACACCCGACTAAAAATAGAATGCACTAGTCCCAAACTAACAAATTCATTGTTGGCAGCAAGGAGAAACAAATCAAAAAAGGAAATTCCTCGTAACATATTTGCTTATGGTATTTTTGTTGCAGGGCACCTTCATATTTTCGACCTACTGTAAACAATAAATGATTTCACCCTTCATATGAAAAGTGTTCTTGAACTAGGCCAAATGATTTTGACTTCAAGGCTACTCTTTCACCATAATCTAGCTCGGATACCAAGTAATCTCAGGACATTGAACAAGTCGGTTTTATTTTCTTTTGTCTTTGTTACAACTTTTGAGTTGAAGTAGTGAAGCCCCAGTCATGGTATATCTTTGTGATACAGTGGGGATTCTGAGAGAGATTTGCTAGCTGTTGTTCCTGTTACCTTGGAGACCTTATTGCATGAAATCTATCACTTTAATTATTAGGAAAGGCATTGTACTCAAAAGTAGAATCTAATCTAATGTCATGTGTCCAAAGATAAGTCACAGAATTGAAGTATAATCACACTGCAATGATGAATATAAGGTTTGGAAAAATAAATCAGCTATAAATCTGAAGCTTGGTGCTTGAAGTATGAGTCATCTGCTTGCAACCCTCATGAAGTTCAATAAAATGGTGTCATGTGGTGCCATGTACTCATAAGCATATTCCTTGTACTTATTCAAATAGTTTCAATGGTGTGCTCCTTGTAGATAGTGAGGGAATCTTCGTAACCCAACCAGCTTATAGATCTCCCTGCCAAAACAAAGTCATTTAAAAAAAAATTGATTATAGAATGAAAATATTTAATTGATAAGTGAAGATAAAGTCTTCATCTTGATTTCTTCGATGGTGGAGAAAAGATGTGTTGGTGATTTCTCTTTGAATGGTCTTCTTCAAGGGTAAGGATTAGATCTTGTTTGTAATGATGATAAAGCCTTCTTTTTTGCACTCTTCTGTACCAGTCCCAGGAAATCTTGGTTCCTAGTCTTTAGATAATATTACTTTGACTTCTTCTTTACATAAGAATATAATTACATAGTCAACATGAAGACCGATCTAGCTATAATTTTCAACATGCCTATGCGTTCACACATAGTGCCTATATAGTACTTGTTATCCATTGGTTGATGACATTCAACTGTCGATTGATAATTTGTTTTTTAATTTGTTTATGAGGGGCAGGCGAACCCTATAAAGACCCATCCATGGCATCAAGGGAGCCCTACAGAGACGTCTCCATGAGAGGAGGATTTTCAGGTACATTGGTTGTTTAGTTATGTCCCAGCTCAATTAGGTTATATTTATTGTTCGTTGTGAAAAATTGATTAATGTGAATTTTTTTTGTCTTGCACAGGTGGATGCACTCATCTGACTCGTTCACCCAGTCAGGGAATTGAACAAGAGGTGCCCCAAGGACATGTTCCCATTCGCCCTGTTGCTGGTGAGGGGCAAAGGATAACAATGTCTGAGCCTGTGGTATTCATCCCACAATTGGATACTTCTCCAGGTAAAATCTAAATACAAATTTATTGTTTGATGTATGTTTAATTTCAAACTTATTGTGGTACTCATGTACCCAAATTCCTAAAAATTTAATGTTTTGTATAGTGGCTCATAGACACATTCATTACTCGCCAGGGGACCATGGTATGAACGAGGGTCTTATACACGGCATAGGTACACATTAGATCAATTCCTAGTTAAAATTTTCAATTTTACGTTATATTCAATGTTGAACAAGTGAATTTTTTTTCCAAATGACTTGTTTAATGTGAAAACATTATGCTCCATAGGTGCAAATGTTGGAGCTGGGCTTGGCTTTATTGCTGGTGAGGGGCAAAGGAGAACAATGTCTGAGCCTGTGGTATTCATCCCACAATTGGGTACTTCTCTAGTTAAAATCTAAATGAAAATTTATTGTTTGATGTATGTTTAATTTCAAATTTATTGTGGTACTCATGTGCCAAAATTCTAACAATTTAATGTTTTGTACAGTGGATCATAGACACATTCATTACTCGCCAGGGGACCATGGTATGAACGAGGGTCTTATACACATTAGATCAATTCCTAGTTAAAATGTTCAATTTTACGTTATATTCAATGTTGAACAAGTGAATTTTTTTCCAAATGACTTTTTTAATGTGAAAACATTATGCTCCATAGGTGCAAATGTTGGAGCTGGGCTTGGCTTTATTGCTGGTGAGGGGCAAAGGAGAACAATGTCTGAGCCTGTGGTATTCATCCCACAATTGGATACTTCTCCAGGTAAAATCTAAATGAAAATTTATTGTTTGATGTATGTTTAATTTCAAATTTATTGTGGTACTCATGTGCCAAAATTCTAACAATTTAATGTTTTGTACAGTGGATCATAGACACGTTCGTTCCTCATCAGGGGAGCATAGTATGAACACAGAGGAAGAGATAGTTTTTCCAACGGGTATTTTCAAATTACCAAACAAGTTTTTTAAATACAAATTTTTCTTATAAATTATTTAATTTTTAATACGTGCAATAATTTAACATGTTACAGGTGGTGGTGGTCGCCCTCCTAGGGGTAGAGGTCGTAGGGTTCATGAGTTTGCTCAAAATCCGAGCTATGATCCCCTTTACACCCATCCCGGTGATATTCCTGAGCAGATGCCTTGGGAAGATACAATCTCCTTACTTACTATTGATGGGATGAGGGAGCATTCCACGAGATTGCGCAATGAATTGCAAAGTTGCAATCTCTCTGCCCCTAGTCGAAATTGTCTCCAAATTGTTTTGCATAATTTGGAGAGTTTGATAGAGACTTATCGTGGGGTTGGACCATCAACCCAAGTTTTTTTTGACATGATGCGTAGGAGGAGAGCATCAGTGATTGGTATCCACTCCTACAATGAAGTCAAAAGGAAGGTCACTAAAGAAGCAGCCTTGTCACTATTTGACTTGCGGCCTGAAGACAAAAAACGTCTGAAGATTGCAAGATTCAATGACCCTAATATTGCACCCCATATTTATGAGAAGTTCCTGTATGCATACGGGAAGTTCCCAAATAATGATGAGGTGCCGCAATATTTTGTTAGAATGTTGGTTGCTCAGTTCCGAGAGCACATGGACCCTAACTATACAGATACTGGGTCCAAATTCTATGGAGCTGGAAAAGGTTGTACATATGAACGACCTGATGCTATGCGAGATGTTGGGTTTAGGCCTCCAGCACCTCGTTTAGTAGCTCGACCACCTAGGGTAGTTACACTTCCAGAGGAGTTAGCCCTTATCTCCAGTGCTGCATCAAAAATGAGGGATAAGATACAAGAACATATTGCAGCTGCTTTAGGAGGGGTGGAAGTCGGCTTAGGGACGAGCCAACCTTCATCTAGTGCAGGAGAGGGTTCATTTGTGAGTGTCCCAGATGATGTGTTGAGGGAGATGGACCGAGATGAGCTTATTAAGTATGCAGCCTCATGTAGAGATCACTATGTGCAATCCAGGACAACGCAAATGCACACCATGGGCGAGGTATGTACATACAGGTTTTGATCTAACATGTTTTTTTGGTGTATATATACATTTAGTCTCAAAAAACTGACGCCAATATATTTATTTAACTTATGCAGTTTACAACATTCCTAGAACAACATTTCCTCTCCCCTCGTGCTTATTCTGTAGATCGTGGACACGATCATGTACAGGTGCCACAGCCATTACTCATTACTATCTATCTATATTTTTGTATGTCAAATTGAAATTGAATTTATGTCACAAATTTATTGGTACGAGTCTTAACATTATGGAATTTTCAGGTTAGTGATACACATGAAGGGCTGCTTGAGGAGATTATTCCTTCTGAGGTTCCAGTCGTGACACAGGTATTGATACTTTTCGTTAAGCATATTTATAGTGTTTATTATATTTCTTTTCGTAAACTTGATTGTTAACTTTGGTTTCTACTTTTCAGGGTACAGAGGATATTGACATGATGCAGACTGAGCCTCAAGGAGATCCTGTAGTCTCTGGGTCCGAGACTCTACATTAAACCATGGTAACCTCTTACCCTTTCTTCGTTGCTATGGTATTCAAAAAATATCTGAGAGTGTACGAGGAGATTCACCTGCCTTTTTTGTAGAATTTGTATCCTAGTTTTTGTATCTTTTCTTATTCAATCAAGAACTTTTTCCCAATTGTCTATGAAGTTATGGATAACTTTATTCAGTTGCCTATAATGTCATATGACATATGCTTTAGTATGATTTTTTGCATTATGACATTTTGTCTTGCTTTAGTCATATATGTGTTTCTCATATTACTCTACATTGGTAGAGTTTCCCAAATTGGCAATAATGGGTATAACCCATTCCTATATACTCTCAAATTTGTGTATGGATTTCACTGTGCAACAGCTGCAATATGGTATTTCTATTACAATAGTATAAGCTTGACCTCAATTTCACTATTTGTATATGAATTATGGTACAGTACATGAATATATGGAAGTGCATCCATCAGTTCAGATATGGCTTCTCTGCTCTATTCTTATTGTCTATATTTATTCAGTTTTGCATTGTATACAAAACAATAATATTCCCCTATATATGGTGTCAGGAATCCTATTCAAGAATGGTGTTGCAGTGGGGTAGCTGCAATATCCTCCATCTAAAATATCAATGATCTTGATCATTTTGGGTCGTATTGATTTTCTTCACAATCACGTTCCTTCAATAGTGTCAGCATTCATATATACAGTCATAATTTGATCTTCTTAGCATCGTGCTTATCGATCCTTGTTCAGTTTCTAGAAGAATCAATTTTTTACTTTGAATAGCAAGTGGTGAGCATCATTAAAGGAAGAAATTTTGTAGGTATCTGAAGACCAGACCTCCCTTGTGACAAGAATCACTACAAGAAGTCAGGTTGACCATTGGACCTTTCATTAGCATAACTCAATGATGCAGCAAAGAAAATGTTTTAAACGTGAGGTACATGACTATTCAACATTAACTTGACCGATGCATGCTGAATTTGACACAACTCTTATTTAAATTTGCATGTTGAATTTGACACAACTCACTTTGTCAATGGTGACTTGTTCCTCCCCTGTGCAGGATGTTGCTAAAGGAGAAACTGTAATTAAGGAGAAAGAAGAAGAGTTGTATGCCTTACAAGAAAAACTTGTCAGTATGGAGAATGTGAGTTTCTTGTAAAAATGATCTATGGATGATTTATTAAATTGGAACATTTATTTTAAGCATTGTAGCATCATGCATTTATTGTATTCTGATGTGAAATAAGATTAATAGGAGAATACTTTACCTTGCTTACTGTTAATCAACGCAAGCACTTTGTCCAGGATCCAGCAGCTCCAGTTCCTTATTCTTACTTTAGTATCATGCTCTTTTTTTAATTTTTGATGGGATTCCATAATAATCTTGCTGTTATTGCAGGAGGAGATACAAAAGCTCATTGATGATCACAAGGCCACACTAGAAGCAAGGAAAACTGAGTTTGAAGCTGAGATTGAACAACGACAATCCTTATGCAAAGAAAGAGAGGAAGCTTTAAGATTGTTTGAGTAGCTTAAGAAATTGAAAACAGAGTTAAATGTGATTAGGCTTGGCAGCTGACAATATGATATAGCTGGAAAGATTTATTGAAGGTTCCCAAATTTCTACAAATGAAGGTTTAGTGAACAGATTAGTGAGATTTAAAATTGGCTATAAGCCTAATGAGATCAAATAAGAGGAATCTGTTCGTAGCCTTGCTATTTCTGTAATTAGTGAGATTTAAAATTGGCTATAAGCCTAATAAATAGTTCGTAGCCTTGCTATCTCTGTAATCTGTACTGCTAGAAAATTGGTAGAAACCAAGACTGAAAATATTTGATATATTTTGGAAATCGAGTTTCGGCAGTACAATATGGATTTCTTTTATTCAGATTGAAAAATCTGTGTTGTGATGAACCTCATATTAATATTTATTATTATCCATTTTTATTTATGACAACTGTTGAGTATCGCAAATAAGGTGACTAAAATATATGTTTTTTTTCTTGTTTATTATACATTTTCTACTGTGTTGAAATCGAGTATAATTCTTTTACAAATTTGTGCCAATATTTGAAGGCAATGTGCTTTCTTGTAGTGGTGCTAATGCATCGCTGTTCACCGAAAATCTAAAGCAGGAGTTGATATGTGGATGAAAGAGACTGTTAACACATGTCCTAAGTCGGCTAGAAGAAGGCAATAAAACGGGGTTGATTGGCCCGAGAATGCACAATAAATACAGGAGGTTTATGATAGACAAATAAGCCAGTGACAGATGGGTACACAAGGGAAAAAGCTCACTTTTAAAGTGGACAAGTTCTCTAGGCAAACTTTTCCCTCCTATACCCATCTATCACTACAACTTATTTGTATGTCATAAAACTCCTGTAGCTTGCTTATCTGATGGTGGTGAGTATTCTTTAATATGCCTCCACTGCTCATCTAATTTCACCTTGAATTAGCATTTGCATTACCCAAGTTGGGTCCACCCAATAAAATCCAAAGAAAATTCTGAAGTGCATGATAAGCGTATTGAAAAACACTATCATAACATGGAATTTCATCTCACATTTCCAAAATAAGAAACAACTTTCCAAATTAGGGAACATGTTTCCAAGCCATATCATATGTGTTTCCACATTTCACTGTGTTTTTGGTGATGGTACCAACCATGTACTTGTGTTTCCCACAACATAACCAAATATTTATATTGGTGCAAAGTTCAAACAGATATCACTCTCAATTTATTGAAGCAACATGAGCCAGAATCTTAACATTTTGAGGATATTCTGTTATAGCCTTGGTCTAGAAGCTAACCTATGCAAAAAAGAAGATCATGACTTTTAATATGTCCAATAAATCTTTTCTAGATGGTCACTCTTATAAAGGTGACAATAGTATAAGGGGTATCTTCCTATACCTAACTAGGTGTTCATTTTATGTCTCTAGCTTTGGAGATGAGATTGTCTAAGGCTTACATTGTCCTTCATATACTAGAAAGGTGTTACCCACCATGTGCATTTCAAACACTTTAATCAATCATCATCAATTCCATCATCAATTATTTCCATCCACTCGGGATTGCAAATCATATTTGACAAAATGGAACCAAAATCCACCTTGCGGTCAATTCAAGAAAAGACTTCAGCCATAGCAGTATTGTTGTTGATCCTACATGATTAATAAATGGACCAACAGGTCATAAAATAAGGCATCATGGAAACAATAAGGAATGGAAGCAACTAGAAATGTACAGAAGCTTGGAATAGTAGTAGCCAAATTCAAGATGGAGAAAAGTCCAATTTCCTTAGTCCTCGGCATTAAATTATATTCAAGATGAGCACTAGATGATGAGATGAGACTTTTACGCTCGCAGAGCAAAATCCCACACCAAATCGAGTAGAACATGTAGTTGTTATAGGTTATCTTACTCATGTCAAATTTGTGATCAATGTACTGTGGTACATGTAGGAAGTTCTTTTCTTGTTTGATTTTAATAATAGAGTTCTGGTACACGACACAATTATAGTGAATGTGTTTGCACATTCACAAATTTATGCCACATTCACTGTAATTACACAAAGTTTCTCATTTTTTTAACAACAGTTGTGGTTACAATATAGTTCAAGCAGTGGAAAAATGTTAATTCAATTGACATCTAGCACACAAGATTGAATGAAACGTTCTCCTAAGTAGAACATTTTAAAAGTGGGTGTTTCCCATCTGATGTAACATTTTAGTTGTAAAATTTTACATGGCCATTGTTTCAAAAGCTTTCTTAAATATCCCCATCATTTTTTTTTAGTGTAAAGAATCAAAGATTAATTGAGATAGATTTTATATTAATAATATCTTTGTTTTCTGGCTGTTGACAAAGTCCGAAGAAATTTTATTATTATAGTCTTGGTTGAGAGATATTCTTGCAAAAGCAAACTTTCATCTTTGATTGCTTTAAATTCCCTAAGCATCTATTGATCCGGATTTATGCAGGAACGCAATAGAATAAACACATACCCATAAATACAGAGATGTAGCGGAAATAACACTTCATTTCATTAATATCAAAGAACTGAAATTTGCTTACAGACAATGGAAATAAAACTAGCTAGGGTACTGGTAGCTATCTCTGAGAAGAGATGTGGTGGCTACAGACCTCTGAACTGCTTTATAATGAGGCGCGAGGGCCTATTTATTATTGAGAAACAATGGAGAACCCTAAACATCCCAAAAACCTAACCCTAGGAGATGAAGCGCCAAAACTATGGGCCCCGTTTGGGTAAATTGGTGTTTCAACTTCCCAGGGACGTAACTTTGGCATACTATCTCCGTTTGACGCATATGATACATCATTAGAAAGCTCTATCCGAGGACTACAGCTATCGGGCCGAATTTTATCAGAAAATTCGCTGGCGCTTTCGTACCCAAAAAACGTCGTTTAGGGCCTCAAAACGGCTCCGGAAGTTCAGGACCCGAAAAACTGCTAAAAATAGTAAGTTATGCCAAAACGGAAAAACCGAAAGAGACAATGGTGGGGGCCAAGTGGAATAGGCGGGTGGCCACCAATATCCACCTGGATCATTCCTCCCCCCTTAGGAAGCAATGGTCCCCATTGCGTTAAGTTCCTCCATGAGATGAGGAAATTTCTGCTGAACTTGGTCCCTGGTGAACCACTTTCTTTGGTGCAGGAGTTGGCCAGCTTTGACAACCCGATACAGTTGGATCTTCTTTTGGCGAGTGTTCTTGATTTGCATGTCCATGATACAATCTGTGGTGGCCTGTTCCATGCAGTCTGGGTTTAACTCTGTTGGTGTGAGTTGTTCTGCAATGTCCGAGGTGTCCAGTAGAGGTGGAAAGTAGGGACGAAGGCGATCCACATTGAAGACTGGGTGCAGACCAAGGAATGGTGGAATACTAAGCTCGAAGGCATTGTTACCTACAGCCTTGGTGATGGTGTACGGCCCGTATCGGAGCGGGCGAAGCTTGCGGTGAGGTCCAGTGAGGCGCTCCTTCCGCAAATGTAGCCATACTTTGTCGCCCACCTGGAAGTGGTGTGGCACCCGGTGTTGATCATGGCGCTGCTTGTACTTCGCATTGGCTCTGTCCAATATATCATGAACTTGTTGGCGGATGTGTTGAATGCGCTCGATGAAGCTACTTGCTTTGTCAACTTCAGACTGGACATGAGCTGAATCGGCCTGAGCAGCTGCAAACGGCATGGCTATGTCAATGGGAGATAGTGGTTGGAATCCCAAGCCCACCTGAAAGGGGCTATGGCCAATTGAACTGTGGAGAGCCCGGTTATAACTGTGTTGTACATAGGGGAGGCTCTCGTCCCATGTGCGTGGATGCTTTGAGTTGTACATGCCCAGAATGTGTACAATCATTCTGTTGACGACCTCTGTCTGGCCATCTGTTTGGGGATGGAAAGCTGTGGACTTGGTGAGCTTTGTGTCCAACATTGACCAGAGGCTGGACCAAAATGTGCCGAGGAACCTGCTATCTCGATATGATATGATAGACTGTGGGATCCCAAAGTGCACCCACACTCGTTCAAAGAAGAGTTTAGCAGTGGCTTCTGCTGTGATATTCTTCTTGCAAGCCGCCATAATGGCCATCTTCGAGAATCTGTCGACGACCACAAAAACACAGTCATTTCCCTGCTTAGTAGAAGGCAAGCCCGACATGTAATCCATGGAGATGGATTCCCAAGGTCGACTAGGGGTAGGTAGAGGAGTATATAGGCCTTGCTTCTTGATGGTCGGTTTGGCAATGGCACAAGCAGTGCAGGATCTGATGTGCTTCTCGACATCCTTTCGAATGTTCGGCCAATAGAAATACTTCTGTAGTATTGCTACTGTTTTCTCGACCCCGAAATGCCCAGCGACTCGACTGTAGTGTGCTTCCCATATCATCTTGGCACGCTCGCTCGAAGGAACACAAAGGTGTCCCAGGTGACATAAAAGTGCATCTTGGAGGTGAAAATTTGGAACTTGTGTGCCCCCCAAGAGTGCCTTGTAAGTGTGGCCGACTTCTGGGTCACTCTCATAGAGAAGCGGCCAATCAGAAGTCTCGTGCCCACAAGAGTTGAGCACGGTGGTGAGCGCCACGATCGGTGGTCGGCTGAGGCATTCTGCAACATTATTGGTGCTACCCTTCTTGTACTTGATGTTCAAATGAAACTGTTGCAGATATGTGGACCACTTCTGATGGCGATCATTCTGCAACTTCCCTTGTGTCTGTATGAACTGCAGGGGCCGGTGGTCTGTGTGGATGATTGTTTCCTTCCCCCAAATGTAATGCTTCCATTGTCGACAGGCTTGCACAATGGAATACATTTCTTTGTCATAGGTGGGATACTTGCGAACTGTCTCAGACAATGTCTCACTGTGATATGCCACTGGATGTCCCTGTTGAGTAAGAACTGCCCCAATAGCATAGTCAGAGGCATCTGCCTCGATCTCAAATGGCTGCTGCAAGTCTGGTAAGGTGAGCACTGGGGCAGAACAGAGGCGATTTTTCAATTCTTTGAACGCCTTCTGTTGAGGTTCCGACCAAAATAATTTTTCTCTCGCTCCTCCTTTGGTGACTTGACTCAAGGGCCAAGTGACATGAGAGAATCCCAACACGAATCTACGGTAGAAATTAGCAAGACCCAGAAAGCTGCGAAGCTCTGTTATAGTAGTCGGGGCTGGCCAATCCCGAATGACTTGGATCTTGGCTGGATCCACATGCACCCCCTTTCATCAATAATGTATCCCAGATATTGAACCTGGGTCATGCCAAACGTGCACTTCTCCAAATTGGCACACAACTTGTGTTGCCGCAGTGTTTGGAGGACTTGTCGGATGTGATGAAGGTGCTCTTCCCAAGTCTTGCTGAAGATCAGAATGTCATACAAGTACACCACTACGAATGAGTTGGTGAATGGCCGCAAGATGTCGTCCATCATCCTCATGAAGGTTGCAGGAGCATTCGTCAACCCGAAAGGCATGACCAGCCATTCAAAAAGGCCTTCCTTAGCTTTGAAGGCAGTCTTCCACACATCAGAGGGTTCAATTGGTACTTGGTGATACCCAGACTTCAAGTCGATCTTACTGAAATATTTTGCACCTTGGAGTTGGTCCAGAAGGTCATCAATCCGTGGGATTGGGTACCTATTCCGGACAGTGATCTTGTTCAGCGCCCGATAGTCAATACAGAGTCTCCACGCCCCATCCTTCTTCTGTACCAACACGATCGGGCTCCCACAGGGCGATGAACTTGGTCTGATGTGACCTTTCTGCAACAGCTCCTGAATCTGCCTCTTGATTTCATCATTTTCCCGAACAGAGCGTCGATAGATCGGTCCATTGGGTAGTGGCGCACCTGGGGTCAGATCAATCGGGTGCTTGACCTGGCAGTGCAGAGGAACCCCTGTGGGTGAGGTGAAGATGTCCCCGTACTCCTCCACGACCTTATCCATCTGTTGTTGTCGTGCAGAGGGGCCCTGTCTGGAGGTCGTGGCCACAGTCTTCTTCTTGCCCTGGGGGCGGATCATCAGGAAAACGAATTTCCTGGTTTGGGAAATGAGCTTACTGCATTGTTTTGCAGTAACCAAAGAGATAGTCGTAGGACGTGGTACCTCTGGTATCCTGTACAACTTATTCCCCAAAGTAATAATAATTCGTACTCCTCCACAACCTTATCCATTTGTTGTTGTTGTGCAGAGGAGCCCTGTCTGGAGGTCGTGGCCACAGTCTTCTTCTTGCCCTGGGGGCGGATCATCAGGAAAACGAATTTCCTGGTTTGGGAAATGAGCTTATTGCATTGTTTTGCAGTAACCAAAGAGATAGCGGCAGGAGGTGGTACCTCTGGTATCCTGTACAACTTATTTCCCAAAGTAACAATAACAGCACGAGGCCGAGACTCATACACAGCATGACGCTTCCACAAGTATGGTTGTCTTAATAATACATCAGAAACATCAATAGGAGCAACGTCACATAATACCTCATCCATGAAGGGCTTGATGCTATAGGGAAGGCGACACTGCTGGCTGACGCGGAGATCTCGTCCTTGGTGAAGCCACCCGATGGTGTATGGATGTGGGTGAGCTGTGGTCGGCAAGCCCAACCGCTTCACGGCGTCTGTGGAAATGAGGTTCTTTTGGCTCCCATTGTCGACAATGAACTGTACAGGGGAGCCCTTTACCCACATCTGGGAGTGGAAGAGACGTTCCTCCTCCTCTGGATCTTCCGGTTCCTCCTTCTGGACCTTTGTAGTGGCAACGGTGGCGTTGGGCTCCGCATCAATAATATGTTTCCCTTTTTCATTCCCCTTTTCAGGTTCTGATTCGGAGTCGGAGCATGCATCTGACTCAGAAGCCCTCATCTCGGCCACTAGCGACTGCTTGGCCCGACGCTCACTTGTGTTGTGAGTGGAGCTCTTATGGAACTCACACCACTTTCCCGTGTCCTTCTTTGGCTTTACAGTGTTGTTCTTTTCTTGTGGCTTTGACGGGTTGTCTTTAGCCGCCATGCCTTGGCTCGGTCCTTTGTTCTGCGGTTTGGAAGCACCTTTCCCTTGCTTTTGATTCGCGGAATCCAAAGTCTCGCTTCTTACGCGAATTTACTTGCTCAATCTTGTGGCTTATCTGGGTATTCCGTACCAAGTGAGGAGATGTCAAGGAACTCCATTTCCTCCTGAATGTATCTGTGCAGACATTTGCGATACTTTAGCACTAAATGTTTCTCTGAATCTTTGATACCCAACTTTGTGCGCAGGGTATGGAACAGATTCGTCAGCTCATGCACATCTTGATCCCTTTGTTGTCGCAGCGTGGTCCATTGTATGTACTTGTCCTCATAGCTCCCCACGGAATAGTACTGTTCCTTGACGGCGTCTCAGAAAGAATTCCAAGTTGGTACGGCCGAGAACAGAGAGGGTTCTGTCTGGTCCTTGTTCTCACAGTAGGTTTCCCACCAGTCCTTAACATGGGGGGTAGCTTTGAGGAGTGCAAAAATAATCTTCTCCGGGTCTGAAAAGTCATGAACAGAGAAATATCCTTCTAATAGATTCAACCATCTATCTACGGCATATGCGTCTATTTGACCCTCAAATATGGGAATGTCAAAATTTACTTGTACCTTAAAGGGAGTCGCAACTCCAGAGTGGCTACTGGATGCAGATGCGCCGCCGGTGGGCAGCCGTTGAAGGATCTGAGCAAAGCTATCCATCATCGCGTTCCTTTGTTTTTCGAGGGCCTCCTCGAGCAATATTTTGATGGGATCTCCTGCTCCCTCATCTTTCTTTTCGTCCCCCATGGGCGTCCGTCGAGGTTTGCGAGGCTGATCTTGCAAAGGTTCCACCAGATCAAGCCCTAGCTCCTTATACCCCGACCTCGTTGGGGACATACAAAGAAGGATCGAGAAAAAGCAGACCGCTCTGATACCACTGATCCGGATTTATGCAGGAACGCAACAGAATAAACATATAACCATAAATACAGAGATGCAGTGGAAATAACACTTCATTTCATTAATATCAAAGAGCTGAAATTTGCTTACAGACAGAATGGAAATAAAACTAGCTAGGGCGCTGGTAGCTATCTCTGAGAAGAGATGTGGCGGCTACAGGCCTCTGAACTGTGTTACAATGAGGCTCGAGGGCCTATTTATCATTTAGAAACAATGGGAAATCCTAAACGGCCAAAACCCTAACCCTAGGAGATGAAGCGCCAAAACTATGGGCCCCGTTTGGGTAAATTGGTGTTTCAACTTCCCAGGGGCGTAACTTTGGCATACGATCTCCGTTTGAAGCGTACCATACCTCGTTAGAAAGATCTATCCGAGGACTACAAATTTGGAACGGGCAACATCAGTCCTTGGACCCATGTTGCCCTCCGTTTTCCCAAAAAACGTCGTTTAGGGCCTCAAAACGGCTCCGGAAGTTTAGGACCCGAAAAACTGCTAAAAATAGTAAACTGTGCCGAAACTGAAAAACTGAAATAGACAATGGTGGAGCCCCGAGTGGAATAGGCGGGTGACCACCAATATCCACCTGGATCATTCCTCCCCCCTTAGGAAGCAATGGTCCCCATTGCGTTAAGTTCCTCCATGAGATGAGGAAATTTCTGCTGAACTTGGTCCCCAGTGAACCACTTTCCTTGGTGCAGGAGTTGGCCAGCTTTGACAACCCGATATAGTTGGATCTTCTGCTGGCGAGTGTTCTTGATTTGCATGTCCATGATGCAATCTGTGGTGGCCTGTTCCATGCAGTCTGGATTTAACTCGGTTGGTGTGAGTTGTTCTACAATGTCCGAGGTGTCCAGTAGAGGTGGGAAGTAAGGACGAAGGCGATCCACATTGAAGACTGGGTGCAGACCAAGGAATGGTGGAATGCTGAGCTCGAATGCATTGTTCCCTACAGCCTTGGTGATGGTGTATGGCCCGTATCGGAGCGGGCGAAGCTTGCGGTGGGGTCCAGTGAGGCGCTCCTTCTGCAAATGTAGCCATACTTTATCGCCCACCTGGAAGTTGTGTGGCACCCGGTGTTGATCATGGCGTTGCTTGTACTTGGCATTGGCTCTGTCCAATATATCATGAACCTGTTGGCGGATGTGTTGAATGCGCTCGATGAAGCTGCTGGCTTTGTCAACTTCAGACTGGACATGAGCTGAATTGGCCTGAGCAGCTGCAAATGGCATGGCTACGTCAATGGGACATAGTGGCTGGAATCCCAAGCCCACCTGAAAGGGGCTATGGCCGATTGAACTGTGGAGAGCCCGATTATAACTGTGTTGTACATAAGGGAGGCTCTCGTCCCATGTGCGTGGATGCTTTGAATTGTACATGCGCAGAATGTGTACAATCATTCTGTTGACGACCTCTGTCTGGCCATCTGTTTGGGGATGGAAAGCCGTGGACTTGGTGAGCTTGGTATCCAACATCGACCAGAGGCTGGACCAAAATGTGCTGAGGAACCTGCTATCCCGATCTGATATGATAGACTGTGGGATCCCAAAGTGCACCCACAATCGTTCAAAGAAGAGTTTAGCAGTGGCTTCTGCTGTGATATTCTTCTTGCAGGCCGCCATAATGGCCATCTTCGAGAATCTGTCGACGACCACAAAAACACAGTCATTTCCCTGCTTAGTAGAAGGCAAGCCCGACATGTAATGCATGGAGATGGATTCCCAAGGTCGACTAGGGGTAGGTAGAGGAGTATATAGGCCTTGCTTCTTGATGGTCGGTTTGGCAATGGCACAAGCAGTGCAGGATCTGATGTGCTTCTCGACATCCTTTCGAAGGTTCGGCCAATAGAAATACTTCTGTAGTATTGCTACGGTTTTCTCGACCCCGAAATGCCCAGCGACTCGACTGTAGTGTGCTTCCCATATCATCTTGGCACGCTCGCTTGAAGGAACACAAAGGTGTCCCAGGTGACATAAAAGTGCATCTTGGGGGTGAAAATTTGGAACTTGCATACCCCCCAAGAGTGCCTGGTAAGTGTGGCCGAATTCTGGGTCACTCTCGTAGAAGCGGCCAATCGAAGTCTCATGCCCACAAGAGGTGAGTACGGTGGTGAGCGCCACGATCGGTGGTCGGCCGAGGCAGTCTGCAACATGATTGGTGCTACCCTTCTTGTACTTGATGTTCAAATGAAACTGTTGCAGATATGTGGACCACTTCGATGGCGATCATTCTGCAACTTCCCTTGTGTCTGTATGAACTGCAGGGGCCGGTGGTCTGTGTGGATGATTGTTTCCTTCCCCAAAATGTAATGCTTCCATTGTCGACAAGCTTGCACAATGGAGTACATTTCTTTGTCATATGTGGGGTACTTACTGACGTGTCGAATGATGTCTCCGCGCGGAAATGCCCGCGGATGTCCTGACCCAGGTAAGAGCGCCCCAATAGCATAGTCGAGCATACTGTCTCGATCTCAAATGGAAGTTGTTGCAGAGTACGGTAAAGCGAGCAGGCGGAAACCGAGGCGGTTTTTCGGTTACGCGGAGCATACATTGTGAGGTTGAGCCAAAAATTTTGCTCTCGCTCCTCCCTTGGTGACTTGACTCAAGGGCCAAGTGATATGAGAGAATCCCAACACGAAACTACGGTAGAAATTAGCAAGACCTAGAAAGCTGCAAAGCTCTGTTATAGTGGTTGGGGCTAGCCAATCCTGAATGACTTGGATCTTGGTTGGATCCACATGCACCCCCCTTTCATCAATAATGTATCCCAGATATTGAACCTGGGTCATGCCAAAAGTGCACTTCTCCAAATTGGCACACAACTTGTGTTGCCGCAATGTTTGGAGGACTTGTCGGATGTGGTGAAGGTGTTCTTCCCAAGTCTGGCTGAAGATCAGAATGTCATCCAAGTACACCACCACAAATGAGTTGGTGAATGGCCGCAAGATGTCATCCATCATCCTCATGAAGGTGGCGGGAGCATTCGTCAACCCGAAAGGCATGACCAGCCATTCGAAAAGGCCTTCCTTAGCTTTGAAGGCAGTCTTCCACACATCGGAGGGTTCAATTGGTACCTGGTGATACCCAGACTTCAGGTCGATCTTGCTGAAATATTTTGCACCTTTGAGTTGGTCCAGAAGGTCATCAATCCGTGGGATTGGGTACCTATTCCGGACAGTGATCTTGTTCAGCGCCCGATAGTCAATACAGAGTCTCCATGTCCCATCCTTCTTCTGCACCAACACGATCGGGCTCCCACAGGGCGATGAACTTGGTCTGATGTGACCTTTCTGCAACAGCTCTTGAATCTGTCTCTTGATTTCATCATTCTCATTCTTCAGAGCAGAATCGTCAGTCCCATTCTAGCAGGAGCGCACCGGGGGTCAGATCAATCGGGTGCTTGACCTGACAGTGCAGAGGAACCCCTGTGGGTGAGGTGAATATGTCCCCGTACTCCTCCACAACCTTATCCATTTGTTGGTGTTGTGCAGAGGAGCCCTGTCTGGAGGTCGTGGCCACAGTCTTCTTCTTTCCCTGGGGGCGGATCATCAGGAAAACGAATTTCCTGGTTTGGGAAATGAGCTTACTGCATTGTTTTGCGGTAACCAAAGAGATAGCGGCAGGAGGTGGTACCTCTGGTATCCTGTACAACTTATTTCCCAAAGTAACAATAACAGCACGAGGTCGAGACTCATACACAGCATGACGCTTCCACAAGTATGGTTGTCCTAATAATACATCGAAAACATCAATAGGAGCAACGTCACATAATACCTCATCTGTGAAGGGCTTGATGCTATAAGGAAGGCGGCACTGCTGGCTGACGCGGAGATCTCGTCCTTGGTGAAGCCACCCGATGGTGTATGGATGTGGGTGAGCTGTGGTCGGCAAGCCCAACCGCTTCACGGCGTCTGCTGAAATGAGGTTCTTTTGGCTCCCATTGTCGACGATGAACTGTACCGGGGAGCCCTTTACCCACATCTGGGAGTGGAAGAGACGTTCCTCCTCCTCTAGATCTTCCAGTTCCTCCTTTTGGATCTTTGTAGTGGCAATAGTGGTGTTGGGCTCTGCATCAATAATCTGTTTCCCTTTTCATTCACCTTTTCAGGTTCTGATTCGGAGTCAGAGCATGCATCTGACTCAGAAGCCCTCATCTCGGCCACTAGCGACTGCTTGGCCCGACACTCACTTGTGTTGTGAGTGGAGCTCTTATGGAACTCACACCACTCTCCCGTGTCCTTCTTTGGCTTTACGGTGTTGTTCTTGTCTTGTGGCTTTGATGGGTTGTCTTTAGCCGCCATGCTCTGTCCTTTGTTCACGGTTTGGAAGCACCTTTCCCTTGCTTTTGATTCGGGATCCAAAGTCTCGCTATGCAACGAATCCCATATTTTAATCAGCCGGCCTCTTTGGGTATCTCTGAAGTACCAAGCGAGGAGATGTCAAGGAACTCCATTTCCTCCTGAGTCCTGTTGCATGTAGACAGCTGCGATACTTTAGCACCAAATGTTTCTCTGAATCTCTGATACCCAACTTTGTGCGCAGGGTATGGAACAGATTCGTCAGCTCGTGCACATCTTGATCCCTTTGTTGTCGCAGCGTGGTCCATTGTATGTACTTGTCCTCATGGCTCCCCACGGGATAGTACTGTTCCTTGACGGCGTCTCGGAAAGAATTCCAAGTTGGTACGGCCGAGAACAGAGAGGGTTCTGTCTGGTCCTTGTTCTCACAGTAGGTTTCCCACCAGTCCTTAACGTGGGGGGTAGCTTTGAGGAGTGCAAAAATAATCTTCTCCCGGTCTGAAAAGTCATGAACAGAGAAATATCCTTCTAATAGATTCAACCATCTATCTACGGCATCTGCGTCTATTTGACCCTCAAATATGGGAATGTCAAAATTTACTTGTACCTTAAAGGAAGTCACAACTCCAGAGTGGCTACTGGATGCAGATGCGCCGCCGATGGGCAGCCGTTGAAGGATCTGAGCAAAGTTATCCATCATCGCATTCCTTTGTTTTCGAGGGCCTCCTCGAGCAATATTTTGATAGGATCTCCTGCTCCCTCATCTTTCTTTTCATCCCCCATGGGCATCCGTCGAGGTTTGCGAGGCTGATCTTGCAAAGGTTCCACCAGATCAAGCTGGCTCCTTATGATACCCAGGCCTCGTTGGGGACATGCAAAGAAGGATCGGCGCTGGAGACCCCTACGTACCAACGATCCGGTTGCATGCGAGAACGCAGCAGAACAACACCTGTTCGCCATCCACAGAATCGACGGAAATAACACTTCATTTCATTAATATCAAGAAGCTGAAATTTTAACTACCAGGACAAATGGAAGTAAAACTAGCTGAGGGGCGGCCACAGGCGCTATGCGAGAGGGGTAATGGCGGCCTCTGGGAGCCTCGTGTGTTACCATGAGGCTCGAGGGCCTGTTTATTATTTATAATCAATGGGAAATCGTAAAAAGCCAAAACCCTAACCCTAGGAGATGAAGCGCCAAAACTATGGGCCCCGTTTGGGTAAATTGGTGTTTCAACTTCCCAGGGGCGTAACTTTGGCATACGATCTCCGTTTGACGCGTACCATACCTCGTTAGAAAGATCTATCCGAGGACTACAAATTTGAAACGGGCAACATCGGTCCATGGACCCATGTTGCCCTCCGTTTTCCCAAAAAACGTCGTTTAGGGCCTCAAAACGGCTCCGGAAGTTTAGGACCCGAAAAACTGCTAAAAATAGTAAACTGTGCCGAAACTGAAAAACTGAAATAGACAATGGTGGGGCCCCAAGTGGAATAGGCGGGTGACCACCAATATCCACCTGGATCAATACATGAGTGGGTGGAACTTTTTACACACACACACACACACAGATATATATATATATATATATATATATATATATAATGTTTGTCAGTGTAAAATCCAAAAATACTGACAACAATTATGACGACTAGCTGTGGAAACATACACACAAAGATATTATATGATTCATTCCCTTTATGACATGGTGTGTACACCTATAATTACATAAATGTTAATATACATTAAGCCATAAACTATGTTATGAAACCAACTCCAAAAACAAAAGAAAAGAGAGATCAACGCCTTAGAAATCAACCACTTCGAGGGGAAACCTCCAATACATTACATAAATGAACAATTCTTGGATGATACAAATGAGAAAACCTCCTTCTATATATAGGAGTCCATGGGGTCACAATATAATCCTAGCCGACCTAACAATAATAATGTAAGGGCACAATAATAACAATATTGGGGTTACAGGGGTACAACAATAACAAGGGGGCTACACTAACAACAATAAGGGACCATACTAGTAATATAGGGACCTAACATGCCCCTCTCCTTCAAAAAATTGTTCTCCTCAATGCTTGAGTAGCTCCGGATGCTTCTGTATAAAATTCTCATCCTCCCATGTAGAATCTTCAATGGGTAAGTTCTTCCACTTAATGAGATATTTTTAAATTGATCGATTTCGTAGCTGTCAAGTTCTTGTTTCTGTGACTGCTTCAGTTTCCAATATGATTTTTCCTTCCTCATCAAGTTCTGGCAATATTGTTTGAACTGTAAGTTTGTCACCTATAACCTTCTTTAAGCATGAAACATGGAAAATTGGATGCACTCGCGAAGAAGCAGGAAGCTCCAATTTATATGTCATAGTACAAATCTTTAGCAACACCTTGTAAGGACCATAGTACTTTGGCGATAATTTATTATCCTTCTTAGCTTGCTTGAGGGACATTTGTTTGTATGGTTGTAGCTGTAAAAATACCCAGTCCCCTACATCAAAACTTCTCTCGCTACGATGTTCATCTGCCTGTTGTTTCATTCAATTTTGTGCAAAATTAGGTTATCCTTTAAGAGTTGGGGAACTTCTTGTTGATGCTCGATGTGATCTTCCACTACTTGAACCTTATAATTTTCTCTTAAAGATGATGTGATGGATGGTAGATGATATCCATAAAGTGCCATAAATGGGACATTTTTGATGCAGTATGGAAGGAAGTGTTATACCACCATTCAGCAAGAGGTAACCACCTGACCCACTGTGTTTGCTTATCAAATACAAAACATAGAAGATATCCTTCCAAACATTTATTCACTATCTCAGTTTGAGCATCGGATTGAGGATGGTAAGGTGAGCTATGTGCTAGTTGAGTACCCAAACAAGAAAATAATTCCGTCCAAAAATTTCAAGTAAAAATGGGATCTCTGTCACTTACAATAATCTTTGGGTTTCCATGTAGCTTCTGAATTGTTTCCATAAATGCAGTAGCAACTGTACTTGCTTTAAATGGATGAGATAATGCACAAAAGTGTGCATACTTGGTAAGTCTATCAACTACCACCACGATGACACTCTTTCCTTCGGACTTAGGTAAACGTGTGATAAAATCCATTGAAATCTCCTCACAACATTGACTTGGAATGGATAAAGGTTGTAGAAAACCCAGAGTGAGTAGATAAGCCTTTTGTTGTACGCCCACCGATGAGCTACTCGAGCATGATAGTGCATAGTCTTGAAGGTGGCCAACAAAAAAGTAGCAGAACCACCTCACAATGGAGGCAGTTGTAGAACACACCCCAACGAAGAAAAAGAAAAATTGACCGAATTTCCAGAGGGTTTGCATAGTGTCGATACCCTAACCACTACTTGATCAGTCTAAGTGGTACGATTCAAACTCATCCACGGTGCTCATGAAAAAAAATGTCAATCAACCAATGAGATAAGGGTTGTTCATCGAAAAGATCGTTGGTATGTTAAACATTGTCCGACACATAAATGTAATTCAAGTGTTACAACGTGACAGGTGAATTACCTTTGGATAAGGATGAGCGCAGCAACTGTACAACAATGTCATTAACCCTAGTAGATTGCAATGTGAAATATATCGAATACATATTATATGCCCATGATAGTTGTAAAAATCTCAGGTCAGTTATACGTTATAGATCTATGGTAATAACAATAAGATTCAGATGCATTTATAAGTAGATATTTACAATTAAAACAATAGACTATGATAACTTGGATGTCCTCTTATGATGGTAGAAATTAAAAATATATATATCGGTAGGGTTGTTTAGATTAATACATGTTACATTAGGTTTGTCATTAGATTTATTTTATTATTATTAAGTTCTAATTAATAGTAAAAATAATATTAGGTTTTATTATGTTTATAATAATATAATGCTTTATACAACTTTTATAATATTCGCAATACTTTTATTGGGTTTTAATAATATTGTTTTTCATATTGTTATATTAAAATAATAAAATTATTATTAATATTAATAACATTAATAATATTATTAGTAATAGTAATAATGTTAACAATTATAATTATATGATTATAATATTATCATTATAATCATAATAATGTGAATGTTATTAATTAATAATGTTAATATTATTAATTATTAATTTATATTATAATATTAATATTTGATTAATATTAATAAATAATTGATCAATATTAATATAATATTAGTAATGTTAATGTTAATATTAATATTAATGTTAATAATTAATAACTAATAATGTTGATAATAATGTTAATATTAATGTTACTTTTAATGTTAATAATATAGATTAATATTAATAATTTTATTAATAGTGATTAATTATGTATTAATATTATTAACATTGATAATTTTAATATTAGTATAATTAATAGAATCAATATAATTAGTGTATTAGGCTAAGAGAAATATTAACAAACAGTGTTATATTTTTTAGATCTTATAATTTTAAGTTATTTTAAGATTTTATATATTTAGATTTTAAAATATTAAGTTTTTGTAAATTTAATTTTTTATAATATTAGGTTTATAATTTAGAAATCCAATATTATAACTCAATATTAGAAACCTACCATAATAACAATGAAATTAATAACATTAACATTCCAATATATACTAAAAATAATATTAATAATTAATATTTAAAACGATAAAATGATGATGATGATGATTAATATTAAAAACATTAATAATAATGACAATGACATTCTAATTAATATTAAAAAATATTGAGAAAAAATCTTTCGGTAAAAATCACATCCAAATAAATTTGGTCGACGCGTTTCGAACCAGCCAGTGTGGTTCATCATCAGGACTTGATGAAAAATCTGATCAGGAGACCCAATTAAATAGATATGAGAAGCTCCAACTAGCCGTTGAAAAATAACGGCTAGTTAGACTAAATCAAAGCCAAAAAAATAAAAAGTCAAGAAATATATATAAAAAGATTAAAGTTTATAATATGAATATTATTTAATATTATTTTTAAATTAAAAATAATATTAAATAATATTCATATTATAAACTTTAATCTTTTTATATATATTTCTTGACTTTGCAACTTTATTTAATTATTTAATAGATTTATCACTCGGGGTTTTAATTGGAGCTCCGCCTAACATTTATGGGGGTCTCTTATCAGATTTTCATCAGTGCGTGTCGACCCACCTTTAAGTTAGCGGCGTCGGTTTCTTATTTGGATGTGATTTTTACCGAAAGATTTTTTCTCAATTTATGGATCACAGAAGCAATATTCCTAAAATTAAAAAATATTATTATTAATGTTGATAATGTTGTTAATAATGATAAGTTTTAAAAATTATTAACATTTTTTAATAGCATTAATATTAATAACATGTTATTAATAATATTAATATGGTTAGTTCAATTAACATTCTTAATATAAATTTTATTAATATTAATATTGATAAATAATATTAATTGCGTTTACTTTATACTAAAAATAATATATTTATTAATAAAAGCTAGATTTTAAAAATTATATTCACTCTAAAAATATGATGATTAATATTATTAATTATAGTATTATTGATACTAACATTAACGTTATTAATATAAATAGTATTAAGATTATTAGTGATAAATAACATTATTAATAAGATATAAATAATATGTTTATTAATAAACATTAGATTTTAAAAGTTATATTCACTCTAAAAATATGATGGTTAATATTATTAATGATAGTATTATTGATATTAACATTGACACTCTTAATATAAATAGTATTAAGATTATTGGTGATAAATAAAATTATTAAGATTTTCATTGTAATCATTCTAATCAAACCTGGTAAAACAAACTCAATCATGGCCATACATGGTCAAACATTGCCAACATAGTTAATCTTTGTTACTCATGCTCGACAATACAGAACCTTAGTTAGCCATATTCAACCATAGTAGCCTATGGTTAACCAAAGTAGTCTATGCTCAACCTTACAATCATTCTAGTCAAACATGGTAAAACAAACTCAACCATGGCATACATGGTCAAACATTTCCATCATAGTTAATCACTATTACTCACTGTCACCCATGCTCCATAAAACACAACATTAGTTAGCAATACTTAACTATGATTATTCTTGGTCAACCACAGTAGCCTATGGTCAACCTGGGTAAACCATAGTAATCCCTCTAAACCTATCCCTTGTTCTACCCATTCCTAATGGCGAACTAAGGTCAACCAAGGTTGGAATAGCTAAAAATGGTAAATGGATGTCTATGATTGAATGTGATCTACCATTGTCAAAATATAAAAGCATATTCTATCATAGAAAAGTATGGAAAACCAAGAAAAAATATGCTATACCATTGCCAATCATGTTCAAACATGGGAAGCCAAGGTCAACCATCGTCAATCATGGTCATCCTTGGTCAACTATAGCCACCATAATCAACCTTTAAAAGCCATGGTTAACCCATGCTCAACATTTCAAACAATTATTAATATGGTGTAACATGGTCAACATAGTTCATTATGGTAAAACATGGTCAACTATAGATTTTCATTATCAATATAACCATAATCTATCATAGAAAACTATGGTCAACCATGGTCAAATTAGTTAAACCATGTTCACCTACACTTAAACCATGCACACCATAGTAAATGTTTAAAAGTGTTTAATAATATAAATATTAATATGGTTTAAAATAGATTGGTTTACTAATGGGTTCTGTTATGTTTGGCCATGTTTGATAGTGAACAACATTCAACTTCAGTCAAATCTAATATATTATTAATATTACTCATTAATATTAATAACCAAACATGTTATGACACCATAATGGTACATAAATCTATCCAAGTTAATATTAATAATGAAATATGTTGTAATATCAAAATGCTACATAACTCTATCCAACTTCATAATGTGATAACAACATTATACCACTATGACAAACCTTGTTGCAATATTATATTACATTGTAATTTATGCTCCATTGCAATGCGACATTAATAAATTAATAAATCACATTTAATAATGTGATTCACTATGCTCGATTATGTTTTTTCATGTATTAAATTAAAACATTAATGTAAAATTGAATAATATATTATGTAGATGAAATTAATATATGTTGAACATGTTAAACTCTATATAGAATATTTTTCCCATCATTTTTATTCTCCTTTTGTCTAGTGTCCAGTGTCGCATTGACAAACATTGTTTGAATGTGATAATCAATCTCCTAATGATTATCACAATCTCACATTACATTAGAATTATTCAATGTTGCAATATGGCATAAAAAAATTGGCTTTTAATATTAAGGCTTCTAATATTCGGTTTAATATTATGGTCTATAATATATTTAGGTTTAATATTTTGGTTTATAATAAATTAGGGCTTAATATTCTTGTA
The DNA here is from genome assembly GCA_034641835.2 of Pinus albicaulis. Classification (NCBI taxonomy): domain Eukaryota; kingdom Viridiplantae; phylum Streptophyta; class Pinopsida; order Pinales; family Pinaceae; genus Pinus; species Pinus albicaulis. The sequence goes on from CM076571.1 coordinate 868,880,090, forward strand.
TATAATTCTAGTTATTTTTGTTTATATTAAATTAGGGTTTAATACTCCAGTTTAGAAAAGTGTCCAATGTTACATTGTGACAAACATTGTCTCAATGAGACAACTAATCTCGCAATGATTGTCACAATGTTATGTTACATTCGAATTTATTCAATGTCAAAATGCAACATTACAAAATTGACGTTTAACATTAGAGTTTATAATTTTAGAGTTTCTAATAGTGGGTTTATAATATTGGGGTTTTCAATGTTAAGGTTTATATTTTTTTTAATATTACGGTTTAATATTGTGACCTTAGAAAGGTATGGAAATCAATCTAATGTTGTAGTGTGGCAAGCGTCATCACAAGATAAGAAGGAGTGAGCCAATAATTATCCCAATAATACATTACATTACAATTTATTCAATGTTGCATTGAGATATTGAATACTAATAAATTCTTGGATTTATTAATACCTAGTGTTTATAATATTAATAAACCCTTGGGTGTATTAATCCCTTGGATTTATTATATTAATCCATTAGGTTTATAATATTAATAAACGCTTGGGTTTATTAATCACTTGGGCTTATCATTATAAATATAGATATTCATAATCCATCATAGAAAACTATGGTCAACCATGGTCAAATTAGTCAAACCATGTTCACCCATACTTAAACCATGCACACCATAGTCAATGTTTAATAATGTTTAATAATATAAATATTAATATCGTTTAAAATATATTGGTTTACTAATGGGTTTGTTATGTTTGACAATGTTTGATAGTCAACGGTATTCAACTTCAGTCGAATATAATTTCTTATTAATATTATTGATTAATATTAATAAGAAAACATGTTATGAAACCAAAAGGGTACATACATATATCCAAGTTAATATTAATAATCAAATATGTTGTAACATTGAAATGGTACATAAATATATCCAACGTCACAATGTGATAACCACATTATTTCACTGTGACAAACCTTGTCGCAATATTACATTGCATTGTAGTGTATGCTATGTCTTAATGCAACATTAATAAAAAAAACAAACACATTTAAAAATGTGATTCACTATGTTGGACTATGTTTGATTATATATTAATATTTCTATGATAAATTAAATTAAAAAATTAATGTAAAAATGATTAATATATTATGTAAATAAAATTAATATATGTTTAATATGTTAAACTCTATATAGAATATTTATCCCATTATTTTTATTCTCCTCTTGTCGAGTGTCGAGTGCCGAGTGTTGCATTGTAACAAGAATTTTTAAATGTAACAATCAATTGGGCAATGATTATCACAATTTCACATTAATTTGGAATTTATTCAATGTGGTAAAATGACATAAAAAAATTGGGGTTCAATATTAGGGTTTCTAATATTTGGTTTAAAATTATTGTTTATAATATATTCAGGTTTAATATTTTGGTTTATAATAAATTAGGGTTTAATATTCTCGTATATAATTATGGTTTACTTTGGTTTATAGTAAATTATTGTTTAATATTCCAATTTAGAAATGTTTCCAACATTGCATTGTGACAAACATTGTCTCAATGCGACAGTAAATCTAACAATGGTTGTCGTAATGTTATGTTACATGGGAATTTATTCAATGTCACAATGCAACATTATGAAATTGAGGTTTAATATTAAGGTCTCTAATATTGGGTTTATAATATTAGGGTTTAATGTGTGATCTTGGAATGGTACTAAAATAATTCTAATGTCGCAGTGTGACAACCATCATCACAATACAACAAGCAGTGTGACAATCATTGTCACACTGATACATTACATTACAATTTATTCGATGTTGTATTGCCACATTGAATAAATCATGGTATAATATTGTTGTTTATAATGTTAGGTTTATGGTTTATCATTTATTCTTGTTTATAATATCGGGTTTAGGGTTTACCATTTATTCTTGATTATAATATCGGGTTTACGGTTTAGGGTTTATAACCCAAAACCCTAAACATGATATTATACACCACAATAAATCCTAAACCCTAAACCTAATATTGTTGTTTATAATATTAGGTTTAGGGTTTAGGGTATACAATCATATGCTTTATAATATTAAATATAGGGTTTTTAATCCCCTGAATTTAGAATATTAATCTTAGGATTCATAAATTGTAAATAAATCTAATGTTGATCAGTGGTTGTCATTGATGTCAACCAAAGAAGCACCAGGGGCTACCCCTATCTTTCATGGGAATTTTTACTTGAAAACTTACTCTATTCTAAGTTAAGGATATTTTGCATGGTTTCTACTTTTTGAGATGTTTCATTGATATATGCCATACCACGTAATTATTCACAGTTTGAGAGATATTCGTGTTTGAATTTAGTAACCCCAGTTAGTGGGCTAAAACCCCATGGGGTTATGGCATGACACTAATCATTGGTTTTGTTCATTGAATAGTTAATAATTGATAATTTTTTAAGCTCCTGAAATCCCTCCAACGTTCACTTGTTGAAGGCCCTCTCAAACTAATCATTTATATAAATTATGACCCTCATATCCTCCTCATGTAACAATTTTTCTACTTAAAACAGGTCATCCTGGAATTTTTGCTATAATTTTTTTTATACTAATATTTAGATGCTAAAAAAAAACCCATTCCAGTCGAAATCCTAATGAAATGCGTGTCCGAATTTTAGATATTGGTTTTCTATATTTTCGAAGATATTATCTGAGGAAGTTACAGTTTTTGCAGGCTCCCGAATTTCATATTAAACAGGTGACCTTGGGAAAATCTTCATAACTTTATCTTTGAGAATTGGATTCAAATTACATAAGAAGTGACAGAATGAGGACGAGCTGTAGTGTGTCCGGTATCGTTTTCAGGACCAAAGGTTGAAACAATGACACGTGGAACTTCGTACAAGTTCACTCTACTAAACTAGTCTATAATCAGGTCATCGTAGGATATTGGGCATAACTATTTCTTAAAGAATCCAATATTGATTAGACCTATGGGGTTGGAAATAAGACTCAGAGGACTACCACAGGACATAATTTTAGACCTTGGAGATCTGAAATTACATAGATACATGCAAGAAAAAATATGCATTCAAGGATCAGTGCAGTAAGGAAAACACATCAACAGTCAAGGGTAAGTCTGCTACAGCAAGGTATGTATGATTAGTGTTTGAATTTTTAATTTTAATATCATCTTTGACATGTGTTTTTGCAGGACAATGTAAGTATTTTGTCTGTATGTTTGATTGGGTTTTGTTCATAAATGTTGAACTTATTTACATTTGAATTTTGAATATTTCTCTGACATATGGTTTGCAGGACAATGTAAGTATTTTTTTTGTATATTGGTTGGGGTATTTTTTATTAATGCATGTGCAGGAAGGAGGAAACAATAGGAAAAATCAGACACATACTAGAAGGACAATGCAATGCCAAAGTACCATTACTTGAAGCAAGCACAACAATACCTCAACAGTTCCTAGTGTTCAAAGAAGAAATGTCATGTCAAGTATCACGTCATGTCAAAAATCATTATTTTAAAAATCATCATTGTAAAATTGTAAATGAGTCAGTATTGTAAAAGATTTAATCTCACTAGAGTTGGAGAGGCACTGTTGGGAGGTATAAGTGTCATAGTTGGATAATGTTATGGTTGGGTTCTAGGTCATAATGTGATTAGGTGATTGGTCTAGCTCAAGAAAATAATTGTGAATCATATTGTATCGTGGATCATTTTCCCTGGTACGAGATTCCACACTCTTGTCTTATTTATGATCATTATAGGGTGGAAAGGAGGTGCTAGGTTGGCGCATGAAGTCACCTACAGGTTGGAGCCTATGAACACTTTAGGGTGGTAGGTTGTTATAAGATGTTTGAGCATCCATTCAGTTGACTACTGATGAAACTAGGGCATTAGGGCGTCCTTCCAGTGGGAGTTGGAGAATAATTCGTTTCTAGAATTCTAGGAAGTTGTACCTTTCATTTTAGTTGGGGTTGAATATTAAAGACTTTATTAGAATAGAATTCGGTGTTTTTTTACCTAGAGGGGGTTCTCCACCTAAAATTCATGTGCCTATTGTGTTCTATTGTTTATTGTTGTTAATGGATAAACATGAAGAATAATTTAAGATTAACTAATGCTCTGAAAATATTTAAAAGTGCTAATTGATAAGAAATATTGATTCACCCCCCCTCTTAGTATTTCCAAAAATTGGAATCAGATCTTGGTTCCTTCAATAGCAGTCTAACAACTGGAATGATTCCATGGAGTATACGAAGAATAGAGTTCCTCTGTTCAATGGAAATAAATACACACTTTGGAGTGGAATAATGCAGGTTCATTTGTTGGCACAAGGATACGAAGTATGGGAAATCGTTGAAAAATGCTTTACAATGACCCAAGATGAAACAAGGAAAGAAAAATATGGTATATGATCTAAAGGATAAAGATATCATTATCAGTAGGCTTATCAAATCTGTCTATCTTAAGGTACTGAGTTGAAAAACTGCTAAACAAGTATAGGGAAAGCTTGAGAATATATATGTAGGAGACTCAAACGTGAAAGAATAGAAGCTTCAAATTTACAGGGAAAAATTTCAGCAACTCAAAATGAAGGAATATGAAAATATTGATGCATACTTAAAGTGTGTTGATGAAATAAAAAATGCATTGGAAGGTTTGGGAGAACCTGTCGACACAAAAATTGTTGTTTGAAAGATCCTTAGAACCTTGCCAAAAAAATTCAACCCAACGGTATCTGTTTTGGAATATAGTTCGAATCTAGCCAATCTTAGCAAAGATGAATTGCATGGAGTGCTTACGGCATATGAAATGAGGATTGAAGAAGAGGAAGACACATCTCACCTAGAAATAGCATTTTCCGCATCCAAGAAAACTAGTAAGGAAAAGCATACCTTGAAAGAGAAAACTTGTAGTTGTAAGGAAGAAGAATATGAAGAATATGAAGAAGAATTTTCAAATAAATAATTTTCCTAATTCACGCGAAAAATGAGAACATGTACGGGGATATTCAAAGGTAAAATTCCATTGATATGTTTCGATTGTGGTGAGGTTTGGAATTTTGCAGCCAAGTGTCCTCACAAAAATGAGGTTGTTACGAAAGGAATGAAAGGTCTGAGGAAGTTCAACAAGAAAGGAAAGAATAAATGGTTTAAGAAGAGTTTCTTCTCCAAAGGAGATAGCTCCTCATCTGATGAAGATAGTGATAAAGAAGAAGAAATAAATGGAAGAGTATTGTTTATGGCCAATCGTAATAATCAAGAAGCATATGACGAAGAAGCAGACGAAGAAGAAGAGATGATTGAGTTTGAATTTCAAAACGAAGTGATCAAGGTTATCAAAGATCTCAAGGTCGAGAAGAAGCATGTCAGCACTCTTAAAGACAAATTAAAGATAGAAATGGAACAATTCCTAAATCTTAAAATCAAGGTTGAAGAATACAAACAATTTGAAGAATTTCTCAGCAAAGAATTAAAGTAAAGAAACAAGGAAAGAGAATCATTAGAAGGTGAAATAGTTTCCCTTCGAAAGCAAGTAAAAAATGAAAAAACTCTTGAAAATTACACCAACAACTCCAAGGAATTGGAAGAAATCATCAACAATCAATGATAAAACAGTGACACGACTAGTCTTGGTTACAAATAAAAATAAAAAATGGATCCAAGTCCTTCTATGAAAAAAAAAAAAAGATGGATATGCAAAAGCTAAAAAGCAGGTAGACCTTCTAGCTAACTAAAGAGATCGAGACATGTAGGAAGAACCATGGAAGACAATTCCGTGAAGAAGATTTATTCCCATGTATCAACCTATCTTCTATGGTCATTGTTATTCATGTGGAAGGTTTGGACGTAGAGCTATAGAATGTCACATGTATGTTTTGAATAAATATCATTTCGGGATATATTTTAGAAATGGATATTCCAGAACTTAGCAGAATATTAATGGATTTGATCATTTGAGAGATGACATCGAATGTTACAAATGTAATAATTTTGGACACCTGGCTAAATATTGCAGACTTGGAAGTTCTTCAAAGGAATTTTCGCAAAATCAAAATGAACAAATATGGAAAAAGAAGACTGAAAAATGTGTTATCGATCTCAAGGCTCAAAGAAATAGAAACATTTGATATGTTGATAGTGGCTGCTCAACTCATATCACTAGAGATAGGAATAAGTTCATATCCTTGAAGGAAAATAAGGATGAAACAATGTATTTTGGAAATGACGAGTCTTCAAACGTCATAGGAGTAGATACAATCACACTTGGAAGCTAGAAGGCATTAGAAAAAGAAGTGTTGTTGGTTGAAATATGAATCACAATCTTCTTAGTGTTGGAAAAATGTCCAATCAAGGACACACGATGTTATTTAACTCTAAGAGATGTGAAATCATGAAAGGAAATTTCGGTAAAATTATAGCTACAGCAAGCAGAACTCCAAATGACATATCTATTTTGGATGAGGCACCTAAAGGGTGCTTTTTGGTGAAAGAAGAAGAAAGTTGGTTATGGCACAAATGAATGGGACATATATATTCTAGTAGATTGGTCAGGATAAAAGGGAAGAAAGCAGTAAGAGAAATGCCTAAAATTTCAAAACCCACCAATATGATATGTGAAACTTGTCGGCACGGCAAGCAAAAAAAGGTTGAGTTCAAGACAAAATAACACTTTGCATCACGTCCATTGGAACTAGTACATACTGATCTATGTGGTATTATGAGAAAAAAAGGTTTAGATGGAGAATTATATTTTATGCTAATGATAGATGATTACACCATAATGAAAATTGTCAGCTTCTTAAAGAAAAATAATGAGGCATTCGAATGTTTTCGAATCTACAAGGAATTGGTCAAACATGAAATTGATTTGAAGATCAAATGTCTGAGATTAGAAAATGGCGGAAAAATCACTTCCAAGGTATTTCAACAGTACTGTGACGAAAATGGAATAAAAATGAAATTCTCAATAGCCAAAACACTGTAGTAAAATGGAGTTATTGAAATAAAAAAACAAAACCGTACAAGAAATGGGCAAAACAATTTTAAATGACTCAAAATTAGACAATAAATTCTGGGTTCAAGCAATCACTACAGTTGTATTCATTATAAACAGAGGTTTGCTAAGGAAAAATTGTAACATGACTCCATAGGAATTATGGAAGGGAAGACCCGCTAATGTCAAATACTTCAAAATATTTGGAATAAATGATGACATATTATGTAAAACAATTGCCACAAAGATGCAAAGTGAGCTTGAAATGTCTCTACTTGGCGAGCCAAAATAATTTTTAGGGATTCATATATCTCAACAAGATAAAGGAATATTTATATATCAAACCATGTTCATCAAGGAAATGCTCATGAAATTCAAGATGGAAGATTGAAAGCATGTCCTTACCCTAATGGTAACATATTGTAAGTTAAGTTTAGATGATTCATCAAAGGAAGTGGACCAGAGGTTGTATATATATATCATTGGCAACCTTCTATATGTGTCATATTATCAGCCAAACGTAATGCAGGTAGTTAGACAAGTAGAAAGATTCCAAGCAGCACCAAAATAGTCTCATATTATTTCCATCAAAAGAATTCTATAATATCTTAAGGGCACAGCAAAATATGGTTTATGGTATCCCAAAGGAAATAATCTATTTATCCAAGCTTATGAAGATGTAAATTGAGTGAGAAGTATTGATGATCGAAAGAGTTACAGTGGAGCAACATTATATCTAAGTGGTTTCCTTATTTCATGGTTACGTAAGAAGCAATCTTTAATCTCATTATACACAGCAGAAGCAGAATATATCGCGGCAGCAACTTGTTGTTCTCAAATTCTCTAGATGAAGAAAAATTTTCAAGATCTTCAAGTCAATTTTGATGAGCCTATTCCCATATTTTGTGATAACACTAGTGCCATCGGTATCTCCAAGAATATTGTGATGCATTCCAAAACAGAGCACATTCCGATCCAATATCATTTCGTTAGAGAGCAGGTCACCGAAAAGAATATAAAGCTTAAATATGTTGGCAGAAAGGAACAAATTTTTGACATATTACCAAACCATTACCTCATGAATCATTTCATTATCTTCGCCTAAGGCCTGGGATTCTCCAAATTTCTAATTAGACTCTTTCTCTTATCTAACTAAGTAAAAAAATGGGGGGAGCTAAGGTGTGCACAGGTCCGCAAGATGACATTTGTCAGGGTGCATTACCCTTTTACATTAATGACAAAGGGGGAGAGAATCGTGTAGGAATAGGTTTCATGATCATATGGGGAGTACTTGTGTTGCCATCAATGCTAAAGGGGGAGATTTTTAATCAATGGTTGTCATTTATGTCAACCCAAGCAACACCAGGGGCTACCCCTATCTTGCATGGGAATTTTGACTTAACAAATTACTATGTTCCCAGTCAAGGATATTTGGATGGTTTCTACTTGTCGAGATGTTTTCGTTGATATACGACATGCCACATAATTATTCACGATTTGAGAGATATTCTGTTTTAAGTTAGTAACCCCAATTAGTGGGTTAAAACCCCATAGCGTTGTGGCATGACACTAATCGTTGGTTTTGGTTATTGAATAGTCAATAATTAATAATTTTTTAAGCTCCCAAAATCCCTCCAACATTCACTTGTTGAAGACCCTCTCAACCTAAGAATTTATATAAATTGTGACCCTCATATCCTCCTCGTGTAAGGATTTCGCTACTTGTAATAGGTCACTGTGGCATTTTCACTATAAATGTTTTCTGCGAAGCTTCATATGCTGAAAAAATTACTCATTTGAGCTGAAATACTGATGAAACGTGTGTCCAAATTTCAGATATTGGTTCACTATATTTTCGGAGATATTATCTGAGGAAGTTAGGATTTTTGTAGGCTCCCGAATTTCATGTCAAACAGGTGACCTTCGAAAAATCGTCATAACTTTCTCTCTGAGCATTAGATTCAAATTTCATAAAAAGTGATAGAAATAGGACAGGTTTTAGTTTGTTGGGAATTGTTTTCAGGACCAAAGGTTGAAACAGTGACACGCGGCACTTCGTACAAGTTCGCTCTACTAAACCAGTCTATAATCAGGTCAATGCAGGAGATTGGGCATGACTATTTCTTGAAGAATCTAATATTGATAAGACCTATGGGGTTGGAAAGAGGACTCAGTGTGCTACCATGAGATGAAATTTTAGACCTTGGAGATTTGAAATTACATATATACAACAGATTCAATATCGAGCTTCTAGAAGGAAAGAAAAAATATGCATTCAAGGATCACTGTAGTAAGGACAACACATCAATAGTCAAGGATAAGTCTCCTACAAAAAGGTATGTATGATTAGTGTTTGAAATTTTAATTTGAATATCATATTTTACATGTGTTTTCGCAGGACAATGTAGGTATTTTGTAAGTATGTTTGATTGGATTTTGTTCATTAATATTGAACGTATTTACATTTGAATTTTGAATATTTCTCTGACATATGGTTTGCAGGAAAATACAAGTATTTTTTTTGTATATTGGTTTGGGTCTTGTTCATTAATGCATGTGCAGGAAGGAGGACACAATAGGACAAATCAAACACATACTAGAAGAACAATTCAACACCAAAGTACCATTATTTGAAGCACGCACAACAATACCTCAACATCTGCTAGTGTTCAAAGAAGAAATGTCAAGTCAAGTATCAGGTCGTGTCAAAAGTTAGTATTGCAAAAATTGTCATTGTAAAATTTTAAAAGAGTCATTATTGTAAAATATTCAATCTTCCTAGAGTTGGAGGCATTATTGGGAGGAATAAGTGTCAAAGTTGTATACTTTTATGGTTGGGTTCTAGGTCATAGTGTGATTGGATTATTGGTCTAGTTCAAGAAAATCATTGCAAATCATTGTATCGTGGATCATTGTCCCTCGTATGGTATTCCATACTCTTGTCTTATTTCTTATCATTATAGGGTGGGAGGGGGGTTCTAGGTTAGTTCATGAAGTCACCTACAGGTTGGAGCCTGTGAATACTTCAAGGTGGTAGGTTGGTCTAGGATGTCGAGGCATCCATTGAGTTGACTATTGAATAAACCAGGGCGTTGGGGCGTCCTTCCAGTGGGAGATGAAGATTAAAGAATTTTAGGAATTTGGCTTCTATGATCCATAAAATGTATATAAAATATTCCGGTGATAATCACATCTAAGCATATTATGTCGATGTGTTTCCAACCAGACAATGTTCTTCATCATCAGGACAAGATGGATATGAAACACACTGGATGGTTCAAAACGCATCGACATAATATGCATAGATGTGATTATAACCGAAATATTTTATATACATTGAAGAATTTATTAGAAAAGTTTTCGGTGGTTTTTGACTTGAAGGGGGTTTTCCACCTAAAATTTGGGTGCCTATTGTGTTCTATTATATACTATTGTTACTAGATAAAGATCAAGAATAAATAAACATTAACTAATTCTCTGAAAATATTTAAAAGTGATAATTGATAAGAAAAATTGATTCACCCCCCTCTTAGTATTTCCAACATCTAATTTCATAGTGTGACAACCATCCTCATAATACAACAAGCAATGTGACAATCATTCTCACAATGATACATTACATTACAATTTATACAATTTTGCATTGCAACATTGAATAAATGAGGGTATAATATTCTGGTTTATAATATTAGGTTTATGGTTTCGAATTTATTATGGTTTATAATATTGGGTTTATGGTTTAGGATTTGTTCTGGTTTATAATATCGGGTTTATGGTCTATAATCCTAAGATTTATAATCGTAGGGTTTATAATATTAACCCTACGGTTTTTAATCCCTTGAGTTTATAATATTAATCCTAGGATTCATAATACGTTGAGTTTATAAATCCCTTGGCTTTATAATTCTAAGAAATGTTTGGGTTTATTAATCGCTAGGGTTATAATAATAATAAACCCTTGGATTTATAATGTTAATCCATTTGGTTTATAATATTAATATCAAGAATTTATAATATTAATACCTTGGGTTTATAATATTAGTCCCTTTAGTTGATTAAATATTTGGGTTCATAATATTGCTAATCCCTTAAGTTAATTGATCCCTTGGGTTTATAATATTAATTTCTTGGCTTTATCATATTAATAATCCCTTGGGTTTATAATACTAATAAAGTATTAGGTTTATTAATCCCTTGGGTTTATAATATCAGTAAACACTTGGGTTATTTAATATTTTGGGTTTATAATATTAATCCCAAAGATTTATAATGTTAATCCCTTGGTTTTATTGATTCCTTGGGTTTATAATGTTAATCCTAGGGTTTATAATCCCTTTATTTTATAATACTAACCTTAGGGTTTAATATTATTCCATTAGGTTTATAATGGAAAGGTTTAATAAACCCTTGTGTTTATTAATCCTTTGGGTTTATAATATTATTTTTTGTCTGTCAAGTTGTCTGTGATCCTCCAGCAGGCTTGACCTGTGGCTTGAGTAGTCGTGATCCAGGGGCATCTAATCCATCAAAATCACCCAAGGATCGCACCCGGCCTGGGCTTCACCAGCCCTTTTACTTACTAGATTTTAAAGCATGTCTCCTTCCCTTAGCACAGGGCACAACCACCCCTCGGTGAGGTTTGATCCTGGGTCGCCTTGCTGAGGAGGCCCGTCCTCAATCGGTTTTGCTAGTGGGACTTGACTGGGTTTATAGTATTAATCTAAAGCTTTTATAATATTACTCCCTTGAGTTTATAATATTAATCCCTTGGGCCCATGTGGTGTAGAACAGTTGGTGATGGGGTGCACTGTTAAGGCACTCTGTTCTGTAAGGTCACCGGTTCGAAACCCGTGGGTGGGATGGAAGGAGAAAAAATGGGAAGATTAGGATTAGTCTAAACGAGAAAAAAAAAAAAATATTAATCCCTTGGTTTTATTAGTTATTTGGGTTTATAATATTGATAATCACTTAGGTTCATTGATCCCTTGGGTTTATAATATAGATAATCCATTAGGTTCATTAATACTTTGGGTTTATAATATTAATGTCTTGGGTTTATAATATTAACAATCCCTTGGGTTTATAATACTAAAAAAGGATTGGGCTTATTAATCCCCTCGGTTTCTAATATCAATAAACCCTTCAGTTAATTAATCTTTTAGGTTTATAATATTATTCCGAAGGATTTATAATGTTAATCCTTTCGGTTTATAAGATTAATCCTAGGGTTTGTAATACTAATCTTATTCCCTTGGGTTTATAATGTTAGAGTTTAATAAAACCTTGGGTTTATTAATCTTTTGGGTTTATAATATCAATCACAAGAATTTATAATATTAATCCCTTGGGGTTTTTTGATCCCTTGGTTTGTAATATTAATCTCTTTGGTTGATTAATTATTTGAGTTTATAACATTGATAATCTGTTAGGTTTATTGATCCCTTGTGTTTACAATATTAATTTCATGGATTTATAATATTAATAATCTCTATGGTTTATTAATCCATTGGGTCTATAATACTAACAAAGGCTTGGATTTATTAATCCCTTGGGTTTATAATATCATTAAACCCTTTGGTTAATTAATCTTTTAGGTTTATAATATTGATCCCAAGGATTTAAAATGATAATACCTTGGGTTTATTGATACCTTAGGTTTATAACATTAATCCCAGGGTTAATAATACTTTGGTTTATAATACTAACCGTACGGTTTAGTATTATTTCCTTGGGTCTATAATGTTAGGGTTTATAATATGTGGCTCAATAAACCCTTGGGTTAATTAATATTTTGGGTTTATAATATTAATTCCTAGGATTTATAATGCTAATCCCTTGGGTTTTTTTTTATCTATTGGGTTTATAATATTAATCCTAGGATTTATAATCCCTCTGGTTTATAATAATAACCTTAAGGTTTAATATTATTCCATTGTGTTTATAATGTTAGGGTTTAATAAACCCATGGGTTTATTAATATTTTGGATTTATAATATTAATCTCTTGCATTTGTAATATCAATCCCTTGGGTTTTTTTTGACACTTTGGGTTTATAATATTAATCCTTTGGGTTTATTAATTATTTGGGTTTATAATATTAATAGTCCATTAGTTTTATTGATCCCTTAGGTTTATTATATTGATAATGCCTTAGGTTTATAATATTGATAATCCCTTAGGTTTATTGATCCCTTGGGTTTATAATATTAATTTTTTGGTTGTATAATATTAATAATCCCTTGGGCTTTTTAATCCCTTGGGTTTTTAATACTAACAAAGGCTTGGGTTTATTAATCCCTTGGGTTTATAATATTAATAAACTCTTGGGCTAATTAATATTTTGGGTTTATAAATGCAAGGGATATATAAACCTAACGGTTTATGAATCCTAGGATTAATATTATAAACTCAAGGGATCAAAACCCTAGGGTTAATATTATAAAACTTAAGATTATAAACCCTAAACCCAATATTATGAACCAAAATAAATCCCAAATTCTAAACCCAATATTATAAACCACTAAATCCTAAACTCGTTGAGTTTATGAATCCCTTGGCTTTATAATACTAATAAATTCTTGTGTTTATTAATCCATAGGGTTTATAATATTAATAAAACTTTGAGTCTATTAATCCCTTGGATTTATAATATTAATATGTTGGGTTTCTAATATGAATAAATTCTTGGGTTTGTTAATCAATTGAGATTATAATATTAATAAACCCTTGGGTTTATTAATCTTTTGAGTATATAATATTAATCTCAAGCATTTATAATATTAATCCCTTAGGTTGATTAATTATTTGGGTTTATAATAGTGATAATCTCTTATGTTTATTGATCTTTTGAGTTTATAATATTAGTTTCTTGGCTTTATAATATTAAATACCCCTTGGGTTTATAATACTAACAAAGGTTTGGGTGTCTTAATCCCTTGAGTTTTTAATATCAATAAACCCTTGGATTAATTAATATTTTGGGTTTAAATTATTAATCCCAAGGATTTATGATTTTAGTGCCTTGGGTTTATAAAATTAATCCTAAGGTTTATAATCCCTTTGGTTTATAACAGTAGCCTTAGGGTTTAATATTATTCCCTTTGGTTTATAATTTTAGGGCTTAATATGCCCTTGGGTTTATTAATTTTTTCGGTTTATAATATTAATATTAAGAATTTATAATATTAATACTTGGGTTTTTTTATCCCTTGTGTTTACAATAATAATCGCTTAGGATGATTAATTATTTGGGTTTATAATATTGATAATCCCTTAGGTTTATTGATCCCTCGGGTTTATAATATTGATAATCCCTTAGGTTTATTGATACATTGGGTTTATAATATTAATTTATTGGGTTTATAATACTAACAAAGGCATGGGTTTATTAATCCCTAAGTTTCAAATATCAATAAACCCTTGGGTTAATTAATCTTTTGGGTTTATACTATTAATGTCAAGGATTTATAATGTTAATCCCTTGGGATTATAGACCCCTTGGGTTTATATTATTAATCCTAGGCTTTATAATCTCTTTGGTTTATAATACTAACCCTAGGGTTTAATATTATTCCTTTTGCTGTATAATGTTAGGGTTTAATAAACCCTTGGGTTTATCAATATTTTGGGTTTATAATATTAATATCAAGAATTTATAATATTAATCCCTGTGTTTTTTCATCCCTTGGGTTTATAATATTAATCCCTTGGGTTGATTAATTATTTGAGTTTTTAATATTGATAATCCCTTAGGTTTATTGATCCTTTCGCTTTATAATATTAAAAATCCCTATAATTTATTAATCTGTTCAGTTTATAATACTAATAAAGGCCTCGGTTTATAATCCCTTGGTTTTATAATATCAATAAACCCTTGGGTTAATTAATCTTTTAGGTTTACAATATTAATCCCAAGAATTTGTAATGTTAATCCCTTGGGTTTATAATAATTTCCTTTATCATAATAACCCTAGGGTTTAAATTATATTATTCCCTTCGGTTTATAATGTTAGGGTTTCTAATATTTGACTTAATTTTAGGCTTTAATATTCTGACATTGTAATAACCTTGTTTTATAATATTTATCCTAATTCTTGTAATCCCATGGGTTTCTAATATATATCTTAGGGTTTATTATTATTCCCTTGTGTTTATTATCCGATAGGTTTATAATATTAGTATATTGGGTTAATTAATCCCTAAAATTATAAACCATATATATATATATATATATATATATATATATATATATATATACTAGGGTTTAAAATACTAATTAGTGCTTCGGTTTATTAATCTCTTAGATTTCTTATATCAATAAACCCTTGGGTTAATTAATCCTTTGAGCTTATAATATGAATCACATGGTTTTATAATGCTAATCCCTTTGTTTTAGTGATTCCTTTGGTTTATAATATTGACCCTTTGGGTTTATATATATATATATATATATATATATATATATATATATAGTTGATTAACTATTTGGGTTTATAATATTGATAATCAATTGGTTTTGTTGATCTCTTGGGTTTAGAATATTTTCTTCTAATAATTTAGATGTCTCCTCCCA
Organism: Pinus albicaulis; assembly: GCA_034641835.2. Lineage (NCBI taxonomy): Eukaryota > Viridiplantae > Streptophyta > Pinopsida > Pinales > Pinaceae > Pinus > Pinus albicaulis. The sequence goes on from CM076571.1 coordinate 868,895,675, forward strand.
GCACAGGTGCTTTGTCGCTTGGTGAGGCTTGAACATAGGTCGACTTACTAATGAAACTATCTCTCAATATATTGTGCTACTAGACTCCTCAGGTTTATAATATTAATGCCTTGGATTTATAATATGAATCCTAGGGTTCCTAATTCCTTTGGTTTATAATACTAACCATAGGGTTTAATATTATTTCCTTGGATTTATAATGTAAGGGTTTCTAATATTTGGTTTAATATTATGACATTAGAATCATACGGAATCATACACTTAGGTTTATAATATTAATCCTAGGGTTTGTAATATAAATATTAGGGTTTATTATTATTCCCTTGAGTTTATTATCTCTTTGGTTTATAATATTAATATATTAATTTTATTAGTCCCTAGTATTGTAAACGCTATATTATATATATATATATATATATTATAGTATTTAAAATTAATATTATATATATAGTGAGAGATAAATAAATATTATTAAGAATAATTAAATAGTATTATTATGTTATAAGTTAATTATATTATATCTTGAAATATACAATAATATGGTTGTTCTTATTTATATATTTATTAATAATTAGAAATAGTTAGCATTTAATAATATACATCTAATAATTAATGTGGTTGATATACACCTATCAACGTGTATCAACCACATTTAGGAATGTGGTTATAGATGTGCTTAATATAACGCTATCAACGTATATCAACCACATTGGTAAATTTGCTTGTGCTAGTTATTTTATTTTCATGTATGCAGTGGTTGTGCGTTTCTCATATATGAAACTCTTGTTCTTTTTTTGATACACGTTTTCCGTAACTATCATGTTTTTTAAATGCGCATCATTTTTAATACACCTTTTCTTACACAACTATCATTTTACAACATTAATTTTAAACATGTTTTCATATGATTTCCATAGTTGGATGGCCATTTGGAGATTTGAGCGTATGTGTTCAATTTTTTGTAAGTAAATGCGACATTAAGGACTTATTTAGTGATATTTTTATCATTTTCATATCTATATGTAAGCTAATGATATTAAAATCACATTTTATTTATAATAAAAAATTAAGATGTTTTTTTATGAAAATATTACTTTTTTAAATGTATTTTTTTAACTTTATGTATATTTATATATATATTAAGGTTATTAAAATGTAGGGTGATTTCGTATGGTTTAAATTATTATTATTTTTGGCAAGGGGCACTCTTTCTCACAATTTTTTATTCTCCCTGGATGACAGTTTTGGAGGAAATATCCCAGCAACTAGGTAGTTGGCTACGTCAGAAAATCATGGACAGATTACTGAGATAGAAAATAGGTGCTCATTTGGAAGTTGATCATCAATATTCCCTTCATCATCTGAGGGAAAATTAGCCTAGAAAAAAAAAATTTGCAACAACATTTTCTTTTCCCAATTTATCAATGATAGTCAAATCAAAATGTCGTAAAAATAATAAACACCTAATAATTCTAGCATTCACATCAAGTTTTTTCATAAGTATTTAATTGTTACATGATTAGTATGCACAAAATTTTGGTACTTAGTGACATAATGTATGAATGTTTTCAAGGAGTGGAAAACAACTAAAATTTGTTTCTCAGGAATAATGTAGTTGAATTTAACCTTAGAAAGATTTATACTAATAAAGTAAATGGAATAGGGTAACTTATCATCTATTTGTACCAAATTCCCCCCCACAACTTTATCTTATGCATTAGTATGGATATGGAAAGGAAGATCCCAATTGGGACCTCGAAGTATAGGAGCAGTGGTCAAATTTTATTTTATGATTTCAACGGCCTCTTGACAACTTCTTGACCAACAACATTATGAGTCCTTGGCCAGAAATCCACAAAATGGTGAAGCCACCTTGCTGAAATCCTTTATTAATCTCTTATGATAACCATCCAATCCCAAGAATCTCCTAACATCTCTCTATTTCTTAGGGGTAGGGACCGTTTTTATGATAGCAATATTGTTTGGGTCTACTTGTATTCCTTTGTAAGATATGAAGTGGCCATGAATAGTCCATCCATTCATCGAGAATTCACACTTCGCAAGAATCAAGGAGATATGCATTTCAATGCATTTCCTCGAGACTTTACCCAGATTGGAGAGGGCCTCCTGGAAATCACATCCATAGTGAGTGAAATCATCCATGTATATTTCCAACAAGTCATGTACAAGCTCAACAAATATTCTCAAAACTAATCTTTGAAATCTTGTAGGGGCATTGGATAGGCCAAATGGGAGAAATATATAAGTAAACGTACCCCAAGAACATGTAAATGTAGTCTTGTATTGGTCTTCAGGGTTGCTCTGGATCTGATTGTAACCACTAAATCCATCCAAGAAAGAGAAGAAATTATTTCCCACAAGACCATCTAAGACTTGTTCAATGAAAGGAAAAGGGAAAATGGTCTTTATTTTTGGCCTTGTTAAACTCTCTGTGATAAACACAGATCCTCCTCTTCCCATTATTATTTGGTACTTATACGACTAGATTTTACACCCATTAACTATCTGAGATGGGGTATATAAACCATGCATACAACAACTTTTGTAATTCATCCTTTACTATGTCCTTCAAGGTTGGGTTCATTCTCCTCTGGGGTCAACGCATAGGATTTCATCCCTCTTTTATGTAAATATGGTGATTATAGACTGAGGAATGCACCCATCTCATTTATTTATAATCCCAAGAAAAAACATCTAAGTGTTCTCTCGTCATATTTCACAATTGTTCCTCTTGTTTGGCTGAGAGAGAGGGATTAATATTTAAAGTTCTTGATGGCCCAAATTCTATAGTCTTGACAAAGTTAGGTATTTATTCAACTAAGAATCACTCAATCCAAAGAATTCTTCCATATTCTCATATAATTTCATCAAGTGGAATGGTAGTGCAGGGTTGGTTCTAAAGGATATGGTCAATGAGGGCATTTTCATTAGGTTCCCCCCCTCTGATAACAACATATAAGGTATAGATTGGGTATGGTGTTGTATGTTACACTTCATCTTCTTCCTCATCCTCCAGTCACAAGGGTAGATCATGTTTTATAGAAGGTTGAGAAAGAGGATATAGTATAAGTTGTTTTGATAAGGACTCATTCTTAATGGTCATGTTCCCAGCCCTACAATTGATATAGGAATTAATAGTGGCCAACCAAGGTATTTCTAATATAATAGTATAACCATTAAACTTGGTTTTGGGTTGAAGTACCAGGACATCAATGGGATACTCCCAGGAGTCAATGGAGACCATAACATCCTCAACAACTCACTAAGGAGAAACTGTGGATCTATCTGCAAGTGTGGAATTGTAATGGTATTTCTCAAAGCTCCTTGGAGGTTGAGATTAAACATGGTTTCCTTAGTCATAAAACTGATGGTAGCCCCAAGATCAATCAATGTATGAGGGGAAACAATACCAGCAATATGCACATCCACTACTAGACTTCCAGGTTCTAGGTATTTTGGGAAAATCACTCTCCCCATCATGAAATTAGATAATTAACCCACAAAATTGATGGTGGGGGTGTCTCTCTTCTTTATTCTAGGATTTTTGAAGAATTTATCCTTGCTAATATTATTATAGACGGAAAAATCCTTAATATACTAGAGAAGTGGTATCTTGAAACATAAATTCTTCAATTCTCCCATAATTTCAGTCTCTTCTGGGGTGCGCTGGCTAGGATGGATCAATCTCTTAGGAAAATGAGGTGGATTTACTTCAGGGGTACTTTTTTCCTTTCCCTTTTAAATCTCTTCAGGTGGATATGGTGGATGGTTATCTGGGAGAACTCTCTCCAGATCTAAGGTTAATCTCTTGTAACTCCATGACATAGTTAGGGTAAGATGTCTCTCCATTGTAGACATGTGTAAGTTTGTTATTTTGGTTCAGATTAGGTTGATAAGGCATCTGAGGTTGCTTAGGTGGAGGAGGATGAGTGAGTTTTGGTTGAGTTTGGGGTGGAGGTAGTAAAGCAAGAGGTTATTTTAGTTGAGGCCTCCACCCTTGTAATGGGTTTCTCCATTGAGAAGGTTAGGGACAATATGGCTGAAATGGTTGATTGATGGGTTGAGGATGATATGGAGGAGCATAAGGCCATGAAAGAGGTGTGGGACACGATTTATGAGTAGAGGAATACCAAGGCTGCAAGGGTGCATTTTGGTTTTAATTGTAGTAATAATAAGGTGCACATTGCATGCCCTGGTTATATAGTTGAGGTCCTTGAGGCCTCCTTTGAATGATGGAGTTGAGTGGCTCTCTTCCACCTTCCAGCCCTTGGTATACATATTTTAGGCATGGTAAGGAAGGGAATTTGTCTGCTCCATGGTTTTCTTCACAGACTAAGAATACTTCGATGGAATTCATTGGACATTCATTCTTAGGGTCTCTTCTAGTGCATCTAGGGATCTCTCTGAATCCTCTTATTTCCTCTTGATCTACATGTTATCCATTTGCAAGGAAAAGGTATGCAATATTTCACTTTTGAAATCCTCCAACATGTTTCCTATCTCACTTTTAATGGATGAGGTGGAGGAAGAGGTATTGACCAAGACTTGGTTACTTCTACTATTTTTTCTGGCTACCCAAGAGTGGATTATGAACAAAATGTTGATGTTGTCATAGGAAAACTTATAGATATCAACTATTGATAACATTTTTATGGTTTCCAACACTTCCTCCATGACCCCTCCGAGAAAAAATATCTTGATTGATCCAGTATCAAGGGTGTAGTTAGCCCTCTTGTAGTTAAGTTGAAACCTTTCCTCATAGCCTTATAAAGATTCATCAAGCCCTACGATCATTCTAAAGATTTCTTCCTTAGTTTATTTAGACCTACAATAGTCTTTTTACTTTTGATTGAAGGAATCTTGCATTTGGGCAGAGGTAGTGATGTTGTCCCTACGCAGACCCACCCATGAACTAGCGCAAGGTTGCATTCTTGAGGATAGAGGGGAACAATTGAAACTTTTTTTCATCTGAGGCATAGTCATAATTCCTACAAACAAGAGAAAATTCAAATATGAAAGTGTCATGTTTCTTAGAAGCTAGGCCATCGAAGTGTGGAAGGGTTGAAGGGTTGATGTTTTTCATATTAGTATCTCCATTGGTTTCTTTGATGGGAAATACATCATGGTTTATGTTTTCAGCCATAGCTTGGACAGGTGAAGTAGGTTCTTCTTCTTCCCCAACAGGTTCTTCAAATATTTTAGGGGGATCACCTAGAAGGTATTCTAACTCACAGTCACTAAAGAAGAATGAAGGTTCACTGTGTGATGTGGGGGTTTTTGGAAAAAAATTTCCTTGGTTTTCCCTACTCCTACAAGGCATGAAATACAATTTTTTTTTTACTCACTTTTTCAAATCTCAATACAAAACAAAAAGCAGAAAACAATGCTTAAGTGGAAACAAGCATCTACTTGTACATGTCCTTGGAAACAACTCAAAAAAGTGGTTAGCCCTAATATTGCACCAAGAGGGTTGGAACTCTTAAGGGCTACTCAACTCTAATTACCAACCCATGATTCATAAAAAATTCGAGGTGACAATGTTATATGAATAATAGATGGATTCTACTCATGCCACCCTCAACTAGGTCTTATGATCAGTAGTACTTCTAGGCCATTTGTCCTACTGGATTAAAGTAAAATTAGCTAATGTAATGCAAAGAAATAATTATAATATAATAGAAATAGATTTCCTTTCAATATTCTACTTGGAATTGACAGTGAAAGAAAATCATAAAAAACTAACCTAATTGTAGAAAATGAAACTATGCTATGTGCAATCATTCATCTAAATATATATCTAGTTACAATAAAGGAACTATTCTATCTTCACAGACTTCATCAACCATAAATTAAAACTCTAACTATTGCTTCAACTAAATTGTACTTTCATGTAAACTATTTTCCTATCTATGATAATTTTGTGATGAAAGAAAACTCTAATGCCTACTCTTTTTTTACAACAAACGAGAAAGGAGTTTTGGAGGGACCTAGGGGTCTCTCCTAGTCATGAATTCAAATATGGGGGTCAAATAAATCCTATCATAGGTAAAAATGGAAACAATAAGAAGACCTAGAGTTTAAATGGTGACCTATAGCGATGCTACAGGAAGCTCCTACACGATCTCTATATTGCTATTGGAAGTCCTAAAGTGATACAGGAAGCAACTCGAGAAGGATATAAGGGTGAAAAGGATGTAATGAAGGCGTGGAAAGGTGTGAGAAGGTGGAAATAGTTGAATGAGGGTGATCATCACCTCCAACCAAGCTCAAAACCCTTGGAGGGCATGTTTTTCACTTGGAGGGCTTCTCATGGTGGTGATGAAGACAATTTCACAAAACAAGGTTTTGTAGGTTGGAGGGTTACACTAAGCATATGATGATTATGATAATAAAACTATTTAACTTTCCAATAAATCATAAAAAAACTATTTTTGGATTTTGGTTGGAGATCCTTCTCCTCATGCTCCCATGAGAGGTGTGAGAAACAGAAGCTATAAGCATAGTTTTGATAGATTTTTTCTACTACTAGAATACAAGGAAACTAAAAAAAGTGTTGGAACATAAAAAGATAATATAAATACACAACATGACTTAGGCAATGGATTGGGCCCTTATCTAAAATCATCATCCCTCTGATACTAAATCAGTAATGGATCAAGCAAATTCTCATTATCGTTGCATGAAAAGGTCTAATATATCATATGATAGTAAAAAATAATACTAATTCGGAACCCAAGAGCTACCTATATGTATAACAATTTTTAATCCTCGTGAGATCTCGTACATTCTTATTTATACAAATGGTTATTACCAACAACTCTCTAAAATTAGGAATTTGGTCTCCTTGATCTCGAGAAGAGGAAATATTGGCTCCTCATAACTGCCACTTGCTTGGGTACCTTTGCCTTCGATTTGTTGGGAGATATCATGGTGTAATATTGTGTTGAATCAGGGAGGTAATGAGGTGGAAAACCCTCCTAAATTCTCTACTTTTTGTCTACTCTAAGCCCTTAAGTGGAAAATGTCTCAAAAAAGGCTCAATTTCCTGAAATTTAATCAGATTGGGCTACATGACATTAAAAACGTCTTTCACCCTTCTCACTAAGCATAATATGAAAAAAATGTAAATAAATGTGAGAGAGATATAGCTTAATAATTTTAAGGATGGCATTGTGACCCCTTAAAATGTACCTATTGATGAGCCTCATCACATTTTTGTTTTTAAGCCCATTTTTTACCTCCAAATTTTTATAATGGTAGACAAGACTATATGGTGTGAATATAATACAAGAAAGTACAGAGACGCATGTAGCTAAATCTATTTATGATCTAGAAATTTTACATTTTATTCAAGTATGTTGTTGCATTATATTTATAATTCCAAGCTTTCTAATTTTATGATGACAAACTTCAAGCATGGTATATCTCTTAGATGTTTGCATCTTCACTGACAATGTGAAGAGGTGATATATCCATAGTACTTTAGAGACAATATCCTTGACTATGCATGGATATGAAGATTACAAATAGAAGTCCTTTTCATTAATGAAAATAATGGTATATGCCACACATTCAAAAGAAATTGATCAAAGCAACTCGTCTGTGTGATCTTGTATGTCAAACTTAAGTAAGTATTTTCACTCATAGGTAATTTCTTCAGTGTTTCATTTTGGGCAGTGCCATGTGCTTGCACTTTTTTGAATGAGTTTATTCATCTATTTTTTTCTAGAAATGATCGAAGGGGAAGAAAGACAGTAAAAATCATCCATCCAATTTTTTGTTATTGTAAACTTCACTTGGAAGAATGCAATTTTTTTCAGAGGAATCGATATTGTAAAGGTCATAAAAAGTTATTTTTTTTGGTGGATGGGAAAAAAAAGGTGGATATATTGTGGTTAAGGATGGATACTTTGTAGTTAAACATTCTTTTTTGAACCATGATTTTAGAGTGTGGGCCTCTTCAATGTTAGGGTCTACAAGAAAAATGGATTTTTCTATAGTCCCAACATATTTTCCATTGAATTCATTAACATGAAAAAAATTGATTGCAATGCTGGGGTTACCTCCTGTGGCACATAACGAGGAAATTTCCCTTGAATCAACATCAAATCCCCCCCACCCCCCCTCCACATAAGATGGCATCCATTCTATATCCAAACTTGTCTTGAAGGTGCATTATTTTTTTAGTAACTTTAGAGCCATATTTTCTATGTATAAAGCATGCAGGGGAGATGTTAGTAACAAAATGAGCAACATCAACAATTGAGTTGGAATTTTTTGTTCTGATTACATTGATCGATCTTATATTGAAATGCATCATTTGATTATGTGCTCTTTCGTCAAGGACATGTTCTATGGTATATGTTGCATTAAACAAGATCTCCCAATCATTGTTTAAGTGGTCGTATTGGTTGTTATCCAAATTCACATTGTCTTCTGAGACAATTTACACATTATCGGTTTGTATTTTATCAAATAAATAATCGGCAACATTATTGAAACAAGTGATATGTATCTCTCCACCTACTACATCAAAGAGGTAAAAGCCAAACACTTTTTCAGATCCATGTTGATTTTGAAATTGATGATAGGTGTCTTTCTTTGTATGCAACCTTTTATGGAACATTTTGAATGATAAGGATTTAGTGTTTTTATGGGAATATGGAGTGCAATTATGGATGGGGTTAGAATAGGAGGAAGGGTTCAATGTATTTACGATGAAGGGTATTGGTTTGAGGAGGAGGGAGTGTCTTCTTGAGAACTAATTAGGATAGTTATTTTTGTTTCATTTCCAATTAAAGTTGCAGATGTAGCAATAATATTGAAGCCTAGTAGCATGATAAACCTATATGGTAAATGAAAATCATAGGAACATCTCTTAGAATGGAAAGTAGTTTTTGGAAGCATATGTAAATTTTTAATTCGAAGCATGCAATGAGCTTATATTGATGCACCAATAGGTAAAGAGATCTAGTTTTTAACATGTATAATGGAACCCTTTTGAAGCGATCTTATTGCAATGAGGTCATTGAAATCTATTGGAAGCATAATGCATTTAATATGTGTGCCATCAAATATGGTTACATGATAACACAATGTCAAACTTTGGATTGAGCGGATAGGGTCCAGTTCGACAATTTTTAGCAGTGGTTGAATATCAATTGACATACAAAGCATTGAGAAAATAATATTCTCAGTGAGTTGTGTCTTCATTTTCTGAAATTTCACATGAGGAATTAGTATAGATACATAATTCATCGTATAATAAAAGGTTGCTTCTATTTTAGCGTTATTTATAAGAGGTTTTTTTGGAATTATATGTTCTGCATTAATAGGATGTATATACTACTAGATGAGAACTTACCAGTAAATTATATGAAATTATATATTTTTTCAAAGAGTAAAAATTAACTTTAAAGCTTCATATTGGGTATGGAACAAATAACAGAGCACTATTGGCAGCGAGTAGACTAATGGACCACTCTGAATAAAGGAGCCATAGAAAAATATGTTTATCAAGATTCAAATATCATTATAGGATGAGGATAAATGGATCATAAATAAATTGAATACATGAAACATCATCAAGCCAAACAATTATTTTCATTTCCACCAAAAAAAAATTGTGGCGTGAGGATACATTTCTATCTATAGTTTTCATGTTCCCAAGTGTTTGTTAAAATTCCACAATGTCAATAACCTTTATACTTATGCAAGGGTTTGAAAAATGCATATTTCTTATCACTTATTAGAGAATTTTCATGGATCATAGAAAAATTTTATATGTTTAAATAAATTTAGTAGGGATGGTGAGGGATCTACTTTTCACTCGTTAATAGGTGTAAGATTTGGTTTCAACTCATCGGAAGATACAAGGTAGATGAACTATTTTTTTGTGTTCTTTTTATTTAGTAGTACAAGTAACGGGGACACATCATGTAGTTTGTAACACACCTCCTATTAACAAAAAAAATTAAGCCTTTGAAATCCAGCTAGGATAAAAATCAAGTTGTTTCAGCTAAAGTAAAATAATTAGCATTCATGGAGAGATATAACTAAGGCAGTCCCCTAAAACTATATTAAAGGCTAATAATAACAAGTTGTGGTGTTGTGGTGTTTCCAAGGTAAATTGAAGTTGTCGTCAAATGACCACAAAGACAAATATGTATGTGCAAAAATATCTTGTAGAAGTTAACCTAATAAACTACATGTAGGTGCACCAAATTCATACAATCTAGTCTAGTCCCATTTAAAAATAATTAAAATATAAATAGATTCATTCATGTAGAACGATTGAATAAACAAAGAAACTTCAAGATAGTAAATAATTTATTTCTTCTCCCATATTAAATTATCTTTATCTTATCTTATCTCCTGAAAAAAAAAATCCAGAAAAAAACCAATCTACAATAAAGCAGTTGAAATACAAATTACCATTTATTTTGTCAATGCCTGTATATATTAGGAAATTCCACATATAACATAGATCGCTTTACAATGGTGACCAAAAATTTAAAGGAAAATAAAAACTTTATGTGTAGACAACCCAAAAAGAGGAAATGTAGAACCAAATCTCTAATAATCCATTGGAATCCCTAATAAATAGGTAGTGTTTACGTGTTCCAAACAATTCAGAGATACATTATATTTACAACTCACAAAAACATCACAACAACTTATTTTCAGGATAGGGAAGATAAAATTGGATATCTTATAAAAAAAAATTCTCTGAAGATCATTATATCTACATTATTAAAAAAAAAGGTTAGTTAAGCCTTCTCTAAAATTCTAAGGTTAGTTGAAAAGTTAATAGAAAGAAAAAATGGGACATGAGAATACAAGTTAATATAATTTTGTGTACTTAGGTAGGGATAAAGAGACTATAGATATTTAATTATGGATATTGAAAAAAAAAATGAAGCATATATTATAAAAAAATAAACTGTAATGACTAAGGTCAAGCATTTTCAACGAGCATCCATTAATATCTTCAATGATAAGCATAGGCTCTTTGAAAGGATGACAACACCATCCCTTTCAACAATTAAGGTTTAAATTTTTATTCCAAGGAAAATGATCATAATTAGTCGATATTATACCCACAAAGGATGCAAAATGACAACCAAAAATAACATGTCTTTCATCCCTTGAAAGGTATTATGTATACAAAATTTCATAGGGTGAATATACATAACTCTTTCTTGATATTATTATTACATAGATTATTGAAATAGAAAAAACCCTTGGAAATTCATAATTCATGAGTCAGTACTAGTGAACCTTGTAGAAATTTTAATACAATTATGTATTGCATGGATTCCCCTTATCTAACAATTATATGCCACTGTTAAATATAAAATCCTACTACTTAAATCTTTGTGGAAATTTAATCGCCAATTGCAAACACATGAAGAAAGATCATCACACATACCACAAATGTTTTTACTCAGAAAGCATAAAGCTAAAAACTCCTCTATCATATATTATGTATATATCATGGATCATGAAACAATCTCATACAAAACTCTAATCCAAGAGCTCTCAGTGAAATATATAGTTGTCTCACACTGTCATACAAAAATTGGCATAAACATGCACCAATTTACTACCTCCTCACAGCCTGCCTCCACTGTGCAATCCTTGCTGATCACAATCCCTGAATGAATTTGATCTTTCCTTGCCTTGACTGTGCAATCCCCATTGGCATCTCCAATGTGTGTTTTTTTGCAAGAGTGCACCCACTACAGTCACAACTGATAATCAAATAGTCCCTTTCACCTATCTCTCAATTGGGTCTCCACTGGATCTGACATGCATGTAGTTAACAATAGTAAATCTTCAGTCTCTTGTGAGATCACTCCATGTGAATTAATTTAATATTTAATTCATTGATCTCTCACTAGTGTATCTTAGTTACAACTAGTTACAACTAGCACAACTGAGTTTAACTCACTTAACTAATTTAAGCTACTTTAAGACTCACATAACTACACATCCAACTATGTTACAACTTTGTATCACTCAGTTACATTGAAGTCCACTTTCATGTCCCACCAACCAACCTTTGAACTCGAAATTCCTTCAGTTAATTGGTTTGCAACATCAATTAACTGAAATCAAGTGCTTCATGAGAATAGATTATTATTTATTGTCTAATTATGGTTAAGATATAACAATAATCGACATGCATTCTAATTTTAGACATGCGATCAAAGAATCGTCTTCGCACATGCATTCCAAAAATATATGCCCATCCATCCATAGAGTTTTCTCAACCATCTATAAATATATTTCTGTTATAAATAGACTTTGCTCAACATTCTAAAAATAGACATACACCTAAAAATAGCCTGCAGGCCCCACCTAATGTAGGTGTTGAATTTTCACTAGGATCATCATTTTTTTGAATCTCAATACTCCCTCTCAACAGGAAAGGGATTATCCTTCACCCCGATCCTATCTCTATGGTATTTGAATTTGCTCCTGGTGAGCGCCTTCGTCAGAATATCTGCATCCTGATCTTCTGTAGGAATGTAATAAAGTAACATGATCTTCTGCTACACACAATCTCTGATATGATGATACCAGATATCTATATGCTTAGATCTATCATGAAACACATGATTAATCAAGATTTTTATGCAACTCTGTTGATCACAATGAATCACTGTAGTATCTAAATGAGAACTGAACAAAATGACTAGGATCTTTCTCATCCAGATAGCCTCACATGCAACTTGACTTGTTGCCATGTATTCCACTTGCACTAAACTGAGTTCCACGGATCTCTATTTACTACTTTACCAAGAAACAACTGTATATCAGATACTAAAGACCCCTTCTGATGTGCTCTTTCTGTCGGTTTGGTTGCCTGCCTAATCTACATCCATGAATCCATCCAAATTCACCTCATCCGTCTGTCTGTACCATAAGCCATACTCAGATGTGCCCCTGAGATATCTCAGGACATGCTTGCCCGCTTTCCAAAAGAGCTTGGTAGGCTTAACCATCACTTGAATAATCTTTTTCACCGCATAGCATATGTCTGGTCTTGTATTCACTAAATACATGAGGAACCCACCAATTGTCAATAGACAGTAGCATCCACTACCTCTCTAGATGTAGCGTCCTCTTTCCTCCAGTTTCATGGAAGAGGTGTATCCATGGATTTGTAGCCCTCCATGTGGAACTTACCGAGTATCTCCCTTGCATACTTACCTTGAGACACAAATATTTCACCTTCTCACTGCCACATTTCCAATCCAAGGAAATAGTGAAGGAGGCCCATATCCTTCATCTCAAACTCCTTTGCAAGGTCCTCCTTGCATGAGTGTATCAGATGCTCATCACCAGTCAGTATTAAATCATCAAAATAAAGAACAATGATTAAAATATTACCCTCTACCACAATCTAGTATAGGTTTGTATTCACATCACTCTTGGTGAAGCCAAGTCTGGTGAAATAGCTATCGATCCGAATGTACCAGGAACGAGGTGCTTGCTTCAGCCCATACAATGGTCTTTTGAGTCTGCACACATGTGACTTGCTATTGAAGATCTCAAATCCTTCAAGTTTCTCAATGTACACTTCTTCCTCAATGATCCCATTAAGGAACGCAGTCTTGACATCCATATGATGAATGTGCCAACCCATATGCACTGAGAGAGAAAGGATGGTCCTTATCAAAGAATACTGTGGGACATATGCAAAGGTTTCTTCATAATCAATCCCCTTGATCTGTGAGAAGCCCCAGGCCATAAATCTTGCCTTATACTTCTCAACACTCCCATCATCAACTTGCTTTACCTTGTAGATCCATCTTGAACCTACCACTGATTTATCAACCGGCCTTGGAACAATTTCCCAAGCACTGTTTCTGATAATGGAGTCATACTCCTCCAATGTTGCATCTACCCATGTGGGCTCTTGCACTGTTTCCTGAAAGGAAGATGGCTTGGTCACAATACATTTGCTCATGAGAGCCATGTATCCATTGAATCGGTCAGGAGATTGTCTCTGTCTTCACTGTGAAGTAGGGACTCCTACATTTTGTGCCGCATAAAGCTTCAACCTCTCATTTTTTGTGGTACGGTTTCTTCCAGTTCTGATGTTTGGCTCTGCGTGAGTGGCCTCCTCCACTCCATGTACCTCCTCCTATGGCTGATCCACATCTAGAGACTCATCTTTGGGAAGCAAAAGTTCCTCCTCTACATGTAATTCTATCTCCCTCTCAAGCTACAACTTCATGGCTTTCTCCTCATTGAGTTTTATATCCCGTCACACCACAGTCATTCGACTGTTTGGAAAATACATACGATAATTATGGGTGTTTCTGTGTACCCAAAAAATATCCCAACTTTAGCAGTCGGCTCCAACTTCTTCCTGGCGTTCTTGGTCACATGCACATAAACAGATGAGCCAAAAATCTTAAATTGAGAAACATTTTTTTTCTTGCCAGTAAAAGCTTCTTCAGATGTACTCATTCCAAGTACTCTATGAGGAAAATGGTTTTTCACATAAACCACAGTTTTGCATGCTTCCGCCCACAAATGCATTGGTAGGCCCTAATCATGCAGCATAGCTCATGCAACACCCACGATCGTTCTATTCTTCCTCTCTGCGACCCCAGTGTGTTGTGGGTTATGAGGTGCTATGAGTTCTCTTCAAATTCCTTCTTTCCTACAGAAGTATTTGAATTCATTTGAGATATATTCACCACTATTATCGCTTCGTAGAGCCTTCACTTTCTTCCCCGACTCTTTCTCCACCAAGGCTTTAAACTCAGAGAACTTTGAGAATATTTGATCCTTCTTCTTCATGAAGAAGATACAACATCTACGAGAATAGTCATAAAAAAAAATAACATAATACCTGTGTTTTGATGTTGAAGCAACTGAGAATGGCCCTCACACGTCTGTGTGAACTCTCTCCATGATCACCGAAGCACAGTTCTCCTTTTCATGAAAGGTGGTCTTCACAAACTTACCCATAGTACATACCTTGCACTGATATAACTATGCAAGTGTACCCTTGGGAATTCCAGTAGAAATATGCTGCAAAATCTTTAGGGCGCCATGGTGAAGATGGCCCAATCGCCTATTCCATAATTCACCCTCATCCCGGCTCACCACTTCTTCTGCTTTGCCCACCATTACAACGCATCCATCTGCCTCCAACTTGTAAATATTCTTAACTTGAATCCCTATCCTCTTGGTTTGACCCGTTGCTTTATGTCACATATAAGATTTTCCATTGTTGAAAACAACATCATAACCTTTGTTCTCCAACATCGCGACTGAGACTAATATTTTCCTTAGACCTGGAACATGCATAACATATTTCAACAGAAATGGTTTACCTGACTCCCTCTCAAAGGTAATGGTACCAATTTCAATCGCACTATATAGTCCATCGTCACCCATCTCTATATGCATTTGGAGATATTTCTCCTCCAAGTCACTGAAAAGCTCCTTATATCTCATCATGTGGAAGGTAGCACCACTATCAAAATACCACACAGATCCCCTTGCGCTTGAAACCAAGAATGCGATCAAAGAGAAATCAGATTCAAATTGCAAGGCAAGGGCCTCACTAACCGCAACTCCACTAGCCTTCTTGTTCTTCTTTCTCTGTGGGCAGTCAGGGGTGAGATGCCCATGTTCGTGACAGTGAAAATACTTCACCTTGGACAAATCCATCTTCTTTCCTTTAGCCTTGGATTTTAAGTGGGATTTATTCCCCTTATATTTCCTTGTCTTAGCAGCCAAAGCACAATCCTCTTCATCATCATGCTTTGATGAAGAACCATCTTTGGTGTTCTGCTTGAACTCCTCCTGCACTAGATCCGACCACAGTTGTTCCCAATATGGCAGATTTTCCCGTCTGTTGACAAAGTCTTAATAATTGTGCCAACTCTTAGGAAGTCTCAAGAGAGCGAAACTCACCAAATCATCATCAGCAACCATGATTCCCACACTCCCTAGTTCATCCTGACATTGGAAAAACTTTGTGAGATACTTATGAATATTGTCACCATTCTCCATCTTGATATTTCTGATTTTATCCTTCAACGCAAATTTCCTATTGTTGCTGCTACTTTGGAAAATATTCATCAAATCCTTCCACATTGCAAATGGGGTGGCTTTCCCATGAAGGCTTGAGACAATATGGTCTCGCACACCTTCCAAAAGAATCCTTCTTGTCTTCGCTACTTTCTTTTTCCAGGCATCAAGTAATGTAGCATCCATCAAAGTGGGCTTAGAAACATCGCTGTCGATGAATTCCTTCAATCCATTATCTTCAAGCACTGCCTCCATCCTAACCTTCCATGTAATGTAGTTTGAGCTTCCCTCGAGTATATACTCTAACTGCAAACCATTTAAATCCATTTCGATGTTCAGTCAATTGTCGCACCAAGAAATTCTTGCAAAAAATTCAATTTTTTTCCACCAACAAACTCAGCTACTGCTTCAATATTGCAATCTTCTTTGCTCTGATACCATGTAGAAATTTTAATAAAATTATGTATTTCCTGGATTCTTCTGATCTAACAATTATATGCCACTGTTAAATACATTATCCTTCTACTTAAATATTTGCGGAAATTTAATCGTCAATTGCAAACACATGAAGAAAGATGATTCACACATAACACAGATGTTTTTACCGGGAAAGCATAAAGCTAAAAATCCCACTATAATATATTATGTATATATCATGGATCATGAAAAAATCTCATACAAAACTCTAATCCAAGAGCTCTCAGTACAATATACAATCATCTCACACTGTCATACAAAAATTGGCATAAACATGAACCAATTTACTGCCTCATGACAACCTGCCTCCACTGTGCAATCCCTGTTGATCACAATTGTTGAATGAATTCGATCTTGCCTTGCCTTGACTGCAAAATCCTCATTGGCATCTCCAATGTGTGTTTGGTTGCAAGTGTGCACCCACTATAGTCACAACTGATAGTCAAAATGTCCCTTTCACCTATCTCTCAATTGGGTCTCCACTGGATCTGACATGCATGTAGTTAGCAGTAGTAAATCTTCAGTTGCATGTGAGATCACTCCATGTGAATTAATTTAATATTTAATTCACTGATCTCCCACTAGTGTATCTTTAGTTACAACTAGTTACAACTACACAACTGAGTTCAACTCACTTAACTGAGTTAAACTACCTTACAACTCACATAACTACACATCCAACTCTGTTACAACTTTGTATCACTCGGTTACAATGAAGTCCACTTGCATGTCCCTCCAACCAACCTTTGAACTCGAAATTCCTTCAGTTAACTAGTTTTCCACATCAATTAACTGAAATCAAGTGCTTCAAGAGAATATATTATTATTTATTGTCTAATTATTGTTAAGAGATAACAATAATAGACATGCATTCTATTTTTAGACATGTGATCGATGAACCGTCTTCATACATGCATTCCAAAAATAGACGCCCATCCATCCATATAATTTGCTCAACCATCTATAAATATATTTATACTATAAATAGACTTTTCTCAACATTCTAAAAATATACATGCACCTAAAAATAGCCCGCGGGCCCCACCTACTGTAGGTGTTGAATTTTCGCTAGGATCATCATCTTCTTGAATCTCAACAAACCTACTATGTTCTAAGACTAGTGTCTATTCCAACAAATTTTAGAGATCATATGTAATTTCTCATTATGGGACGTTGATTCATTTCTCTAAAAACTAACCTAAAGTTTATATATCATAAGAACTTAAACACTAATCAAAACTTCTGCTAGGAGTGATTCAAACATAGGTTGTTGTAAAAATTAAACCAAAAATACAATTTTTTGAACACCCAAAACAACATTTGATTTTTCTATTAAATTCTAGAAACAAAAGATGAAAGCTACATCTAAAAACTTAAACTCTCAAACCATCAAATCATGTACCATATTTCTCCTTTATAGTCTAGGAAAAAGAGGGATACAACAATTATGGAAGAATGCACAACAATTCCACTACACGCAATAAAGCTCCTAACCCTCATGTACTTGGTTGCATGGATGACAGTGCCAAAAGGAAGTGAACTCTCCTAGATATCTATGCCCTTCTCTAATATGAAAAATCTCATGCATGATTTCCCCACCTAAACTTCTTGAACTGTGCCCTCAACTTGTACATCCAAAATCAATAAGATGAAAACTTTCCAGTAAAGTATATGAACTTAGATTTTTTCTCGAAGAGAAAATAGTTGAATTTCAAGCTTCACATTGAGAATGGAACAACTAACAGAGCACTACTGGAATCCAACACACTAATGGAAAATGTTGAATAAATGAGCCATGGAAAAATATGTTTATTGAGATTCAAATATTACTATGGGATGGGGCTAAATGGAACATAAAAAACAAACTAAATACATGAAACATCAACACGCCAAACAATTGTTTTCATAGCGATCAAAGTATTTGTGTGGAATAAGGATTCATTTTTATTTATAATTTTCATATTCCCTAGTATGTGTTAAAATTCCAAAATGTCAATAACCTTTTTATTTATGCGAAGGTTTGAAAAATGCATAGTTCTTGTCACTTATTCGATATTTTTCATGGATCATAGAAAAGTTTTATATGTTGATATAACTTTGTAAGATTTGGTTTCAACTCATCGGAAGACACAAGGTATATGAACTATGTGTTTTTTATCCTTTTTATTTACTAGTAAAAAGTAACAAAGGCACATCATGTAGTATCAATATAAAAAACCTTGATCATGGGTAGTTGATTCGGTACTTTAAAAACTAATCTAAACTCTATAGATCATAAGAGCTCAAACACTAATCAAAACTTCTACTAGGATTACTTCAAACGCATGCTCTTGTAAAAATTAAATAGAAAATATAATCTTTTGAAAAGAAAATAATTTGTATGTACAAATGTATGTATAACGAGAAAATAATTTGTATGTACAAATGTTTCTATGAAAATTCAATCTAGATCTTCCAATAATAATTCAGCTCTGTAAGGATGGTTACTCTTATACTCATTGACAAAAATTATCATAGTGACTACCTAAAATAGTCAATTATTAAAGCGGAAGAAGAAAAAGTAAATTTCAGTATCGTATTTCAATAAAGATTTAAGAATGGCTATTCAATATTCCATCTCTGAAATATTAGAATTAATCCTTCCATACCTAAAGGTTCAACGAGAACATTTGAGTAGATACACAACAAAAACAAACTAATCAAAGCACAAAAACCAATTTCAAATTGCAATGTTAAATTAGAACAAGAACAAAAAGAAAAAATAGATCTAACATGTGTGCATCGATGAAGCTCCTTTCTTTCCCCTCGATAAATAATAATGTGTCTTCCTAACCATTGTATGAACTACAAAAATAAGGCACGTTGTACTATTGCATACAACCAATACCCTTCGTGTGTTTCTCGAAATGTAGAAGTATTTTCATTAAGAATCAACACTTTGAATTGAGATCTTCCAATACTAATTAATTCCTATAAGAACTGTTACTCTTCTTTTGACTAACAAAAATGATCAAAGTGACTACCTAAAACAGTCGATTATGAAAGCGGAACAAGAAAAAGTAAATATCAGTATCGTATTTCAAGAAACCTTTAAGAGTGACTATTCAAGGTTCCATCCGTGTAATATTAGAATGAAATACTTGCAGACCTAAAGGTTCAACCAAAAATTTCGAGTATATAAACAACCCAAACAAACTAATAAAAGCACAAAAAATAATTTGAAACTACAATCTTAAATTAGAAAATCAACAAAAGGAAATAAGAGATCAAAGATGTGTGCATTGATGCAACGACTTTCTCTCCCCTCCATAAATAATAATGTTACCTCCTAACTATTCTACGCACTACAAAAATAAAGGGTGTTGTACTATTTCATACTATCAATTCCCTTAGTGTGTTTTCCCTTAGTGTGTTTTTCGAAATGTAGAATTATTTTCATGAATAACCAACATTGTCAAAGTACTTGGTTCAAAAGGAAACCTTGCGAACCCACTTGTATTGTTTCAGCGACTATCATTATATCATCAAGGAAATAGTTAATATGACTAAAATAGTTAATATGACTATTATATATCTATTATTGTTTTTCATTCCATTCATGTGAGATATTGTGATTATATTGATTTCTACTATGAAACCGGAAAGCAGAGAAAAAAAAGAATGATTATTCAAGATTTTATCTCTCGAATATTAAAATTAATCCTTTTAGACCTAAAGGTTCAAAGAGAACATTTGAGTATATACACAACCAAAACAAACTAAACAAACTAATCAAAGAAAAAAAAATGAATTGCATTGTTTAATTAAAAAAGAATCTAAAATAAAAAAGAGGTCAAACTTGTGTGCATTGATGTAGCTCATTTCTCTCCCCTCTATAAATATTAATGTGACCTCCTAACCATTGTATGCACTACATAAATAAGGGGTGTTGTGTTATTGCATACGACCAATACCCTTAATTTTTTTCTCAAAACGTAAAAGTGTTTTCATTAATAACCAATAGTGTCAAACTAGTTGGTTCAAAAGGAAACCATGGGCACCCACTTGAATTGTTTTAGTGACTATAATTCTAAGGTAAATGGCACAATTAATATAAATATTATATATTTATGATTTATTTTCATGCCATTACATTGAGATATTCGGATTATAACGAGTTATAATATGAAACAAGGCAAGAAGAAAAAAAAAGAGGAAAAAGAAAGACTTGGAAGTTTACTTAGAGAGAGCAAGGTTTCATTCGAAAGAACAATGGATTCACAACTCTGAAATCTAACAATCCCTTGCAATATATCAATAAGCTAAGGAATTTAGATGTTTCTTGCTGCAAACAAAGCAATCCTTTACAATCCCTTTGATTCAGGTGGATATTGGTGGCCACCCGCTTATTCCACTTGGACCCTTGTTGGGCCATGAAAAAGGTACGTTTTACCCTCATATTTAGCTTGATTTATTACTAACTTTCATGTGTTTACCTTCGCTTTGGGAATAAATCTAGAAGAATTAATTGTAAACAAAGGGTAAAACTAATTATCAACAAATTATGTAATTATGGGCAGAAAGGCTAAATTTCATTGTTTTTATGTGCAGGACATATAAAAAAATTAACAGATGTTCCAACGACTGAACAACAGCGGCCAAGAAAAGAAAGAGATCTTTTTCTGTTCATACCAACCAACGACGAATGAGGAGGATCTCGCTTATTCTATAATGAAAATTGTTAGACAACAGTGAAATCCTCATGATCTCCTGATCCTAAGGATTCGCTATTATCCATTCTGTTTTTCTTTAGGATATAAAAGAGCAATAGATGGAATAGAACGAGAGTTGTTGACCTATATATTGTAATTGTATTTTATTTACATTCCTTCAGACCATAATCTTTCACGCTTAGCGATGTTGTATCCTGATTGTTGAAATTAATGAAAGAGATAGGGTTTTTCCATAATTGTGTTATGAAGATCTTCTAGGAAATACTTCTGGAGGCTTCGGGCCATGTCACTAGGAGCTCTACTATTATCTTGTGTTATATTCTTATTTTCCTGTTTTTAAATTTATCATTCCTTTTTTTCTAGAATTATAATTGATTTGAATTTAATCAGCATTGAATGGTTTGCATCCTATTGATTTAAAGCCTTAGTCGCTTTCATTTTCCACATGAATGTTATATCTCACATTTACTAGAGTTATTTGAATATTTCAATTGATGTTCATTCTGGGTGATATTGTTTGATTGATCAATCATTGATAATTTCAATTATAGAGCATGATTGTGTTACTCATTGCTCACTTACTGTAGTATTCCATGTCTGGTTAAATAGAATGTTGTAGATGTTAATCAGTAATTCTGGTTAATTGTGAATTCCTTTAAGATTTGAATTTCAATTTTCTTCCATAGAACAAATTAGAATTAAATTAAGTTGATTGATTGAGTTAAAAAAACAGACTTATCTTGGGTTGATGATTAATGTAGGCATTAGGATTCCTTTTAAATATTCATCTTAATGTGCCAACATTTTGGTGTCGTTGCTAGGGAGAGTTTTTACAAGTAATGTTTTTTATTTTTCTTTTGCTGAAGAAGAGATGGGTATTAAAAACGAAAGGTAAGAACCTGCGTACCAACAAGAAAAACGCTTTCCCATTGTCCCTCTTTTCAGAAAAAATATAGAGGTTGAATAGAAGTAGCTTTTTTTTATGAATGACTAGAAAGAAAAAGATAGAAACAAGTCTAAGCCCCCCATCCAAATCCACGAAACCCACGAGACTCGTGAACCTTGGAAGAAAAACATTTATAGATGAAATTATAAGAAAAGATGAATCTCAGACATCTGTAGGACCCAAAACCATTTCTGAAAAGATTCCTATTATAATCTCTCAAGTAGTAGGCTCGCCATCTACAGTTTACGCCGAGATCCATAGTGAAATGAAAGGGTCAGAACAAAGCTTTCAAGTCATAAAACATCTAAATCCTGACCCTTCATAGGAGGGAAATTCTTGCAACTTGAAAGAAGGAGGGAGAAACTATTGTTTTTGTGGAAACAAATTTAAAATCTCCAGAGAATGGATCCCCTAAAATCTTGGTTGAAGAAGAAACACCTGACATCCCAAAACGTGTTATTACTGTAAGATCTTTTCCAAAGTTGAATTCTAGTCCAGCCCGAATTAATCTCCCAGAAGAGGAAATCCCTGAAGGTTATTGGCACATATTTGATCAGATGGTGCACAATCAACCCCAAGGACAAACATCAAAATTGGAGTACCCCATTTTTAACCTAGTCGCTAATGCCCCTATGAAAGCTATTCCATTGAAAAACATCCCCACTTTCCATAGATTGACTTTGGAAGATCCATATGGTTTCTTATTTGAATTTTATGTTTTGTGTAGGGGATACAATTACGCCACTGACCCTCAAAAATCAAAATTGTTTCCCTCTACATTTAAGGGGGCAGCTTTGCGCTGGTTTATCGGGCTCGATGGAGGGACTATTAATAACTGGGATCAAATGAAAAACTACTTTCTTGCTAAATATTAATACTACTGTAGGACTAGAGAATTAAAATATGAAATCTTCAACATGACTGCAAAAGATAACAAAACATTAGAAGAATATGTTGAATGGTTCCAATACAATTTGCAAAGGTCCCATTATACTACATTGTCTAAATATGTCTTAAAATTAACTATCATAAAAGGAATGAAAGATGAATTTATAGAAACATTAAATCTGATAGGGTAAGGAGACATCTATCAGGAAAGTTATGACAATATTATTTCATTATGTGTCAGGTGATCTAGAGGCATCACGTGCATTAGACCACCAGGATGGGATTTAGCTGCCAGAAATAACAGAACTTCAGGCGACAGCATAACACGAACATAAATTGGAAATCTCTTGGAAGACTTCAAGACCGATATCTTGGGTACCCTCGCAACACAATTAGATGTCCTGTAGGCTAAGGAGAAGCAAGCATTAGCGAAACAGAACTTGGTTATCTTTTGCCCATGCTATCGAAAGAAGCATAGATAGCAAGAATGCCCATTGGACTTGGTCCAAACATGCACCATTTATACAAATACCACCCCACTGAACAATGCCCGCCACTTCTAGGGTTGAAATAAATCTTCAAAGAAACAGAAGAAGAAACCGAACTAGTATATTTAACGAATCAACGTCGAAAGTGGCAAGCCCGAACTACATGTATGTCACAAGACCCATCTCAGTTATTTCCTTCTTCGCAATTTAATCAACAAAAAAACCCTAGGAAAACATGGAAAAAAAACCACCTTTTTCTACCTGGCCATCCCTACCATTCTCCATGCTCGTTTAACCAACTCAATCCATTTCCAGGAAGAGATTGGCCAAATTCTTATTTCTATCCTCCATTTTCACAGAACAATCCATATTCATCCCAATTGCTTTCCTCTACCTCACAAAATCCCAATTGGTCCGAAAAATGGCAGCGAGCTTTGGGAATAACCAATTCACCTATGGGAATGGGTCCTCAACCTCCAACCACATTACCAGCTCCATATTCGTTACCACATAATTTTCGGCCTTTGATACACCTCAACTGCCAGCTCAACCGAACCCAAATCCCAATAATAGACTGGTGCAGTTGATCCAAATCGTTGAAAATTCGGACCTCTAAATAGAGAAAAAATAATGCAATGAACTTAGGTAAAGATCTGGGCACGTTATTAGCCCAGGGGAAATTGCAGAACCAAAACAAGACAAATTATAACCCACAACTGAAATTAATCCATCAACTCTGATCAACACAGAAATAAGATAGGGAGGAGGCACAATTAAACAAGAACATTCTGGAAAACTTACCAAAACCTCTCCCTTGTTCCCAAAAATATTAGAGATACCTAAACCAATTGTCTATCCAGATTTTTATCTTTTGGGGTAACTTGAAAATATTTTTATAAAATTCCTCTCCTCTAGGCCATTCAAGACATCCCTATATATGCTAATACAATTAAAGAACTGTGCATGAAAAAACCTGTGAGGAAAACAAAAACTTCACCAACTTTCCATGTCGTAGGAGCCTTGTCTAATTTATTATTGGGAAGGGAGACACCTATAAAGTATGAAGATCGAAGGGGTCCTATTCTTATAGTTAAAATATATGGCCGCTCTTTTCCAAACACACTAGTTGACTTGGGCGCAGCGATTAATATTTTGACTACATAAAAATATGAAACACTTGGTATCAATGCTTTTGAACCAACCACCATCTAGCTAGAACTAGTTGACCGATCAATTTTTGAAACATAAGGAACTTTACAGGACATCATGGTTTTCATTGACTCATGGGAGCACTCGGTAGATTTTTTAGTCATCAATCTGAAAAGCTGACTGGATGGACATCCCTTGATTTTGGGTCAGCCTTGGTTGGGAACAGTTGACGCTTACATAGGTTGTCGTATAGACATCATGACCATTAATAAGGGGTATGCAGTAAAAAAACCTTAATATATATCCCCCTGCCAAACTAATTCTTCCCATTGTAAAGATTCACAAACACCCACCAGCATACCTAGAAGAAAATATCCGTTCACCACTCACAATAGAAGAAGCACTTGAATTCAAAAATTAGACTGAAGATGACATAATCAACAATGTTTTTAATCAACCAGCTGCTGTGGAAAATGAAAAATGCCAAATATTAAGAGCAATTATTGATAATGAGACCTGGAAAGATCCTTTAAAGGATAACAATGACGAGCACACACCCACAACTATCATTGATAGTAGTAGACCTGTTGAAATTGAACCAGGTAAAATTTTGAACATCAATGACAATCTGAATGATGAACAACAACAGAAGCTCATTAAAGTTGTATAAAAATACAAGGGATATTTTTCTTGGGATTATTCAGACATGAAGGGCATAGATCCCCAACTGTGTACCCGTCATATTTGTACCGAAAATATGCTCGTCCAATCATGAAACCTCAACGAAGATTGAACCTACACCTTAAAGTTATTGTGAAGGAGGAATTACAGAAGTTGCTAGATATGAAATTTATTTATCATATTTCGGATAGTAAATGGGTCTCTCCGCTGGTAGATGTCCCTAAGAAAAATGGAAAGTGGCGAATCTGTGTGGATTACAGTGAATTGAACAAAGCCATGCAGAACGACCACTTCCCTCTTCTGTTTATCGATCAATTCCTTGATACATTGATAGGGAAATGATTCTTTTCCTTCATTGACAGCTTTAGGGACTATAACTAGATTCAAATTGCCACTGAAGACCAGAAAAAAACCATGTTCACCTGCCCATGGGGTACGTTTTCTTATAGAGTGTTACCCTCCAGCTTATGTAATGCTCCATCTACATTCCAAAGGGCCATACTCATCATTTTCATTGATCTGATAAATGAAGGACTTGAAGTTTATATGGATGATTTCACTCCATATGGGGATGGTTTTGAACAAGCACTGCAGACATTGGAAAAAGTGTTGGAACGATGTATCGCTACCAGGTTATGTTTGAGTAATGAAAAGTGTCACATGATGATGACGGAAGGCATAATCCTAGGACATTGTATCTCTGCGGCTGGAATACAGGTAGATCTAGAAAATATAGAGGTAATTCTCTTAATATCCACACCCTGTACTCAGACGGAGGTATGTAGTTTCCTCAAATATGCAAGATATTATCGTAGGTTCATAAAAAAAAAATTCACAAATTGTTGTGCCTATGTATGATTTAACTAGAAATGTTGAATTTAAATGGTCTGGTAAGTGTGACACTGCTTTTACAGTTTTAATGAAATTAGTCTCGACTGCACTAATATTGTGTGGTCCCAATTGGGAAATGCCATTTCATATTTTGTCAGAAGCATCAGACACAACGATAGGAGTTGTTCTTGGTCAAGAAGAAGATAAAAAACCCTACGCTATTTATTATATCAACAAAAGCCTCACCCCTACTAAATTTAAATATACAATAAAAAAAAAGGAATTCTTAGCAGTCGTATATGCCATAAATAATTTTAGACATTACATAACTGGCTATCAAGTATTTTTGTATATTGATCATTCTGCCATTAGGTACTTAGCTAATAAACCAATTACAAATGGGAGAGTGAATCGTTGGTTGTTACTTTTGCAGGAATTTGATATCACCATTAAAGACCGTCTAGGAAAGGAGAACCCAGTTGCAGATTTTCTGTCTCTGGTCCCAAATATAAATGATCCGCTAGAAGTAGAGGAATATTTTCCTAATAAACACCTATTTTTTGTAGTAGTGAAAGTGCCATGGTATGCGGATGTGGAAAATTATCTCGTAGTGGGATAATTTCCCAGGCATTTAACAATAAAAGAAAGGAAGCTGATTTTCCAATGCAGCGCCCACTTTTCTTGGATTGGTGGATATATCTTCCACACAGGGGCTGATATGCAGATACGTAGATGCATCCGGGAAGATGAAATTTTGGACATCCTGAGGGCCTGCCATAATGAACCTTGTAGTGGACACTTCACAGACCGTCAAACCAAACACAAAGTATTACAAATGGGTTATTATTGGCCCATTATTTTTAAGGATGCTAAGAAATACTTGCAGGCCTACGATAGCTACCAAAGAATGGGCCTCCCCGGTCAATCTGACGAAATCCCCCTACAACCACAATTGGTAATAGAACCTTTTGAATGGTGGGCATTAGATTTTGTTGGTCCATTCAATCCACCCTCAAACCAGAAAGCTTACATACTGGTTGCCATAGACTATGTAAAAAAATGGGATGAAACAGTAGCATTTCCAAGAGCTACAGAAGAAACCATTATTTATTTTCTTTTCAAGATATTTGTGCAGTATAGTTTACCCGAGGAAGTGATAACAGACGGGGGGGGTGAAATTCATAGGACATAAAATTACACCACTCTACAGAACCACCACATCACTCATAGAATCACTTCTCCATATCACCTGCAGGCGAATGGGTAGGTTGAAATTACCAATAAGGTAATTGAAAAATTCTGACTAAAACGGTCTCGACACATCGGTGTGACTGGGCTACTAGACTGTTAGAGGCCTTGTGGGATTATCGCACAACTTAGCGAAATACTACTGGATATTCTCTGTACCAAGTGGTATTCAGAAAAGAACCTATTTTTCCCATCGAATTTTAAATAAAGACTCTCATAACAGTGCAGGAAGTGGGACTGGACTTAACGTAGGCTCAAATTAAAAGACTTCAATAGATAAATGAATTAGATGAAGCCCGGTTACTTGCTTTACAATGTACCGCAATATTTCAGCAAAAACGGGCTAAGTGGCATGACATCATTATCAAGAAGAAGACATTTCAGGAAAGAGACTAGGCACTCCTTTATGATTCCACATTTCAAGACTTGCCAGGTAAAGTACAGACAAGATGGCTCGGTCGATATGAAATTTAAGAAGTGTATAACAATGACACTCTCACTTTGACCACCATAAATGGGTCAAGCTCTTTCTTCCGAGTAAATGGACATCAGGTACGTCTTTATCATAAACCACTTATAAAGGAGTCTTTTTTCCAACAGGTATGTGACGACCCCGCCATGCAAATTTTAGCTGCAGGGAGTAATGACCCAACAGCTTTACCTTCATGAAAAATTGTTCTATTTAGTTTTGTAAATAATGTATATATTGTCTTTCATTTTATTTTGATTTTCTATTTTAGATAAGCATCATTGTAAAAATATAAAAAGATCTTGTTCTTTTTTTTTAGTTATTTTTGTTCAATCAATTAAACAACCGATTTCCTCTTTTTTGTGATTTATTGCTATTCAATCAGTTGAACAGCCGATTTTTCTTTTTGGTGTGTGATATTTTTCTTCAATCAATTGAAAAACTACTTTTCAATCAATTTAAACGTTGTTGTTCAGTCAAATGAACATTCGATTTTATTTTTGTAAGTTTTTACTATTAAATCAATTGAACAACTGATTTTATTTTTTGTGCTTTATTGATGTTCAATCAATTAAACACTTGTTGTTCAATCGATTGAAAAATTGTTATTCGATCAAATGAATATCAAATTTTCTTTTTGAAATTTTTTTTGGGTCAATCAATTGAAAAATTGATTTTATTTTTTGTGTGTTTTTGTTGTTCAATCGATTGAACAGTTGTTGTTCAATTGATTGAACAATTGTTGTTCAATCGACTGAACAACCGATGTTTGGTCAAAATAGCAACGAATTTTCTTTTGTGTGTTTTTGTTATTTAATCGATTGAATAGTTGTTGTTCAATCGACTAAAAAACCATTATTCGATCAAATGAATAATGAATTTTTATTTTGTGTGTTTTTGTTGTTCAATCGACTGAACAATTGTTGTTCAATTGACCGAAAAACCGTTGTTCGGTCAAAAGAACAAAGGATTTTATTTTGTGTGTTTTTGTTTTTCAATCGATTGAACATCTATTTTTTAATTGACTGAACAACAAATGTTTATTCAAATGAAGCACAGATTATTATTTTTGTGTGTTTTTTCAATTCAATCGATTGAACATTTGTTGTTCAGTCGACTAAACATCCATTGTTCGATCAAATGAACAGTCGTGCTTTTGTAATAAATAGTTGTCTAAATGAATTTTTGCCAATTTTATTTCCATATAACCATTTTTTCATACATTTTGTCATGGAGATCATCTTGTGAATGGGGAGTATGCATCTAACAAGGAGAAAAACAACGATACTAATAAAATTTATGATTTTTTACCTTTGATGGGTATCTTTATTTTCATGCATTGATATGGTTTAACTATGTAATGGCTTGTTGGATATCTTTATGCAAAAATATTATAAAGAATTCATTATCTTAATACCATGTTGTTTTATCTTTCTACACTATCAATGGTTTATCTTCTAGGGTGGGGTGACTTAGGAATAAGGGTATATCTTTTATTGGAATTTCTTTCACTCCTCACACCATCCTTAACTCTTAAGGAGTTAATGAGCCTCCCTCTATTTATGATTAAAAAAATATACAAATATGAAAATAATATGCAAATATTTTAGAGGGGATAGGGGGTCTCATCATGAGCCAGCCTACCAGATCATAAGGAGATAACAAGAAACATTCCCATAATGTCTACCACACTAGGGTAATGACCTTCTAGCCAAGAAAAATTCCTGAAGGACAGGAGGTCTCATCACGAGCTAGTCTGATTACTTTGTTAAAACCTAGTGAATGGCATTGTGGTTATCTAGTTACAATACCAGCACAATGGTCTCTCCATAAGAACAACTAGATTATATAAATACTAAATAGAGGATTCTAGCTCATTTTTTGGTTAAAAAGCAACCCTGTCAAGGCTATGGATTCCTGCTGGAAAAAGTGGCTCTACTTGTGGCATTGGAGTTTCATGATAACAACCAATCATTATATATTCACTTATTTTACCAACCCATTCTCAAAGGAGAACTTATCATTGGCATACTGTTATCTTTATAATAACCAATATGCATGGTAAAACTAAATTTTCATATGAATTAACTTAATTATATCTGATCACTTAATCCCAACAGTTTTTACCACCCTTTACCTATCATGTTTCTGTCAAAACTTTCCATCAAAGAAAAAAATATTTTTTCTCATAATAATTATTTCTCTTTTTTTTTCATTTTTAAACATTTCCCAACCTTCCTTATGATTTTAGCTTATTTGATTGATTTTTACCGCAATGTACGTCACTCTAGTTATTATTTCGCTGCATTAATGATCCTCAAGGTCTTTCCTCTTTTTCTATGCTCTAAGGGTGTGGATGCCCTTCTCTCATAGGAGAGGGAAAAGGTGTACATTATGAGCAATTATGCCAAATAATAATCAAAATCTACCAAAACTTGCTAATATGACAGAAAAATATAATTGCATTTATACTCTTGTTAACAGTTTCAAATTATTTCATGTAGTATTTGTGTTGTTCTAAATTTATGAAGTCATGAGTAGTGCATGTAGAAGTGTGAATTCAGTCTCTGAGACATAATAGTCATGGGTTGGAGATTTTTCTGCAATGAACCCACAATACTCAATATTACAGAACATGTCCATGCTATCCTTCAGAATGCTGGCTCGCTCCCATATCTGGAAAATTGACAGGGATCCTACACTGAGATAGCACTAGAATTCCTACAGAACCTGTAATATGGACACAAAATTGTGAAGGGAAGAGACATAACAATATCAGAAACTGTAATGGCTAAGGTTTCTGGACTTCTGACGATAGGAACAAACTGGACTGATAAGCATGTTATCTTACATGAATTAGTTTTAGTGTTCCAGGACCCAGACGAGAATTTGGTACAGAAAGGAAAAGGGATTCACACGGTGACTTTGAAGGAACCATGGCAAGAACTGAAAATCATCGTTCAAAAGTATATTACATGCGACGAGTGCCAAGGCATGGTAAATCCCCGATAACTCAAACTTCTAGCAATACTCAAGCAGAAAATTTCAGTTTATTTGCCATTTTTTTTGAATTCTTTGTTTCATGACATATCTAGTCGGGTTATGAGGGCTAAGAATCCACATAAATTTATTAGCCATCACGGTCTGATAAATTTTATTTTCACTCATGAATTAACTAAGCATCAGTTAACCCGGGACAACTTTCTAAACCCTGTCCTAACCCCAGTAGAAAAAAATCCCGACAATAGAGAAGTTGACAAGCCAAGAAGGGAAATATCAGTTCCAAAGAAAGCTAGAAGAAAAGGAAAACATACCTCGGCCTTGGGTCCAGTGAAAAGATGATTGTTTGAGTGGTTAAGTTCATGACAAGACACCTCAACCTTGGTCGACAAGGCAAAGTCATCTCATACACCTCCTCTAAACATGGAAGATGAATTCCTATAGTAATATGAGGAGGAAATGGCCCCAGTGCTGGAAAGTATGAGTGCATTTCATGAAGAAATAAATCCCTCTAGGAATTCTAAGGGACAGAGTACCCCCTAATCCAGTCTTCCTCTACTGGAAATTTTAGCCACACTGATATTTTACCATCTGAGGAGAAAATGCAGAATTCAAATGACTCGTCTCCCTGTGGTGGTGAATATTTGGAGGAAGAAAACCTTGCTGAGAGAACTCTTAAGTATGAAAACCAGTCGGGTGATACCGTCCCATTGGACCAAAGTATTGACATAGGCACAATTTTTGTGGTTCCTAAAGAAAACACCATCCCATTGGACCAGTGTACTGATATAGGCACAACCCCTTCAGTGCCTGAAGAAAATACTGTCTCACTTGATTATGGCCTAGAAATTGGCACAACTCCCCCTATGCCTGAAAAATGTACTACGTCATATTCTATTGAAGAACCTATAAAGAAGAATAAGTCAGTTAGGGATAAGTTAAGGAAATTGCACAAGAAATACAACAAATTGAAGAAAACAGTTAAGCAATTAAGGGAATGGTTAAAAGAGGCAGATAAGGCCTCGAAGCCTAAAAAATAAACATACACTATTGAAACCCAAATATAATAGAAGACACACACTACTGAAACCAAAACACAATTGGAGACATACATTGTTGAAATCCAAACAGAATTGGAGACAAAGACAGAGGAAACTCAGACAGACGAAACACCTTCTTATACTCCTCTGATAAAAGAAGCTGTTATTTCAAGGCTTCAAAACGAATTGACACAGACCTAGTGTTGGGTTTGTGTTATATTATTTCCATGACTAGTCACGCGCAGGGGGGTAACAGGGGGGGCGATAGCCCCCCTATACATTTCACTGGGCACAACGTACGAGGGGGTCACAAGGGGGGCGGTAGCCCCCCCTGTCGAGGTTCGGGTTAATGCCTCAGGGAAAATTTTTAGTCTTTATTTTCCAGTGGGCTGACCCACCCATGGTTTTATGCAGGGGTTTGCACATGGTTTTGGGGCATGATGGTTTTCGGACCCTGGTTTTTTGTAGATCCGGTCAAGGGAACTACGGTTATGTTCTAATCCAGGGTTAATGGATTGGGGTTTATGTATGTTTCGGCATGTATATATATGTGTTGTAACACTAAAAGGAATATAATGAAAAATCAAGCTAACCGTCCCAAATTTGGATCCAGGGGAAAATCTCTATGTTAATCTGTTTTATGTTTTATGCTCTCACTATTGTTTATTTTTTGTTTTAAAGATTCGTTCGTAGATAATTGTTGTATAGGGTTAAAACCTACATTTGATACCAGATCAGTTTTGGCTTCAAGGGGACGCCTTTGTTGCTGAGGGTTTTTTTTCTCGGGCCTGAGGTAGACCCTGTTCAGTGGGAGATCTGTGGGATCGATTCTTGCGGTGAAAGAAGATAGCGAGCGATGGGAAGATAGAGATCGAGAAATTTAATGGTCAGAGTTTTGATTTGTGGAAGCTTAAGATGGAGGATCTTCTGGTTGATAAGGACCAGTGGATCGCAGTAGATCCGTGTACTAAACTAACGGCAATGTCAAATGAAGACTGGAAGAAACTGGATCGAAAGGCAAAGAGCACAATACGGTTGTGTGTCTCAGATTTAGTATTGTTGAATGTATCTAGGGAAGCTATGGCGAAGACCTTGTGGGACAAACTTGGGACGTTGTACCAATCTAAGTCTCTGGTGAATAAATTTTTCCCGCGGAAAAGGTTGTATAACCTGAGGATGAAGGATGGAGACTCAGTGACAGAGCATCTAAATGCCTTCAATATTGTGGTAAGTCAGCTATCATCTGTT
The DNA here is from genome assembly GCA_034641835.2 of Pinus albicaulis. Lineage (NCBI taxonomy): Eukaryota > Viridiplantae > Streptophyta > Pinopsida > Pinales > Pinaceae > Pinus > Pinus albicaulis. Next base: position 868,928,935 of record CM076571.1, read on the forward strand.
GATATTAAAATCTCAAATGAAGATAAGTGCATCAGTTTGTTGTGTTCTCTACCTGACTCATGGGACATTCTGGTTATTGCAATAGGTAGAAATACAACTACCTTGAATTTTGATGATATTTTCTCAGCCTTGCTGTCGAAGGAAATGAGACGGAGAAATATGGAGTGCCAGAATGGAGATGCCTTATCTTTACAAGGAAGGTCCGAAAATAGAAACAAGAATAAGGTTTCGAGTGGGAGATCTAATTCTAGAGGGAAATCTAAATCTCCTAGAAAGTTTGTAAAGGTGTGCTGGAAATGCGGAAAGGAAGGGCACTACAAAAAGGATTGTAGATCTAAAGCTCCTGAGAAAGGAAAGGGATCTGATGATGCTCCTTCTGTAGAGTCAAAAGCCACCTTGGATTAAGGTGGGGATGTGTATTTGGCTTCTTCTTCAAATACACATGTAGATCATGTGTCATGGTTGATTGACTCGGGTGCATCCTTTCACTTCACTCCCCATAGGGAGTGGTTCTGCGAGTATGACAAATATGATGGTAGTGATGTCTTCCTAGGTGTTGATAGGAAGGCCAGAATCGTCGGACATGGAAAATTCAAGTTGAAGCTACAAGGTGGAAGGATTAGAACACTTCCTAGTGTTCTACACATTCCTACATTGGCCAGAAATCTAATTTATGTAAGCAAGATGGATGATGCAGGTGTAAAAACAGTGTTCGAGAAAGATGCCTATAAAATGGTTCGGGGAGCATTGGTGTTAATGTGGGGAGTTTGGATTGGAACTCTGTGCAAGCTTCAGGGCAGCACTATTATTGATGGGTGCGACAGTTCTGTGGTTCCCAAAAGCGGAGCGGAAAGCCTAGCGGTCTCTGGAGAAAAGACCATGCTATGGAATCAAAGGCTTGGACATATTAGAGAGAAGGGCCTTCGAATACTGCATGGAAATGGTATGGTAGAAGGTATGTCTAATAGCTCTCTAGATTTCGATTTCTATGAACATTGTGTATATGGAAAGCAAAATCGAGTGATTTTTCCTTCTGGTTCTAAGAGGGAAAACAAGATATTAGAGCTTGTGCACAGTGATGTGTTTGGACCTGTGTCGGTTCCATAACTGGGTAAGTCTATGTACTATTTTTCATTCATAGATGACTTCTCAAGGAATACATGGATATATTTCTTGAGGAAGAAATCTGAATTTTTTGATAGATTTAAATAATTTAAGGCTCTGGTGGAAAACCAGATAGAGAAGAAGATAAAGGTGCTGAGGACAGATAATGGTGGGGATTTCTGCAAGAAGGAATTTGAAGAGTTTTGTAAGAAGTGTGGTATAGCACGGCAGAAGACTAATCCACACACACCTCAACAAAATGGAGTTGTAGAAAGAATGAACAGAAAGCTGATGGAAAAGGCAAGAAGCATGCTTAGTGGTATCGGGTTAGGACAAGAATTCTGGGCAGAGGCAGTGAAGACTACATGTTACTTGGTTAAAAGATCACCTTCATCAGCGTTGGAGGATAAGACTCCGCATGAGGTATGGACTGGTAAGAAATACTCTCTTTCACATATGAGGGTATTTGGATGTGATTCATATGTACATGTTCCAAAGGAGAAAAGGAGCAAGTTGGATAATGAATCTGAAAGGTGCATCTTTATTGGGTACAAGGATGGTTTAAAGGGTTACAATATTTGGAACCTGGAAACAAGGAAGGTTGTGTACAGCCGAGATGTGGTGTTTAGAGAGGTGAAAGATATTTTTAAACATGAAGTCCTACCAAAGGAACCTAAGAAGATAGAATTTGAGATAAAGGAGGATGAATCAGACTCTACAACAGAAGAAGACTCAGAAGAGGAAGAGCCATAAACTCCAACTGTGAGAAGATCAGTTCGGGAAAGAAGACAACCAGAAAGGTATAGTCCATCTGCTTTCTATTCAAATTTTTCTTTAACTATAACTGATGATGATCCCAAAATTGTTAGGGAGGCAGTAGATTCATAGGATGGAAAATTCTGGAAGGAGGCCATGGTTGATGAAGTGGCATCCTTGCATAAAAATGAGGCATGGGATCTGGTAGAGTTGTTGGCTGGAAGGAATCCCATCGGGAGAAAATGGGTATTTAAAAAGAAGATGAATGTAGAAGGCAAGGTGGAGAAATACAAAGCTCATTTGGTAGAAAAAGGTTATTCCTAGGTGTCGGGAATTGATTTTGGTGATATTTTTTCTCCTGTTGCCAAAGTTACTTCTATTATATTACTTTTATCTGTTGTTGTTGCATTTTATTTTGAGGTAGAACAGATGGATGTGAAGACAACATTTCTTCATGGGGATCTGGAAGAGGATATATACATGAAACAACCTGAAGGCTTTATGGTCAAGGGGAAGAAAGAGTCAGTATGCAGGTTAAAGAAGTCTTTTTATGGGTTAAAACAGTCACCAAGGATGTGGTATCAGAAATTTGATACCTATATACGAGGACTTGGCTTCACCAGTAGCAAGGAGGATCACTGTGTTTATTTTAAATTAATTGGTGACCGTGTTATTTATTTGGTCTTGTATGTGGATGATATGTTGTTGATTGGAAATGACAAAGAAATTATCCAAGATTTGAAGACCCAACTGTTCTCCAATTTCGACATGAAGGATCTTGGTGCTGCAAACTATATTTTGGGCATGGAAATTAAGAGAGATTGGGAAAAGAGGAAGCTTTGGTTAAACTAGAGGAAGTATGTCTAGACTATATTGCAGAGGTTCAATATTCAGGATAGTAAACCGGTGAATGTTCTGATTCCTATAGGTACAAAGTTGTCTGTTGAATAGTGTCCCAAGACACAAGAAGAAGAGGAGGATATGTCCTGTGTTCCATATGCAATGAATGGGTAGCCTGATGTATGCAATGGTCTATACTAGACCAGACATTGCACATGCAATGGGAGTATTGAGCATATTTATGTCAAACCCAGGGAAGTAGCATTGGACAGCAGTGAAGTGGGTTTTCAGATATTTGTGTGGCACTAGTGATTATGGCTTGTGTTACCAGGGAAGACTAGGATTGGAAAGAGTGTTGGAAATTCATGTTTTTTTGATGCAGACTAGGCTAGAGATTTGGACCAAAGAAGATCTACAAGTGGGTATGTGTTTAGCCTATTTGGAGGTGCAGTTAGTTGGATGAGTAAAAGACAGTCTGTAGTGGCTCTTTCGACTACAGAGGCAGAATACATGGCAGCCACTCATGCAAGCAAGGAGGTAGTTTGGTTGCAAATATTGTCTTCAAGTATGGGGTTGGTGCAGCAAGTTATAAGGATATACTGTGATAGCCAAAGTGAAATTTTCTTGGCTAAGAACCCTGCTTATCATTCAAAGACGAAGCACATTGATGTTCAATATCACTTTGTGAGATATATGGTTGAGGCTAAAAGGGTGTTGCTAGTAAAGGTGGACACTTTGAAGAATGTTGCAGATACATTGACAAAGTCTGTGAGCACTTAGAAGTTCCCTTGGTGTAGAGGAACAATGGGTGTTGCAAAGCTGGGCTATTGACTGAGCTCTCCTATGGCCCCCTGCAGAAAGAAAACAACAAGTGGGAGAATGTTGGGTTTGTGTTATGTTCTTTCCATGACTAGTCACGCATGGGGGGGTAACAGGGGGGGCGATAGCCCACCCTGTATGTTGCGCTGGGCACAACGTATGAGGGGATCACAGGGTTCGGGGCAGCGCCCCGAGAAAAAATTTTTGTCCTTATTTTCTGGTGGGCGGACCCAGCCATGGTTTGTGCATGGGTTTGCACATGATTTTGGGGCATGATGGGTTTCGGCCTCTGGTATTTTGTAGATCTGGTCAAGGGAACTAAGGTTATGTTCTAATCTATGGTTAATGGATTGGGGTTTATGTATGCTTCAACATGTATATATATGTGTTGTAACACTAAAAGGAATATAATGAAAAATCAAGCTGGTCATCCCGATTTGGGATCCAAGGGAAAATATCTGTGTTTATCTGTTTTATGTTTTATGCTCTCGCGATTGCTTATTTTCTTCTTTAAAGATTTGTTCATAGATAATTTATGTATAGGGTTAAAACCTACACCCAGCAGGAATTGGCTAACTATAAGAAGGAAGTGGTACCACTATAGGTTCATTAGGAGCTGCTGGAAAAAACTAAATAAGCTTGCTCCAACTGAAGATGAGACTTTCTCCAACTTCAGAAGTGAACAGGAGAAGGTAAAGAAGGCACAAGCTTAGCTTGAAAAAGCCACAAAGCAAACAAATATTCTTTGCTCGCTTTACTCATATGTCCTGTCTTGTAGATCACCTAATACTAATTATTCTATGTTTTTATTAGAAAGATATATGTTATTAAAGATGAAATCCATTAGAGAAGGGAAACCCACCAATTTTAAGACCACTATAGAATTTTTCCAGTGTTGTGGGGAACAAAATGAGAAGGTTCAGTTCCTCTTATGTGAACTATATATACACAATTTATTTTTGGAAGATGAGTGAGATAGTAACCCGAGTCCTTTCATTGGAGACATCCAGTTTCAAGAATTCCTCTCTTTTGTTGATAATAAAATCAAGTGGGCTAAAGCCTATAACATTTTTTCAGAGAAGAGAACATGGTCTGGATCTCTAAGTTAGAGGGGAAACCACTAAACCTTTGCATCTCTTCACTCAACATAAGAGATTCATGAAACAGGAAGTGGTCACAGCTAGATTAGGACGACTCCACAAGGACATTGTACAAGCAGGGAGAGAATACTTTCAGGAGATCATAGAAGATGCTTTGTTAGCAGCTAAGCAAAGATGGCAGGCATCCACCAACAACATTAAGAATCAGGAGCCCTTTAATTATATAAACTTTAAAGCATCTATTGTTCATTTTAACACATACAGTAACATAATTTTATACATGGGTCCTACATGGATAGGGTTCCGCTACAGGTGTCCTATCATATGGTACCCTCCTGAAGGCTATCACCATGACTATGATCTTCCAAAGGGTCATGTAGATAAGGCTTTTGCAAAATTCAAACAGAAATGTGGTTTTAGATTATATAAGGAGGAAGTCTACCCTATTTGTTCCTTAACATTGTTACACCTCAACCATCTCATTGCATGAGGATGTGTAATAAGGTAAGCTGGGGAGTATGTTGGGCCATGAAAAAAGGTATGTTTTACCCTCATAATTAGCTTGATCTATTACTAGCATTCATGTGTTTACTTTAACTTTGGGAATAAATATGGAAGAAATAATTGCAAACAAAGGGTAAAACTAATTATCAACAAATTATGTAATTATAGGCAGAAAGGCTAACTTTCATTGTTTTTATGTGCAGGAAATATAAACCAATTAACCGTTGTTCAAACAATTGAACAACAATGGCCAAGAAAAGGAAAAGATATTTTTTTGTTCATACAAACCAGCGATGAGTGAGGAGGATCTCACTTATTCTATAATGAAAATTGTTAGACAACTGCGAAATCCTCAGGATCTCCTAATCCTGAGGATTCTCTATTACCGGTTCTATTTTTCTGTAGGATATTAAAGACCGATAGATGGAATAGAACAAGAGTTGTTGACTCGTATGTTGTAACTGTATTTTATTTACATTCCTTCAGAACAATAAGCTTTCACACTCAGTGATGTTGTATCCTGATTGTTGAATTTAATGAAAGAGATAGTGGTTTTTCCATAATCATGTTCTGAAGAACTTATGGCAAAGACTTCTGGAAGCTTCGGACCCAGTCACTGGGAGATTTATTGATGTCTTGTGTTATATTATTATTTTCCTATTTTGCAATTAATCATTCCTTTGTTTTGTAGAATTGTAATTGACTTGAATCTCATCAGCATTGAATGGTTTTCTTCCTATTGATTTAAAGGCTTAATCGCTTTCATTTTCCACATGAATGTTATCTCTCTCATTTACTATAGTTACTTGAATATTTCAATTGAAATTCATTCTGAGTGATATTTTTTTCTTGATCCATCATTGAGAATTCAATTGCATAGCATGACTTTGTTACTCGCTATTCAGTTACTACAGTATTCCCTGTCAAGTTAAATAAACTGTTGTAGATGTTAATCAGTAATTCTGCTTAATTGTGAATTCCTTTAAGCTTTTCATTTCAATTTTCTTCCGTAGAAAAAATTAGAATTAAGGTAATTTTATTGATTGCGTTATTTAATGATTTCTTTCAGAATTTCTTTGATTGAACTTCAAGAATTAGATTTTACTTCTACAACGATTTCGATTTATTAACCTCTGATTTCACTTTCATAAACTGTGTTGAACACTCTTGAAATAAACAAACTTACCCTAGGTTGATGATTAATGTAGGCATTAGGATTTCTTTTAAATAGCTATCTTAATGTGCCAACAACCCCCACCATTTTTTCTTTCAATTTTTCAGTTTCCTTAATTATAGCACAATTTACTATTTTTGGCTTTTTTTCGGGTCCTGAACTTCTGGAAACGTTTTGAGGCACTAAACAATGTTTTTTGGGGCGAATATTAGTCCAATATGGACTTTAAATTCAATGTTAGCATATTTAGTCCTCAGAGATACTTTTCTAACGATGTATCATGTGCATCAAACAAAGATAGTATGCCAAAGTTACAACCCTGGGAAATCGATGTACCAATTTACCCTGACGAGGTCCATATTCTCGTGTTTCATCTCCTAGGGTTATGTTTTTGGAATTTTAGGGTTTTACATTGTTTATAAATAATACATAGGCTTTCCAGACTCATTGTAACATGGATTTCAGAGGCCTGTAGCCACCACATCTCTTCTCAAAGATAAGCTACCAGCGCCCTAGCTAGTTTATTTCCATTCTATCCGTAAACAAATTTAATTTATTTGATATTAATCAAATGAAGTGTTATTTCAGCTACATCTTTGTATTTATGGTTATATGTGTATTTTTTTGCATTCCTTCATAAATTTGGATCAGTGGTATTAGAGCGGTATGCTCTTTATCGATCCTTCTTTGCATGTCCCCAATGAGGTCGGGGTATAAGGAGTTAGGGCTCGATCTGGTTGAACCTCTGCAATATCAGCCTTGAAAACCCCGACGACCACCCATGGGGGATGAAAATAAATACGAGGGAGCAGAAGATCCTATAAAAATATTGCTCGATGAGGCCCTTGAAAAAAAAGGAATGCGATTCTGGATAACTTCGCCCAGATCCTTCAACGACTTCCCACTGGCAATGCATCTGCATCCAGAAGTCACTCTGGAAGCGTAACCCCGTTTAAGGTACAAGTATAGTTGACATTCCCATATCTGATGGCCAAATATATGTAGATCTCGTAGATAGATGGTTGAATCTATTAGAAGGATATTTCTCGATTTGTGACTTTTTCGACTAGGAGAGGATTAATTTTTCACTACTCAAAGCCACCCCCCATGTCAAGGATTCATGGAAAACCTACTATGAGAAAAAGGACGAAGGGGAACCCCCTCTATTCTCAATCGTACCCACATGGAATTATTTTCGAGACCAAAAACAATATTATCTCGTGGGTAGCTATGATGGCAATTACATACAATGGACTACGTTACAATAGCAAAGGGATCAAGTTGTTCATGAGCTGACAAATTTGTTCAATACCCTGCGCACAAAGTTGGGTATCAAATATTTAGAGAAACATTTGGTGTTGAAGTACCGTAGTTGTTTGCACGGATACATTCAGGAGGAAATGGAGTTCTTCGACATATCCTCACTTGGTAAGTAATACCGGTATGCTACCAAGATTGAGCATAAATTCAAACAGAAGAAGCGGGACTTTGAATTTGCGAATAAAAAGAAAACGAAAGGTGCCCCCAAATAACAGAACAAAGGATAGAGAAAAGGCATGGCGGCCAAAGAAAACCTATCAAAGCCACAAGAAAATAACAACACCACGAAGCCAAAGAAGGACACATGAAAATGGTGCAAGTTCCATAAGAGCTCCACTCACAACACAAGTGAGTGTCGGGTCAAGCAATCACTAGTGGTCAAGATGAAGGCTTCTGAATCAGATGCATGCTCCAACACTAAATCAGAACCCGAGAAGGGGAATGACAGATGGAATGAGACTATCAATGTGAAGCCCAATGCCACTGTTTCCACCACGAAGATCCAAAAGGAAGAACCAGAAGATCCAGAGGAGGAGGAGTGTCTCTTCCACTCTCAGATGTGCATAAAGTTCCCTCCTACAACTCATTTTTGATAGTGGGAGCCAAAAGAAACTAATTTCATTAGAGGTCATGAAGCGGTTTGGCTCACCGACCACAACACACTTACAACTATCACCATCGGGTGGCTTCACCAAGGATGGGATCTCCGCATCAGCCAGCAGTGTCGCCTTCCCTATAGCATCAAGCCCTTCACCGATGATGTATTATGTGACATTGCTCCTCTTGATGTTTGTGATGTATTATTAGGCCAACCATACTTGTGGAAGTGACATGTTGTGTATGAGTCCCGACCTCGCATTGTTATTGCTACTTTGGGATATAAGTTGTACAGGATACTAGAGGTAACACCGCGTGTCTCTATCTCTTTGGTTACTTCAAAACAATGCAGTAAGCTCATTTCCAAAACTGGGAAATATTTTTTCCCGATGATCTGCCCTCAGGAAAAGAAGAAGACTATGGCCACGATCTCCAAATAGGGCTCTTCTACACGACAAAAACAAATGGACAAGGTCATGGAGGAGTACCGAGACATATTCACCTCACCCACAGGGATGCCTCTGCACTGTCAAGTCAAGCACCCCATCGATCTCACCCGAGGTGCGCCGCTACCCAATGGAACGATCTATCAGCGATATGTTCTAGAGAACGATGAAATCAAGAGGTAGATTCAGGAGCTATTGCAGAAAGGTCACATCTGGCCAAGTTCATTGCCCTGTGGGAGCCCGATCGTGTTGGTGTAGAAGAAGGATGGGACTTGGAGACTCTGTATTGACTATCGGGTGCTGAACAAGATCAATGTCTGGAATAGGTAGATGATCCCATAGATTGATGATCTTCTAGACCAAATCAAAAGTGAAAAATATTTCAGCAAGATTGACTTAAAGTCCGAGTATCACGATGTACGAATTGAACCATCCGATGTGTGGAAGACTTCCTTCAAAGCCAAGGAGGGCCTTTTTGAATGGTTGGTTATGACTTTCAGGTTGACTAATGCTCCCACGACCTTCATGAGGTTGATGGATGATATCTTGGGGCCATTCATCAACTCATTTGTATTAGTGTACTTAGATGACATCTTGATCTTCAGCCAGACCTAGATAGAGCACCTCCACCACATCTAACAGGTCCTCTAAACACTGCAAAAACATAAGTTGTGTGCTAATTTGGAGAAGTACACTTTTGGCATGACAAAGGTTCAGTATCTAGGATAAATTATTGATGAGCGGGGGGTGCATGTGGATCCAACCAAGATCCAAGTCATTCGGGATTGGCCAGCCCCAAAGACTCTAACAAAGCTTCATAGCTTTCTGGGTCTTACTAATTTCTACCATAGGTTCATGTTGGGATTCTTTCATATCACTTGACCCTTGAGTCAAGTCACCAAGGGTGGAGCAAAAGAAAAATTCGTTTGGTCAGAATCTCAATAGAGTGTGTTCATAGAATTGAAATATCGCCTCTATTTTTCCCCAATGCTCACATCACCATACTTGCAACAACCATTTCAGATCAAGACAGATGCCTCCGACTATGCTATTTGGGCAGTTCTTACTCAACAAGGGCATCCAATGGAATATCATAGTGAGATACTGTCTGACACAATCCGAAAGTATCCCAGTTATGACAAAGAGATTTACCATTGTGCAGGCTTGCCGACAATGGAAGAATTACATTTTGGGGAAGGAAATGATAATCCAAATAGAACACCGGCCCCTGCTATTCACATAGACATAAGGGAAGTTGAAAAATGATTGCCATCAGAGGTGGTTCACATATCTGTAACGGTTTCATTTCAACATCAAATATAACAAGGACAGCACCAATAATGTTGCAAACTACCTCAGATGACCATCGATCATGGCGATAACGACTGTGTTCAAATCTCGTGGCCACGAGACTTCTAATTGGGTGCTTCTCTAAAAGAGTGATCTAGAATCAGGCCACAGATATAAGATGCTCTTGGAGGGTAACCGAGTTCCAAATATTCACCTCCAGGATGCACTACTATGTCACCTAGGACACCTTTGTATTCCTTCAAGTGGGTGTGCCAAGATGATTTGGGAAGCGCACTATAGTCGGGTCGTTGGGCATTTCGTGGTCGAGAAAATAGTGGTAGTACTACAGAAGTATTTCTATTGGCCAAACATTCGATAGGATGTCGAGAAGTACATAATATCCTACATTACCTATGTCATTACCAAACAGACCATGAAGAAGCAAGGCCTCTATACTCCACTGCCTACCCTTCGTCGACCTTGGGAATCCATATCCATGGATTACATGTTGGGTCTTCCTTCTACTAAGCATTGCAATGACTGTGTTTTCATGGTCGTTGACATATTCTCGAAGATGGCTATTATGGAAGCCTGCAAGAAGAATATCACAGTAGAATCCACTACTAAAATTGTTGGGTGTCAGTTTTGCACTTATTTCGTACATTTTTTTCCCTATTTTTCCCTCATGACTATAACCATTGGGACTATATTTGCCTCTTTTTCCTACATTTCTATCTAAAGCTATGTTTTTTCGCCTTATTTTCATTACCTCGTCATTTCATCAATTATGATGATGTATCGTGTCTTTTTTATGACTAACTGAGGATGAATGTTTGGAGAAAATCTATGGTCTTTCATTGTCTTTCCAGATCCTATTTGTAGCACAAAATATCTAGAGCACAAGGCTCATAGGAGAAGTTAAAGGTGTGTTGTTACAGTGAGTTTTTACACCACAACGCTACTACACCATGCTATTACAAACCCACTGACGAATTTTTGCTACAGTTGTACCGCTGACTAGATCTCATCAACATCTGGTGATGACTTGTCCTCTAGCTGTTATGCTACAGTTGCGATTTATCGTGATAGTTGTAGAAGTTATTAAGTATTGTATTTTTGGATAACAACCTCTAAGAAGTTTTTATTGTAATCTATAATTTTCCAGTCAGACGTTTTATTAAGAAAGTGGTTGTAACTATATGTATTCTATTTTGATCAGCATGAGAATCATAAGATTCTCATGACTGATCCATCCCTCACTTTTCTGAGATGTAACCACTATATAGTTATCGACCCTTGAGTTCAAAAGCTTAGCAGAGAACAACATTACTTTGGCCCTATAATTTTGATCATAGTAATACAAGTTATCCTGTTGCTATTGTTACATGAATCATTTGATTTAGTTTCCGTTAAGTTCTTTCTCTTCCTGCGCCCTTCTAGGGAGGAAGGGCCCTCCTCTTTAGCAGGGATTGTAGTGGTTAAGTTAGTTGTGTATATATATTTCTATTTACTTTATTTATCAGTGAAAGTGTTTTTGCTACTGTTATTAGTTGTGAATAGATCTACAATTCCAATATTTTATATGATGTTACACATGTCGGGTTAGAGGTACTAGCTGGGTAATTTTTGTGTGGTGCACTAGGACAGATTAATTGAGGTGTGATCATAGTCTTGTCGATAATTTTATTTCTGTATGAGTGATTTCTTTCTAGCGTTTACTTCAACAACAATTTCTATTATTTGGATTTTCTTCTAGTTTGATGTATCGACATAGATAGTGCGACTGTCATTGAAATAAAAGATGTCCCTAGATTGATAATTTATGTGTATTGTTTTAGTCATTTAATCGTGATTAATACAACGCATCACTTTGGCATTGTTTTCGGGGATGGAAGTGACGATCCAATCAACCAAAGTTGTTTGTTCGATGATAGAGTACCCAGTCTGCAATTTTCAGGTGGTAAGACGAGAGGTAAGAACCTACACATCACTCTAACATACCTGAGCGGGCTCACCAATGCTACACTAGAGCACTTAGAGGTGCAGTTTTTGTGTGTCTTTTAAAGTGTCTCCAAGACACAATTGCCGGGTCGTAATACGAGAGGTAAGAACCTGCACATCGCTCTAACATATCTAAGAGGGCTCACCAATGTCTCTCCGAGACACTTAGAAGTGTGAATTTTCGGGTGTTTTTTTTAGGGTATCTTCAGCTATAGAGTTTTTGGGTGATAAGACAAGAGATAAGAACCTGCACAGCGCTCTAACGTACCTGGGTGGGCCAACCGCTATAGAAACTGAAGCACTTGTAGGATGAATAGATACACATAGGGTCCATGTGTGCTAGTAGGATGATAGAAAAATCCACAAACACCCCCCACTCTACTAACGACAGGAAATTCAAATCGTAAGAAGGAAAACAAGAGTGCAAACTTGGGAAGAAATACATTCTTTGGAGATCTAATCTCAAGATAAGAAAAGGAACAGTCTACTCCAAACAGAGATAACAGGAAGACGGGACTACAGAAAGTGGCTACTATATCGATGCCTTCCGTGTTTGGGCCTCACCACCCTTCGAAGAACATATCCACTCCTGATATCAAGACTCCAAAACTAAAACAATAGTGGAATATCATTTATCAGGATCTGAGAATTGAAGTACAAGGGGAGACCAGTGGGGAGCATCAGGGGCCTGAGGAACAACATTTAATTGATCATCATTTGGACACTGGTAGTGTAGTCAAAAAGTTGGTCTTGGAATAGCGTGATCCTTTATTTATTGATATCCAACATACTTCGAGGTCATTTCATCCCATTAGGAAGAATCAACCATGGGGGATGAGAATGTCAAGACAGATAGCTCGGTTACTTTTGAATTCCCAATAGTAGTGACACGGGATGAGGCTCCTTTGAAAAATATTCCTTTGTCTTCATTACTATCCATCCAAGGGATGGTTGTTGAAGATCTTGATACCTTTTTGTTCGAATTCGATGTGTTGGGTAAAGGATATGACTACACTTAAGATACCCAGAAGCTAAAAAAATTTCCTGCTACTCTAAAAGGAGCAGCATTAATATGGTTCATGAGAGTAGGTGCTGGCATGATTCGAACCTGGAATGACATGAGGGAGGCCTTTCTCTTAAAGTATCAGGATTACTGTCGAACCAGGGATTTGAAGGAAGAGGTCTTTAGAATTGCACAGAAGGAGGAGGAGAGCTTTCAAGAGTATATGGAGTGATTCCATTACAATTTAGAAAGCTCTAAGTTTAGCAACTTGGTGCCCAAAATTATAAAACCAATATTCTTAAGAGGTATAAAAGATGACTGTCTGGAGCATTTGAATCTGTTGGGAGAACGAGACATATTGCAAGAACCACTTGAAGAAATAATGAAGCTTTGCCTGTGGAGCTCAAGAGGATTGGTCAAAGGGAGAAGTTTAGTTTGGGACCCTTCAGTCTGGATACAGAAGTCCACAAGTGGATGAGTAACCAGAGTAGAGATCGGAAATATATTTGAGGATTTTAAAACCAACCTCCTTATCACTGTCTCTACCCAGATCACTACAGTACAAGTTAAGAAAGAACAAGCAGAAGTTGAAGCAACCTTAGAAATATTTTGTCCCTGATGCAAAAACAAACATTTGGAAAGAGAATGTGGACTGAATAGCGTCAGCTTGTACAACATCTGCGAATTGGAACATTCTATGAATCGATGTCATAAATTTCCAAGACTGAAGATCATACTTCAAGAATAAAGCGAGGATGTCCAGTCTTCCTATTTCATCAGATCAAAGAGACCATGGCAGCCACGAACTACAGATATGCCTCTAGATTTTTCCTCTTTTTATCCTTGGAATAATGTTTATAATAGTAAGGAATATCCATGGCAGTATCTTACTTCTTCCTCAACACAATTTCCTTCACCATGGAACCAGTGGCCTTCTCCTCCACTAATGTAATATCCTCCATCACAACCTCATCCTTGGAGCCAGAATTGGAGAGGTAACGGCCAAGGTCTAGTACCCCCTGCACTACTAATGTAGTAGCAGTTACAACTTCCTTATCTTCATAATCCTACACCTTCTGTCTAACCCCAATCCGAATAATAAGGTAACCCAGAGCATAGATGCTCTGGTCACCTTCCAGACTTATCTTATTACTCCCATTGGACTCAACAAGGTTCATCTTCGAATAGGAAAAGTAATTAGACTTGAACATACTCCAATTATCACCAAAGAAGAATGTGAGTCACCTAGAAAGGATATGGTCAATTCTGAGACAACTGTTACACATGTAACAGCTGATACAACACCTGCTTTTACACCTGTAGCAACCATCTCAGGAGGATTTGATGTTTCTACAGTAGCCAACCCAAGCAAGGCTGGTGCATCTGTGATATCTAACTCAACTATTAAGATTCAGGATCCTCTGTACCCTCAACGATTAATTGAAACTGGGTCAGCCTCACAATCTGAATCTAAGTTCCTTAAATAATTACAAATTTTGTATGTGCAGATTCTGCTATTACAAGCTATTAAGGAAGTAGCTATCTATGCTAAGACAGTGAGGGGTTTGTGTGTCAAAAATCCTGGAAGAAAACTGAAAGACCCTGTTACTATCCATGTTATGGGGAAACTATCTGATCTTAGGATTGATCAGCCTTTGTTGACTAAATATAATGACCCAAGGAACCCTACAATGACTGTCCATATTGATGACCAACCCATAACTAACACTTTGATCTATTTGGGGCCAGCCATTAATGTCATGACTAAATACCTATTTATCTCCCTAAGACTTCATGGACTTAGACCTACACCCACAATGCTTGAATTAGCAGATAAGTCCCGTGTCAAGTCTGAGGGAATGATAGAATATGTGGTTATCACTGTGGCTTCTTGGAATTATCCTACTAATTTTCTCATTTTACAAACCAAATCCAACATGGGGGTCATCCTTTAATCTTGGGAAGACCATGGCTAGCCACTTCAGACGCATATATCGGGTGTAGGTCCGGATCTATGGTGATCTCAGATGGGTAGGCCACTCAGAACCTGAACCTTTACCCCCAACAAAACCTCACATGGATTTGAGTAGTCCCTGATGGGATGAATTTGAACCTAAATCTAATCTTTCCTTACCTCTACTCACGCTTGGAAAAGCACAATACTTTAAGGATGAAATAGAGGATGATATCATTATGGTTTTATTAGAAATTCACTATTTGTTTCCTCCATTAGAGATCTGGGAGAATAATATGAGGTAGACGATGTAATCATTGAACATTTGAAAACTACTCCACATACTACCAGCAGTCCCATTGAATTTGAACCTGGGAAATGTTTAAACATTAATCCTAACTTAACTGTTGAACAAAAAAATTGCTATATAGATGTTACAGAAATATAAAAAGGAATTTGCATGGGACTATACTGATATGAAATGAATCCACCCTGGCCTATGCACTCACCGCATTTATCTTAAAGAGGACTGCAAACCCGTTAGACAACCGCAGCGCCGAATGAACCCCGCACTTAAGGAGATAGTGAAAGAAGAATTGTAGAAACTCCTTAATGCTAATTTCATCTACCCCATTTTTGAAATCTAGTGGGTGTCTCCACTTGTCATAGTTTCGAGAAATAATGGCAAGTAGAGAGTCTATGTAGACTATAGAGAGCTTAACAAGGCCACTCAAAAGGATCATTTCCCTTTACCATTCACTAACTAGGTCCTGGATACTCTCTTTTGGAAAAAGTTTTTTTCATTCCTGGATGGGTTCAGTGGCTATAATTAAATATATATTTCCCCATAAGACCAAAACAAGACAACCTTCACTTTCTCGTGGGGTAATTTTGCATACAGAGTCCTTCCTTTTGGCCTCTCTAATGCACCAAAAAATTTTCAGAGGGAAAGATTGGGTATTTTTTTTATCTCTTGAATGACTGTCTTGAAATATTTATGGATGATTTTACACCCTACAGGGATGCCTTTGAGACAACACTAGTCAATTTGGAAAAGGTGTTGAAACGTTGTGAACAAACTAATGTTGCTTCGAGCATGGAGAAATGCCACATGATGATGACCGAGGGAATTGTGCTGGGACATTTCATTTCTGCAGATGGAATCAAGGTAGATCCTGAAAAAATTGAGGTAATCTAAAAAATCCCAACTCCTAAGACTCCAAAAGAGGTATGTAGTATTTTGGGACATGCATGGTACTATAGGAGATTTATAGAAAAAATTTCAAAGATTGCATCTCCTATGTTTTCTTTGCTCATGAAAGATGTGGAATTTATGTGGACAGGAAAATGTGAGCAAGACTTTCTGAATTTTAAGAGCTGTGTAACAATGAAACCTGTTTTACAAGGACTAAACTGGAGATTGTGATTCCATATCGCTATGGATGCATCTGACATAGTTGTGGGTGTTGTTTTGGGGCAGCCAGAGGAGAAGAAACCTTATGCCATTTATTACATCAGCACGAATCTAACTCCAGTAGAACTCAACTACACAGTGACTAAAAAGGAATTACTAGTAGTAATGCATGCTATCAACAAATTTCAGCACTACATCACCAGGTATCAAGTATTTGTACACACTGACCATGATGCAATTTGATTTTTAATGAACAAACATGTTACTAATGTTATAGTTACATGGTCGTTATTGTTGTTACCGGAATTTGATATCACTATTTTAGATAAACCTAGAAAAGATAATGTGGTTTTTGATTTCCTTTCTAGATTAACTATAAGTGATGACTGCACTCCCACTCTAGATTCCTTTCCATATTAATATATTTTTTTCATCTCTACTCACTCACCATGGTATGCAGATATAGGAAATTATATTGTTGTAGGAAAATTTCCACACCAGTTATCTTCCAAAGAAAAGATGAATATTATACAACAGAGTGCTACCTACTCCTGGATAGAGGGAAATATCTATCACATAGGGCCAGACTTTCAGATTAGGTGATGTGTTAGAGAATTTCAGGTATGTGAGATCTTGAAAGCTTATCATGAGGAACCCTTTGGAGGGCACTTCGTTGAAAAAAGGACGGGATATAAAGTACTCTCAATAGGGTACTACTGGCCAACCATATTCCAGGATGCCAAGAAGTTTGTGAAGGGATGTGATAACTGCCAAAGGATGGTCCAACCTCTGAAATCATATGAGATGTCATTATAGCCTCAGATAGTGACATAACCATTAGAGAAATGGGCCCTGGACTTTGTAGGGCCAATTAATCCTTCTCGCAGCAAAAATCATACATATTGGTTTGTATCGACTATGTCACAAAGTGGGTCGAAGCAAAGGCACTAATTAGAGCTACAGAGTAGGTTGTTTCAGAATTTCTGTTCAAAGGTATATTTGTTCGCTTCGGGATACCCAGGGAGATAGTGACAAATGGAGGGCCTCATTTCACATTTAATTTGATCAGGAAGCTGGTTCAGAAGTATGGAATTCATCACATGATCACTTCACCTTATGATCCACAAGAAAATTTCCAAGTCGAAAGCACCAACAAAGTCATTGAGGGAATCTTAACAAAGACAGTAGCCATCCACCGAAGAAATTGGGCTGAGAAAATTCTAGAAGTGATGTGGGCTTACAAAAAAACATGGATGAATACTACAAGCTTCTCACCATATGAATTGGTGTATGGTAAGAATCCTTTATTCCCCATAGAATTCGAGATAAATACATTAAGAACAACATTGCAGGTCAATGTGGACCTAAGCACAACACGGAAACAGAGATTGAACCAGCTCAATGAGTTGGAAGAGAAATGGTTGGTTTCTATTCAACAGACAAAGATCATTTAGCAGCAGAGAGCTAGATGGAATGACGGGTTTATTAAGAATAATAAGTTCCAGAAAGGAGATTGGGCTCTCTTGTATGATTCAAGGTTCAAGTATTTCAAAGGCAAGCTCTGCACCAAATGGCTAGGTCCTTACGAAATAGACACTGTCTTTGACAATGGGACTATATAATTAGTCACCATAGATAGTGCTAAGACACCGTTACTAGTTAAAGGGCATCGTCTAAGGTTATATCATCAACCCAGTTTGAAGGAATCATTTGTAAACATTGTCGCGGACTCTGATCTTCATGTTACAGTAGCAGGGGAAAAATCCCCTGTGTAGCCTAAAATTTGAAATTCCAATAAGAGAAACAGCTGAAAACCACCTTTGTGGCAGCTGTTACACCTGTTTTAAAAATAAAAATTAAAAAAATAAATAAAAAACAATGTAAAAAAAAACAAAAAAACAAAAAACAAAAAATAATTAGGAAAAAAAAAATTGACTATGAAAACCTCTTTCTGGGGCGCAGTCAAACATGTAATGGCTGAAAACCACTCCTGTGGCAGCCTTTATACCCCTTTTTTTCCCTTCCTAAAACATCATCCCTCTTTCCTGATACACTTTACAAGATGATGTTATTCATTTGTTTTTATTTTTGTACCTATTTCTCCTAATCATTATGCTTTTTGAAGAATAATATGAAGGTTGTCTTGGTTGTTATACATTTAACAGTCGACAACCACTAACATTGTTTCTCATTTTCATCGCAAGCAAAAATAATTGTGCCAGCCAATTGTGACCTCCACGATCACTACAAGCAGTACACCGCCAATTCAAAATCCTCCTCCACGTCGATTCAGGTACGTCATTCAAAAGGTAACGTCATCATTTATAATTTGGTGATTAATGGAAAAAGTAATGATATTCTTGTGACGGCCGTGGGCGGTAATCACCATTAAAGCAGGGGGGATAAATCTTGTAATCATTGAAAAAATCTATAGTCATAAACCGTTATCAACCCTGCATATATCCAATTAATAGCACAATTGCCAATAATGACTAAATCCAGTCAGAAAGAGCATGTGTACTTAGAACCCATTACCTTCCATAATGGGAGATTTATGAAGAGTTGTGTGAGGTATGATCAGGTAATATGTAAATCATGTCACCTCCCATCGCCCTCCTCGACTGAATTCTTGTATCCTCGTGCCTCAAACTCGTCATCTGGGATAAGAAAAGTAAGGAGCCGAGAGGAAGTAAACAACACAATGACATTACAGTGGGTTGAGCAGTAAGGAGAGAATTCAGAAACAACATTAGGACGGGTGGAGCAACAATTCAACATGAACTAGATTCCATGGAGGCTTTGCAGAATTGTCTAGAAGCCTACCAGGTATTCAAAGACGTCAGATGGATTGAGTATTTCCAGAAATTTGAAGGCTCTCACGAGGCAGTTTCAATCAAGTTTGCTCAAAATTTGAATAACAACTAGACCCGAGTTAGGGGCCTACAAATTGAGGTGACAGAAGAAGTAATTGCCCAAGTAACCACATTTCCAGGAGAGGAATGGAGGTGTTTTAACAAAAAAATTAATGATCCCTCTTTAAAGGATGACTTCCTAGTTGTCGAAGAAAGGGAGAGGAATTGACAGATTATCACTCTCTTAGCCATGGGCAGATGTCACCTTGGGTTTAATCAAATACATTACTTGTGATGGAAGATCAACAATTGTGTTTAATTATCACTTCCCTCTACTCAATCATCTTCGGCACCAACAAAATATTAACCTCCCATTCTACTTATTGGGGAACATTAAGCATATGGCAGCGACAATGAAGACAAAAACACATCCAGAAACATGTGTGATCAATCATGGGCTCATAAAATTAATCGTGCTAGATTCCCTAAGCTGACAATGAAGGAGCTGGGACGAATTCAAGCAAAAAAGGGCAAGGACAAGCCGGGGAAAACAGGTCGTGAATTTGGGAGGAAGTCAGGTAGAAGCTGAGACCTAGACTCAGCCCACCAAGGTCAGAGTTGGGAAAGAACCCACTAATGAAAAAATTGGGGATATACAGCAAAAACAGAGGTTGAAATTTAACTTGCCCACAGAACCTTCGCCGACAGCCAGATAGCAGAAAGAACCAAAAGTATCAGAAGAAGAAAGAGAACCCTTCTCATCAGGTAAGGACGAAACTCATTTCAGGCTTTTAAAACTTGAAAATCTAAGAAAGGGAAATGAATAATCAAAATAAATATTATCTGAGGGGAAGGAAATCTTGGTACCTATATGCATGGCACTTTTTCAAGAACTAACAGTAGTAGGGTATAAGGCCTGTGGGGAGAACACCAACCCAATGGAAACAGAAACATAAATTCATGAGGATGTTACACAAGAACCTACTAAGGATACTACTGTTACAAAAGAACCAACAGCTAAAGAAAAGCCTCCAGTAGTAATAGTTAGTCATCAGTATTTTTGCATATTTTGATGACTAGATTCCTTGGCTGAGTTTTCTAGAAGCTAATCTCAATCTGTCAATTTGTCATCGAGAAAACACCTCAAACAATTTTTTGTCTCCTTACCTTTCCTTTTCACCCTATGATGAGAAAAGTCTTCAGTTTTCAAATCCTATCACATTTCAGAAAAGTCTCCCTGTCTATGGCTGTCATAGGTTCTGTCTCTCTAATATCAAAATCCCCTGTTTTCATGATTCTCATTATCCAGCATTTGAAAAAACACCTATCCTTCTCTCACTGATCATTATATCATGCGATAACCTGATCATGACTAAGGAAATATTCAAAATCTGTGACAAATTGTCTCTAAGTCTAGGTGGTGGTGTTTAGGGAAATTTTCCTTGACTAAGTTATCCTAAGCCAAAAAGTTTGTGTCTAGTACCAGTTAGCCATCAATTTTTTCCTATTCTGTAAAACAATACACTGATTCAGCCTTAGGTCATACACCACTAACAGGTTACTTGTTTTCATTCTAGAAAGGCTCTGGAATGTTCAAATCAGGAAAAGAGAATGAGTTTCCTTGTCTGAAGAAATATGATTAGATTAGGCATGATCCCCATGAAACACCAAAGAAGCCCTCCAAAGTCCAAAAGCATCTATTTTTACATCTCTACAAGGGTGTAATTGAGTGATGATCAGTGTACAAATGGGAGAAAAGGAACAAACTTAACAAGTTTCTCATACTGAAATAGTTTGCCATCAAGAATCAGATGGAAAGAAGTAAAGAACAACAAATGTACATGGTTTAAATCCAAAGGGTGCCTGAAGACAGTGTTCATTCATCAAGATAAATAAATACAAAGGACTAAGTGATGCTCAGCACTCCATGATTAACTCCAAAGGTAGCACTGCCCAAGTTCTCAGAAGGGTGACCTAGCATTACAAGCTTCTTTGTTTCAAGAAGAAGGAAAGTATTTGACAAGAAGAGCTCCAAAGCATGTTAGGAAACAAGGATGAGAGTATAAGAAGGACAGCTGCTTCTTATACCTTATCATGAACTAAAATTTGAAAGACTGTCACAAACAATTTCACTACCCCTGAAAACACAGTCAAGGGAAAGAGTTAGTTCAAAGATGTCTAGCAATAAGCACTCCCCAGGTACCAATCACATTGTTTACTCCCTAAAAAAACTTCACAGTGATATGGTACAAAGCAAAGATATATATTACAGAACAAGGCACAATGTTGAGATGGATAAAGTTTCTATGTTTAATAGGACCTCCTTCAAAATGAGAAGAGGGTCAGAAACACATTTTTATGGCCTCCTTCACAAATAAGTAGAGGGTCAAGTCTCCAAGTATTAACACTGTGTTTAAGAAAAATTGTCAGTAATGGGCAGATTTGAGAGATAATGTGTTTGAAAGAGTTCATTCTAGTAATAAACCAAAGAAAAAGAACAGTTTTAATGATGTATACCTCTCAAAAGCTAGGAAAGGGCATAACGCAGTTATCTGGTTTAAAGACAGCCTTCCAAGGATAAGTATAGTGTTTTTTAGATGGTTTTTTAAGCACAAATAGTTGGTTTTAAAAATGACTAAAAGTCACCTATGGAAAAAACAACTGTTTAAAAAAAAAAAAGACTTTTTGATAACAGACCATCCTTGAATGATGTAGCAGAGATAAACACATCACGGTTTTGAGAAGGATAGCTTAAAAGATATAAAGAATTTGGTAAAAGGTAGCCTCTTTCATCAAACATTAACACAATCATCATAAAGGGTTTTTCTTCCAAAAGGAAAAAGGGTGCTGACCTTGTTTTTCCAAAAGAACAAAGGAAAAAATGAAAAATCACCAAAGGAAGGGAAAAAATGTTCAAAATCTTTTTAAAAAGAGCTATAAAAGCTCTCAAAGTGAACGTTTTGCATTCTATTGTGCAACTGGCAGAGGAGAGAGTGTTTTTACGAACACTGGGCAAGTTAGTTTGCAAATTTTTTAAGATGCGACGCGCCTGTAGCGTCCCTCCGAAGGTTTTTGCACACGGTGTGACGTGCCTATGAGATAGCGTGACGCGCCTGTTTTCTCCAACCAACCTGCCTCGCCCGACATTCAGAAGGCGCCCGACCCGACACACAGCAACACTCAGGTGCTACGCGCCTGTGCACAGGAGCGTATCACCTCTCCAAAGGTCTCCAACGGTGAGAAAAGCTAGTTTTTGCTCAGAATTTGGGTTGTTAAAACAGATCAAGAAGATTTCAAAGGTATTTTTCATGCCCTTGCATCTCAATTTTGGTCACAAAAATGTTTTGAAATAAAAAATTAAAAGAATAAAAACAGTGATTTCAAAGAAGAAAATAGTGATTTCAAAGGGGGAAACATAGTGGTTTTCAAGGGTCTCCTGCTTGCTAAATAAAAATAAAAGCACTGATTTCAAAGAAGAAATCAATGATTTCAGAAGGGGAAACATAGTGGTTTTCAAGGGTCTCCTGCTTGCTAAATAAAAAGAAAACAATGTTTGAGGAGAAAGGGATTATTATCAGTTGAAAGACCTATTTTGATTAAGAAGCCAAACATAGTTTTTAAAAGAGAAAAGTAATGTTTGAAGAAGAAAGACCTAGTTTGATCCAAGACTTGTTTTGATAATACAAGTAAAGAAATCTGAGCAAAACATGCCTCCAAGGAAAGTCAGCAAGGGTGGATTTCACAAAAGGTTTGAGCCTACTACAACTAAAGAGCTAAATGATTCCCCTTCAGTCCTTTTTAACTTTCATGAGGTAGGGTGCCTTGCTTTTTGCCAAAAATTCCAGGAGGTCACCAATCACCCTCCCTTAACACAACTGTTTTCCTTGAGACTACAAGGAAAATATGTTCACATAGCAGGCCTTGATTTTGTTCTCACTCCTAGGTTAGTGTCAAGGGCCACCAAGATTCCCTATCTTGGTGAGAAATGGTTCAAACAAGCCTATTTGGACCTAGACCACTACAAGCCTTTCTTGAAACCAGCTTACCAAAATGAATGCAAGGCTATTTTCCCCTTTTCTAATCTCTTGAACAATTGTGCACCCCTTATGAAAACCATCATGAGATATTTCACATGTGAGGGGAGATATTCTCGAGTTTATTCCTATCATGTCAGACTTCTGATGCATTTTTCTCGGACTCAGCTGCTGAATCTCCCTTTCTTCCTCTGCAAAAGCATAGACAAGATGTCCTCCCTTGTCCAAAAGAGACCTCTTGCTCAGCAAAAATCTAGTATTTTCCATCATTCTCTCATCAAAATCATCATCCTTCATCAACTTGAAAAGAAAGGAGTTTCTTGGGAGACTTTCATTTCTCATCCGGATTTTACTACTGCCTCTTCATCTCATGACCCATCTTATATGTCCTCCTCACCCTCCACTCACTATGTCTCCCATTCATCTAGTCAATCTACCCCTCAAAAGAAAACATCACCCATGATTGATAGTGAAAACGAAGAGTCTTATGAAAGAAAGCATAAAGGTAGTGATAATGAGGAACATAGTGATACTCCGTAGAGTAGTGAGCATGAACCAAGTGACAAACAATAGGACAGTGACCATGAGCATACTAGTGATGGTGAAGAGAGCTCGCCAAAGGATAGGGAAGTCAGTGGAACTCAACAAGGTAGTGAGGATGAAGAACAAAGAAGCACTAAGCAGAGCAGTGAACATGAGCATGGGGACAACCCACATACAGCTAGTGAGAATGAAGAACAAACTGAAGAATAGCAGGGTAGTGATGATGAGGAACAAAGGGAAGAGGTTCAAAGCAGTGATGAGAAATAGAGTGACAGACAGCATGAAAGCAATCAAAGAGGCAGTAAGCATAGTGAAAATCCTCAAGAAAGTAGTAATGATGAGGAACACAACAGTCCTAAAACAATTCATGAAAGAAATCAAAAGGATAGTAAAAAAAGCACCTCCCAGCAAAGTAGTGACCATGGTGGCAACCCACACACAGAGTCTAAGGAAAATAATGAAGATGACGGCAACATGCAAAATGAAAATTAAGACAGTCATGATGGAAGTAGCTCATATGAAAAACTTGAAAACAGTGAGCATGGTAAGGGCAGCATACATCAAGAGGTTCAAAACAGTGATAAAGGTGAAGGTGGCAGCCCACAACAAACTCAAAATAGTGAGGAGGGTAAACAAGGTAGTACTAAAGACAGTGATGATAAAATCAGATGCAGTAAACAAGGCATCCCTAAAGAAGAACATGAAAACAGTGAACAGTGTAGCAAATTAGGTAATGAAGAAGGAAGCAGTGTAAAATATCAAGTTGAACAAATACTAGTGATGGAACCTCCTCTCTCTTCTCCATAACACAGCCAAGAACATGTGCTAGCTGCCTCTCCTAGGAAAGGGGCCATGACTCTTTCTCCAAAAGTGGTGAAGCCTAAGACCACTAAATCTGCAAATAATAAAATCACTCCAGCAGTGACTAGTAATGTCACTAGGGCACTAAGGAGTAGAGGAAAACTGCCTAAGAAGAGTATTGTTGAATTTCCAAAGAGAACAAGAGCCAATAAGTCTATCCAAAGCAAGGGAAAAGAAAAGGTTGAACAGCAGGAGAGTAGCCATGAACAAGTAAGAGAGTTTGACATCATAAAAATAGACAGTGATGATGGAGATGATGAAGCTAGAATCCTTGAGTCACTTTTTCAAAACAAAGAAGCCGGAATCGAGGACTTAGAAACTGATCTAGAATGGTCAAAAGACCTCATACACTTTCTACAAATGCACAATGGTCAGATGAGCGGGCTAATGGAAATCTATGAAGCCCAAACATTCAAATACCAAAGGGAAGCATACAAAGTACAAGTCAATTTTGAAGAGTATATGGGAGAATATGATGATATTGAGGAAGAAGAGTAGCCAGTAAGAAAAAGGCCTAGGACTATGGGTCTTAGGAAAGATTTGGAGAAACAGAAGGAAGAAAAAGCAACCCTTGCTCGATCGTATCCTCTCACACAATTGCTTTCCCAAGAGATAGAAAATGATAAATAAACATGACTTGAAAGAGCCAACAAGAATTTTGAGGACAAATTATACAAGACAAACAAAGACTTGGGTTTACAAAGGAAGATGACCGAGCATTATAAGAAATTGAATCAATTTGCCCGAAGAAAACTCAAAATTGCTCAAGAAAGGCTCAAAACTGCCCAAAGGAGGTGCCCAGTGAAAAAAAGAGAAAAAAACATATTTAGGCTTGGAATCTTGGCTTTAGCTTCCTTTAATGCTTCTAGAAACCCATAAGGGGTTTGCCCACCAAAATTGAGCAATTTTGGACATGATCTTGTTTTTTGTGATTTTTTGGCGTAATTGCACATTTTTCTAGGCACTGCCATGTTTTCTAGGAGCATCCTCAACTCATGAAAGTCATTTTTTTGGATGTATTAAATTTGGGGGAATATACTCACAAATTTTCAGATCAAAAGAAGGTGTTTTGGTCCCCCAAAGAGGCAAAAATTAGTCAAAATTCACCTTTCTGCCTCACATATTAGCAAATGAGACCCTCTTGGGTTTTTCCCCTTAGTGCACTTTTTGACTAACTTCCAGGGATCAGTTTACAAAAAATAAAGTAGTTCTAGAAACTAGACATCCAGGGCTTTCCAACGAGCTATCACGGGTCTTATTTCAATATCGAGAAGTCCCTCAAAAGTTATCTGCAAAACATGCTCTCTTCTGGCGCTATGCTCCTGTAGCATTGTGGCTGAAAAGGAAGTTTTCTTAAGGTGGCCCTCCAAATGTGCGTTAAGCTATTTTTAACTCCATGTCAGAGATTAAAAGTCCATTTTCTTACTATTTTTAGCTTAAATAGATATCTTTGAAGATATTTTGTGCCTTGGGTTTTGCAAAGCCTCCAGGACAAAATCAGATACTTGTATTAGGCCAATGGCCTTCTAATTGCTCTGGGAGGGTTTCTTCCTCTTTGGCCTATATTATCCAAGAGGATTCATTGTAACCAGAGGCTGAACTTGATGTTATAGAGAGCAAATACATAGCATTATGAGCTTTGAAGAAATACTTTTCTTATGAAGTGGATGATCTCTTTCTTGACTTTCATGGTGGAGGAGGATTGTATGTAGGATTCCATGGCTTGGTGAATGGTATTGTGTTCCTTATCTATTATGTTTTCTTAGTTTATCATACATTTTTTCATACTTCTTGCTTGATGTAGTTCAGTAAATAATAAGTTTTAGATATGCCCATGGAGGCACCTCAAATTTCCTGATTCATTGCAGCTTAAATGTTTTCATCTTTCTTGGTTATGTCAAAGAATTCTTAATTGCTCTTTGGTACCCTAAGAACTTGTTATCAATTTCATTAATGGTTATTATGTATGTTGTCTAATATGATTCACGGTACACCCTGCTTACCCATAGCTAATCAAAACTCCATTTCTGAAATCTCTCTCTGAATTATTGGTTGTCTTAGTTAAGTCAAAGAGGTCTTGTTTCGATCTTGCCCTTTGTCCATGCTTTGCAGTCTTATTTCAAAGTTCCCTATAGCTCAAGATATGATGTTTAGGAGTTCCCTCTTCATAGATTGAGTTTTTTGTTTGTCTTATTTGTTTTCCCAAAAGTCTGAAGGTGATTTCCCAAAAGTTAGAGGGTCTTATACTTCTATGTATCACTGGATTGTTTATTTTCTACATCTATCAGTTTGAGTTTCATTCATAGAGATTAGTGGTCAGCCCTAACTCATGAATGCTTGTTGTTTAGCTATTTATGCTTAAAATATCTTTCTCTTTCACAAACTTAGTGTCCATCTCATTTCACTTTCACCCAAAGAATCAATTTACCTCGACCAAATCAGCCCTGCAGTAATACCTTGTCCATCATTGAGATAGTCTCGACCTTTTCGACCCCATAGCCCAATCGATTTGACGAACTCTTTATCTATTGGTGTCCTTTTGATCAGTTCCCCTCAAAAAACTTAAAACAAATCAAAACATACTTAACAACTAGCTTAAAATCCAATATACAGAAGCAAACAAGTTTACATCCTTTGCATAATAGAGAGAGCCCTCTCTGAGTCCAGGAGGGCTAGGTCCTAGGGCTCCAAAGCTTGGTCTGATGTTACCCTGTCATTTGGCTTGCCAATCTTCCAAATTACGGGACTCTAACATAATCGAAATCATGGTGGGACCTTTCTGAGTTAGTGACAATCTGAGTACACCTTAGGACTCTAGAAATCCCTTGTCTTTAAGAATATCCAGTGAATCAGCCACCTCATCGCCACTCTAACATAATGGCGATCATGGTGGGACCTTTCTGAGTTAGTGACAATCTGAGTACACCTTAGGACTCCAGAAATCCCTTGTCTTCCAGAATATCTAGTGAATCAGCCACCTTATCGCCACTCTAACATAATGGTGATCACGGTGGGACATACTGAGTACATAACAGTCTAGAAAACTCTTGTAGACTCTTTAGTCCTTCAAAATCAAAACCAGACAGGTAGCCTATAAATTCATTTAGAGAAAGCTCTTTTTGCTTCACCACCTTAGCAAAGTGATGAATCAAGTTTAGGACACTCTTGAAAACTAGGCTGCATATAAAAAATCTGTAAAAAACCTTACAGAAAACATCCTTAGATTGGCTTTTTATCAGTGATTGGTGGTGGACCATAAATACATATCTCTAAAAACAACAAAAACATCCACCTGGCGACTCCACTAGCCTCCAGTAGGCCTAATACTCCTCTAAAAGCCAAAAAATTTCATTATCATACTATCCTGTTGACTTACATTTCCAAAAACACAAATATCGTGATGCAACCTCTAAAATCAGTGAAAAACAAAGTACAACTTAGGGATTCAGAAATCTTCATCTAAACATAGGAAATCAACAGAATAGCCTAAAAATAGAACTATAGCTTTCTCAACAATCTAGCAAACTGTTGAACTGAGTTTTAAGTCATTCCTACAAGTTTTCACATAAAAATTTTCTAGAAAAGACTTTTCCTAAAAAAAATCTTTCTCAGTATTGGCGGTGGACCATAAACCTCAAGAACATCCACCTAGCGACTCCATTAGCCTTCATTTAGTTTTTACCTTACTCACATTCGCGAAACCCCTAGAGAGGACAAACATCCAAAAAACACAATCACAACTATCACCCTCTCTAAGGTTTGACTTTGAAATCTGGCTTCACGAAGAATTAATATCATATCTCACCTAGACCCGAATCCCCCTATCATAGTTGATGACCCAGAAAATATTTGGTGGCAAACTTCTGAAACTGGTAACTTAGTTACCAATAGGACCATCCACAAAGCAAGCTTTTTACCTGAACATCTTACATCCTTGCAAGATTCCCAGTTTGAATTGAGTTCAGCAAAAGCCCTTTTTAGAAGCAAGTCGCAAAGTAAAATCAACCTTGCCGATCTTGAGCCCTTAGATTTGCAACAAAGTCCTAGCAGAGAAGCCTCACCCACTACACCACCTGATTTTCAACTGCTCCACCACTTCGGCTCTTATCACCCCAAATCTACTCAGAATCAGTCTACAAGTCCAAGTACCTCTGCCACACCCATTCAAACCACCATTGTGCAAATCACCTCATCCCATACTACAAATCCTCATACTGTAAATCTACCATCAGCTCCCATCATGGCAGCTTGGTATGCACCCTTAGTATTACCACAACCTTTGGTACCTTTGCAAAATGACTACCAATCCTGAATCCCACACTTCATCGGAGCTGAGGCTACTACTGCTCAATAGCATGTAGATAGAATCAGTGATGCTTTTGACTATATGGAATTAGAAGATGAAACCATAAAGATGAGAATGTTTTCCCAAAGCCTAGGCAGAGAACCCAAGAGATGGTTTAAAAAATTAGCTCCTAACAGTATACATGATCTCCCAGTAATTTACCAAACTTTCATAAATAGGTGGGAAATCAGGAAAAACCCCATCCAAATCCTTTCCAAATATAGAAATCTTAAAAGGAATATGGGGAAAAGTATTCAGGACTATTGCACTAGGTTCAACAGTGTTTATAACGCCCTCTGGCCTCACATGAAACCTCCACTTGGCTCAGCATTAGCAAAATTTCCCGAAGGTTTCGATCTAGATATGAC
The DNA here is from genome assembly GCA_034641835.2 of Pinus albicaulis. NCBI lineage: Eukaryota > Viridiplantae > Streptophyta > Pinopsida > Pinales > Pinaceae > Pinus > Pinus albicaulis. The sequence continues at coordinate 868,958,260 of CM076571.1, forward strand.
ATACTAACTAAGAGAAAGAGACCCCGCAAATTTAGAAGAAATGAAAAAAGTAGTTGTTAGTGCCGAAGCCAACCTAGCTGAGAAGAGAGCTAGGATAAGATCAGAAAAGAAAGTCACATACTGAGATAAGGTCATGCCTTCAATTTCGTCCTCAGATCCCAGAATAGACAACGTGGTTAAAACCATGGATAGAATGTGGGAAATAATGAATCTAAATGAAAACACACCTCTTAAGGACAACTAGCCAAATCCTCAAAACAGAAACCGAAACCAAAATTTCAGAAGAGACCCGCCTCAAATCAAACCAAGGGAATGTGACCAACATATCAGGCCACCTTTTCATGAAAACTATGTTGATGAGATAGAAAGAGATATGGAACCACTTGATGAAAATCACTTAAACTTGATAGGTTCTGATAGCTAGCGTGAGGTTTTCCTCACAGAAGAAGAACAAGTTTTCTTCTCCTCAAACCAAAATGAAACAAATTATGAGGACCCAGAAGATCCTGAAATAGGATTACAAAATGCAATAATGGAATTCCATAGGTAATATGATCTTAGGAGTAAGAAAAACCAAGACAACTCTAAGAAAGGTAGCTCAGACACTACTGTTACAAAAGCCCCCGATACCATTCTTAAAATAATAGCAGATAGTAACAAAATCATGGCTAAGAGAACTGACCAAAACAAAGACAAAACTAGCCAGGCAAGCCTTGATCCTAACTGTCCTAGTACCTCTACTAATATCCCCGAAACAATTTTATTGAACAAAACCCCAAATCAAAATAAGCAAATTAAGAATATAGAGAAAGTCATGGCTGAGAGAACTAAAGAAAATATATCTAAACTACAAGTTCCCTTCAGTTTTGAAGGGGAAATCGCCAAAATTAAGATCACCATACCTCTCTCTGAACTTATTGCCCAAAGCTCATACAAATCTCAAGTGCTGAATGCCTTAAACATATGAAATGATGCAGATACTTTACACCTAGCTGATGATGCCCCTGAGGCATTTTTTTGACCAAAAATAGAAGGAAAATATCAAGAGGGAACCACTCTTCCTTTTTACATTAGTCTGAATATACATGACCAAATCCTACATAATGCCATGATAGATTCCAGGGCCTCTCACAATCTCATGCCAAAGGTAGTAATGGAAAGATTAGGCCTAGAAATAATGAAACCTTATAAATACTTATATTCGTTTGATTCAAGCAGAGTCAAATGTCTAGGCCTGATAAAAGAACTTTGTGTCAGTTTGGTACAAATACCTGCAAAGCACCTAGTCATGGACATAGTGGTAGCAGACATTCCTCCCAAGTACATAATGCTCTTATCCAGATCTTGGGGGACCAAACTTCAAGGAAATATTCAATTAGATATCTCTTACGCCACCATTCCTATGTTTAACCAAACAAGAATATTGTATCGGGAATCACACATGAAATATATGGTTAGCAGCCAAGAAAGGCCAGATAACATCCCTATGTATTCCATACATTCAGACCTAAATTCCTTCATTTTACATACTGATGAAGACTTTGATGAACAGGTAGGAGAAATTGAAACAGATCTAGGCACACCGCATTAGACACCCCAGATTCTCTATGATGAGCTGGATACTCAAAGCTATCATGACCCTGAACAGTTGTGTCTTAAAGAGAGGGAATTTGATTTTCTAGAAATAGAGATAAATCATAAAATAGAAAACATTCTACACCCTCAATCAGGTTGCTCAAACCAAGGACAAAATCAAAAGTACAATCAGAAGCTTTTTTCAAAACAGAAGCACTGAAAGGCTTACATAGTACAAACCTCTTTGGAAATCAGGAGCAGGGGAGCCTTATGTTCTTGCCATAATTAAATGCTTCACCATCCCAAGACTTTACCTCTCCAAGTAAAACTTTAACTTTTGCAACCACTTTGATGAATTCAGGGAAAATGTCTGATAAATTTAATATGGAGGAATATGATAACAGCAGTCCTAAAACACCTGAGCTAATTGAACTAACTAAAATTATGTCATTTCACTAGAGGTTAAGAACTACTAGAATATGCAAAATTGTTCAGAATACTAATACATGTTGAGAAAACAGTTTGAAACACTATGACACTACCATCATTTCAAAAATTGGCGCTTACAAAAAGAAATCCAAAAATCTCGATCAAACAGTAACAATTAAAGACAAAACAAATGGACATAGGATATGTGTAGTTTTTAGGAACACAGATAAACCTCCCAGAACAGCACTTATATCCTTCCTAAAATAGATCATACCATACAGAAGCTAGGAGTTTCTAATCATATGTCTTGGCAAAGTTATGTTTCAGGATATCATCAATTAATTCTTCTTCAAAGCAAACAGCTTAAAGATTTTTTCAAATACACTGGAAGTAGTTCCAAATTCAAACTCAGTGTTGCCAAACTACAAGACACCAAAGACATGTTCTGGAAGGCCATGTTTCCAGTACTGAATTTATTCACTATGATGTACCTTAGGGATGTCATCATCTGTTTTAAAAATGACAAAGAGTATCTGTATTACCTAAAGAAGATGCACAACAAAGGCAGGAGCGGAAATCAAAAGTATAGAGAAAAGCAGCAAGCAGATACAGAGTTTTTCAGAGACTCTTGGAAGAACCCTTATGTTGTGCTTCAAAGGGAAAATTTTCCAAACTTTTCTTTTCAAGAGCTAACTGGACCAAGAGCATCAGGAGATCCTTTTGAAGACAAAATGCTCAAGTTTCACCATTTTCAAGATTTCTAGTTTCAAAAACATTTTCACTCATTGTACATATCACTATTTGAAGAAATAAATAAAAAACAGAAAATAGAAAAACAGTAGAAAAATAGAAAAGAGGGCAGCTTTAAAAATAGCAGAAAAGCCCCATGTTCAAAAAATAGTCATGCTGAAAGTGCGCAAGTCTAAATGCCACTACTAGTGCTCAAAGGATGTCTTGTTCAGTTATCTAGCCTAATCATAACTAAACATGTTTTAAATTTATTGCTGATAAGTTAGTGAAAGAATTGATAGTAAAATTGTGTAAGCTTGACTTATCAATGAAATTATATTAGGAAAAGATATTGGTTCCACACGCTCAAAACAGAACCAAAGAGGATAACAGGGATGAAAAACAAACTATGTATCCTAGCCTTGATTTTTCTAAATCTCATTTTCTGCGAAAATAATATTTGTGTGCAGCTTGTCTTTTATGCCACAAACACATGACAAATCAGACCGTCTAATCCTGATTTGGTCATTTTTCAATTTCATGTTTTAGTTTAGTGAATGAAATCCTGTCAAACATCTTAATCTTGACAATCGATCTAGCATAGGTAGAGAAATCAAAGGAGTTCATCAGTTTAATCTAAACTTCTGGAAGATATAAGTGTAGAAGTAGATAGTGTTTTCACTTTAAAAAAAAAATGTCATGTTAAAGCATTGCTAGTCCAAATGCACCTAAAGAAGAAAAAAATGTTAGGAAATATAGCTGGGTAGGTAGAGATAACTTTGGTGCCAATCATGCTGTATATTTCCAGAAATAGCATCAAGAAAGAGAGAAATTTGGGCCAATGGATAAAGCACTGGTCTTCACAAGCCATAGATCTGCAATTCTGGACACCTCCAAAAGACGAGCTGCCCTCCCCAAATGGAGCCACTGTTAGTCATCAATATTTTTTCATATTTTGATGACTAGATTCCTTGGTTGAGTTTTATAGAAGCTAATCTCGATCTGTCAATTTGTTATCTAGAAAACACATCAAACCAATTTTTGTCTCCCTACCTTTCCTTTTCAGCCTATGATGAGAAAAGTCTTCAGTTTTCAAATCCTATCTCATTTCAGCAAAGTCTCCCTGTCTATGGTTGTCATAGGTTCTGTCTCTCTGATATCAAAATCCCTTGTTTTCATAAGTCTCATTATCCAGCATTTGACAAAACACCTGTCCTTCTTTGACTGATCATCAGATCATATGATAACCTGATCATGACTAAGGAAATATTCAAAATCTGTGACAATTTGTCTCTAAGTCTAGGTGGTGGTGTTAGGGCAATTTTCCTTGACTAAGTTATCCTAAGCCAAAAAAATTTTGTCTAGTACTAGTCAGAAATCAATTGTTTCCTATTCTGCAAAACAATACACTGATTTAGCCTTAGGTCATACACCACTAATAGGTTACTTTTTTTCATTCTAGCAAGGCTCAAGAATGTTCAAATCAGGAAAAGAGAAGGAGTTTCCCTGTTTGAAGAAATATGATTAGATCAGGCATGATCCCCATGAAACACCAAAGAAGCCCTCCAAAGTCCAAAAGCATCTATTTTTACATCGCTACAGGGGTGTAATTGAGTGATGATCAGTGTGCAAATGGGAGAAAAGGAACAAACTTAGCAATTTTCTCATACTAAAATAGTTTGCCATCAAGAATCAGATGGAGAGTAGTAAGTAAAGAACATCAAATGTACATGGTTTAAATCCAAAGGGTGCCTGAAGACAGTGGTAATTCATCAAGATAAATAAATACAAAGGATTAAGTGATGCTCAACACTCCATGATTAACTCCAAAGGTAGCAATGCCCAAGTTCTCAGAAGGGTGACCTAGAATTACAAGTTTCTTTGTTTCAAGAAGAAGGACAGTCTTTGACAAGAAGAACTCCAAAGCAAGTTAGGAAACCAGGATGAGAATATAAGAAGGACAGCTGCTTCTTATACATTATCATGAAATAAACTTTGAAACACTGTCACAAACAATTTCACTACCCCTAAAAACACAGTCAAGGGAAAGAGTTAGTTCAATGATGTCTAGCAGTAAGTGCTTCCCATGTACCAATCACATTGTTTACTCCCTAAAAAAACTTCATAGTGATATGGTACAAAGAAAAGATATATATTACAGAACAAGGCACAGTGTTGAGATGGTTGAAGTTTCTATATTTAATAGGACCTCCTTCAAAATGATCAGAGGGTCAGAAACACATTTTTATGGCCTCCTTCACAAATAAGCAGAGGGTCAAGTCTCCAAGTATTAACACTATGTTTAAGAAAAATTGTTAGTGATGGGCAGATTTGAGAGATAATGTGTTTGAAAGAGTTCATTCTAGTAATAAACCAAAGAAAAAGAACAATTTTGATGATGTATACCTCTCAAAATCTAGGAAAGGGCATAACACAGTTATCTGGTTTAAAGACAACCTTCCAAGGATAAGTGTAGTGTTTTTCAGATGGTTTTTTAAGCACAAACAATTGGTTTTAAAAATGACTAAAACTCACCTATGGAAAAACAATTGTTTTAAAAAAAGAAGACTTTTTGATAAAAGAACATCCTTGAATGATGTAGCAGAGATAAAGACATCACGGTTTTGAGAAGGACAGCTTAAAAGATATAAAGAAGTTGTTAAAAGGTAGCCTCTTTCATGAAACATTAACACAATCATCATAAAGGATTTTTCTTCCAAAAGGAAAAATGGTGCCCACCTTGTTTTTCTAAAAGCACAAAGGAAAAAATGAAAAATCACCAAAGGGAGGGAAAAAAATGTTCAAAATATTTTTTAAAAGAGCTATAAAAGCTCTCAAAGTGAACATTTTTCATTCTATTGTGCAACTAACAGAGGAGAGAGTGATTTTTCGAACCCTGGCAAAGTTAGTTTGCAAATTTTTTAAGACGGGATGTGCCTGTAGCAGGACGCGACGTGCCTATAGCGTCCTACCGAAGGTTTTTGCAACGGCGCGACGTGTTTGTTTTCTCCAACCAACCTGCCCCGCCTGGCATTCAGAAGGCACCCAGCCCGACACACAGCAGTGCGCGGGTGCTACGTTCCTGTGCACAGGAGCGTAGCACCTCTCCAAAGGTCTCCAATGGTGTAAAAAGCCTGTTTTTGCTTAGTATTTGGGTTGTTCAAACACAGCAGGAAGATTTCAAAGGTATTTTTTGTGCCCTTGAATCTGAATTTTGGTCACAAAAATGTTTTGAAATCAAAAATTAAAAGAAGAAAAATAGTGATTTCAAAGAAGAAAACAGTGATTTCAAAAGGGGAAACATAGTGGTTTTCAAGGGTCTCCTGCTTGCTAAATAAAAAGAAAAACAGTGATTTCAAAGAAGAAATCGGTGATTTCAAAAGGGGAAACATAGTGGTTTTCAAGGGTCTCCTGCTTGCTAAATAAAAATAAAACAGTGTTTGAGGAGAAAGGGATTATTGTGAGTTGAAAGGCCTGTTTTGATTAAGAAGCCAAACATAGTTTTTAAAAGAGAAAAGAATTGTTTGAAGAAGAAAGACCTAGTTTGATCAAAGACTTGTTTTGATAAGACATGTAAAGAAATATGAGCAAAACATGCCTCCAAGGAAGGTCAGCAAGGGTGGATTTCACAAAAGGTTTGAGCCTACTACAACTAAAGAGTTAAATGATTCCGCTTTAGACCTTTTCAACTTTCATGAGGTAGGGTGCCTTGATTTTTTCCAAAAAGTCCAGGAGGTCACCAATCACCCTCCCTTAACACAACTATTTGCCTTGAGGCTGCAAGGAAAATATGTTCACATGGTAGGCCTTGATTTTGTTCTCACTCGTAGGTCAGTGTCAACGGCCACCAAGATTCCCTATCTTTGTGAGAAATGGTTCAAACAAGCCTATTTGGACCTAGACCACTACAAGCATTTCTTGAAACCAACTTACCAAAATGAATGCAAGGCTATTTTCCCCTTTTCTCATCTATTGAACAGTTATGCGCCCCTTATGAAAACCATCATGAGATATTTCACATGTGAGGGGAGATATTCTCGATTTTATTCCTATCATGTCAGACTTTTGATGCATTTCACTCGGACTCAGCTGCTAAATCTCCCTTTCTTCCTCTGCAAAAGCATAGACATGATGTCCTTCCTTGTCCAAAAGAGACCTCTTGCTCAGCAAAAAGCTAGTCTTTTCCATCATTCTCTCATCAAAACCATAATCCTTCATTAGCTTGAAAAGAAAGGAGTTTCTTGGGAGACTTTCATTTCTCATCCGGATTTTACTACTGCCTCTTCATCTCATGGCCCATATTGTATGTCCTCCTCACCCTCCACTCACTATGTCTCCCCTTCATCTAGTTAATCTACACCTCAAAGGCAAACATCACCCATGATTGATAGTGAAAAAGAAGAGTCTTATGAAAGCAAGCATAAAGGTAGTGATAATGAGGAACATAGTGATACTCCGCAGATTAGTGAGCATGAACCAAGTGACAAAAAATAGGACAGTGACCATGAGCATACTAGTGATGGTGAACAGAGCTCACCAAAGGATAAGGAAGTCAATGGCACTCAACAAAGTAGTGAGGATGAAGAACAAAGCATCCCTAAGCAGCGCAATGAACATGAGGATGGGGACAACCCATATACAGATAGTGAGGATGAAGAACAAATTGAAGAATAGCAGGGTAGTGATGATGAGGAAAAAAGGGAAGAGGTTCAAAGCATTGATGAGAAACAGAGTGACAGTCAGCATGAAAGCAATCAAAGAGGCAGTAAGCATAGTGACAATCCTCAAGAAAGCAGTAACGATGAGGAGCACAAAAGTCCTCAAAAAAGTCATGAAAGCAATCAAAAGGATAGTAAAAAAAGTGCCTCCTAGCAAAGTAGTGACCATGGTGGCATCCCACACATAGAGTCTAAGGAAAATAGTGAAGATGATGGCAGCATGCAAAATGAAAATGAAGACAGTCATGGTGGAAGTAGCTCATATGAAAAACTTGAAAATAGTGAGCATGGTAAGGGAAACATACATCAAGAGGTTCAAAAAATTGATAAAGGTGAAGGTGGTAGCCCTCAACAAATTAAAAATAGTGAGGAGGGTAAACAAGGCAGTCCTAAAGAAAGTCATGATAAAATTAGATGCAGTAAACAAGGCAACCCTAAAGAAGAACATGAAAACAGTGGACAGTGTAGAAAATTAGGTAATGAAGAAGGAAGAAGTGTAAAAGATCAAGTTGAACAAATACTAGTGATGGATCCTCCTCTCTCTTCTCCTCAACACAGCCAAGAACATGTGCTAGCTACCTCTCCTAGGCAAGGGACCATGAATCTTTCTCCAAAAGTGGTGAAGCCTAAGACCATTAAATCTGCAAAGAAGAAAATCACTCTAGCAGTGACTAGTGATGTCACTAGGGCATTAAGGAGTAGAGGCAAACTACCTAAGAAGAGTATTGTTTAATTTCCAAAGAGAACAAGATCCAAGAAGTCTATCCAAAGCAAGGGCAAAGAAAAGGTTGAACAACAGGAGAGTAGCCATGAACAAGAAAGAGAGTTTGACATCACACAAATAGACAGTGATGCTGGAGATGATGAAGCCAGAATCCTTGAGTCACTTTTGCAAAACAGAGAAGCCCAAATCCAGGACTTAGAAACTGATCTAGAAAGGTCAAAAGACCTCATACAATTTTTACAAATGCAAAATAGACAGATGAGCGGGCTAATGGCAATCTATGAGGCCCGGACATTCAAATACCAAATGGAAGCATACAAAGCACAAGTCAAGCTTGAAGAGCATATGGGCTAATTTGATGATATTGAGGAAGAAGAGCAGCCAGTAAGAAAAAGGCCTAGGACTATGGGTCTTAGGAAAGATTTGGAGAAACAGAAGGAAGAAAAAGTAGCCCTTGCTTGATCGTATCCTCTCACACAATTGCTTGCCCAAGAGATAGAAAATGATAAAGAAACATCGCTTGAAAGATCCAACAATCATTTGGAGGAAAAATTAGACAAGGCAATCAAAGACTTGGGTTTTCAAAGGAAGATGACTGGGCATTACAAGAAATTGGATCAATTTTCCCGAAGAAAACTCAAAATTGCTCAAGAAAGGCTCAAAACTGCCCAAAGGAGGTGCCCGGTGAAAAAGGGAGAAAAAAGCATATCTAGGCTTGGAATCTTGGCTTCAGCTTCCTTTCATGCTTCTAGAAACCCATAAGGGGTTTTCTCACCAAAATTGAGCAATTTTGAACATGATCTTGTTTTTTGTGATTTTTAGGCCTAATTGCACATTTTTCTAGGCGCTGCCATGTTTCCTAGGAGCATCCTCAGCTCATAAAAGTCATTTTTTTTAGATGTATTAAATTTGGGGGCATATACTCACAAATTTTCACATCAAAAGAAGGTGTTTTGGTCCCCCAAAGAGGGAAACATCAGTCAAAATTCACCTTTCTACCTCACATATCAGCAAATGAGACCCTCCTGGGTTTTTTCACTCAGTCCACTTTTTGATAGACTTCCAGGGATCCGTTTTAGAAGAATCAAGTAGTTCCAGAAACTAGACATCTAGGTCTTTCCAACAAGCTATCACGGTCCTCGTTTTGACATCAGGAAGTCCCTCAAAAGTTATCTTCAAAACAAGATTTCTTCTGGCGCTACGCTCCTGTAGCATTTTGGTTGAAAAGGCATTTTTCTGAAGGTGGGCCTCCAAATGTGCATTAAGCTATTTTTAACTCCATGCCAGAGATTAAATGTCAATTTTCTTACTATTTTTAGCTTAAATAGATATTTTTGAAAATATTTTGTGCCTTGGGTTTTGCAAATCCTCAAGGAAAAAATCAGATATTTGTATTAGGCCAATGGCCTTCTAGTTGCTCTAGGAAGGTTTCTTCCTCTTTGGCCTATATTATCCAAGAGGATTTATTGTAACCAGAGGCTAAAATTGATTTTATAGAGAGAAAATACATAGCATTATGAGCTTTGAAGAAATACTTGTCTTATGAAGTGGATGATCTCTTGCTTGACTTTGATGGTGGAGGAGGATTGTATGTAGGATTCCATGGCTTGGTGAATGGTATTGTGTTCCTTATCTATTATGTTTTCTTAGTTTATCATACATGTTTTCAGTAAAGAATAAGTTTGAGATATGTCCATGGAGGCACCTCAAATTTCCTGATTCATTGTAGCTTAAATGTTTTCATCTTTCTTGGTTATGTCAAAGAATTCTTAATTTCTCTTTGGTACCCTAAGAACTTGTTATCAGTTTCATTAATGGTTATTATGTATGCTATCTAGTATGATTCACAGTACGCCTTGCTTACTCATAGCTAATCAAAACTCCATTTTTGAAATCTCTCTCTGAATTATTAGTTGTCTTAGTTAAGTCAAAGAGGTCTTGTTTCGATCTTTCCCTTTGTCCATGCTTTGCAGTCTTATTTCAAAGTTCCCGATAGCTCAAGATATGATGTTTAGGAGTTCCCTCTTCATAGATTGAGTTTTTTTTTTGTCTTGCTTTTTTTCCCAAAAGTCTGAAGGTGATTTTCCCAAAGTTAGAGGGTCTTATTCTTCTATGTATCACTGGATTTTTTATTTTCTGCATCTATCAGTTTGAGTTTCGGTCATAGAGATTAATGGTCAGCGCTAACTAAAGAATTCTTGCTATTTAAATATTTATGCTTAAAATATCTGTCTTTCACAAACTTAGTGTCCATCTCATTTCACTTTCACCCAAAGAATCCATTTACCTCAACCAAATCGGCCTTGCAGTAATACCTTGTCCAACATTGAGATAGTCTCGACCTTTTCGAACCCATAGCCCAATTGATTCGACGAACTCTTTATCTATTGTTGTCCTTTTGATCAGTTCCCCTCAAAAAACCTAAAACAAACCAAAACATACTTAACAACTAGCCTAAAATCCAATATACAGAAGCAAACAAGTTTACATCCTTTGCATAATAGAGAGAGCCCTCTCTGAGTCCAGGAAGGCTAGGTCTTAGGGCTCCAAAGCTTGGTCTGATGTTACCCTGTCATTTGGCTTTCCAATCTGCCAAATTATGGGACTCTAACAGTAACTTACCTAGATAATGATACACAAGAACCTATGGAGGCCACTGCTGTTACAGAAGAAACAACAATGGACACAGAGGCTACTCTAGGTGGAAATGGAGGGGCTGATACACAAGAAGCCACTGGTAAAGTTGTTGTTACACAAGAAATAACAGTAGAGGTGGATTATACCCATTCAATAGAGGTTTTTACACCCATTATTGAAGTTGATATTGAATTCCGAAGAACGTCGAGTTCTATCTCGAGATGGAGTTCTGAGAAAATCTTGTTAATTTGTGAATTACAAAAGTGGAAACAGGAAGCAATCTCCCTTCGGGAGGGGATGATTTCACTGAAAGAGCATAGAAAGAGGATAAGTGTTCTACATGAAAATTGGATGAAAGAAGAGTTGAAGAAAGGATGGGAGAACTATAAGAGGAAGGAAGCTATGAAGAAGCAAGAGGAATAGTTGCTATTGTTACAGCAGCAGGTTCAGGATCTTACCACAGATAAGAAAAAACTTCATGACATTTCCCTCGATATGTTGTGGTGTAGGTGACCTTCACCATCCTATCCCATTTTTCTATGGGAACACTACTTCTTGTTCCATATGAAATTTGTTATGGAGGATAGACCCTATCTTTGTTCTTCCACTCACACATTCCTAGATGTATTTCGAGCTTCCAATTTTTACGAACAAAGCCTGTTGTGTCATTTATTCTAGCACAATATCATTTTTGAGCACGTTAGTATGAAAATGGCGATGATGATATTCCTATATATGGGGGATCTGCAGTTGTGAGCTTTTGTGTCATTCATGAAGAATCAGATTGTGTGGAACTTTTCCACCAAATCTATGGATGTCAATGAAGAGAATATGGCATTATGGATATGGGTAGAACCAAGATGGGCCGTAGAGTTAATCCAGGAATTTAGAACAATTTTAAGCACTCCTGGGATAAGGGAACCCACTTTCACTTACAGAAGAAGGATTGTGAACTTCTACCTTAATCAAATATCGATATTGAAGAGTCGAGCCTTGACTAGCTGCTTGAAATGCACGAAAGCCAACAATGTTGAGCTACTGAAGGGGGATCTATTCTCCTTCCAAAATTTTGTGGTGGTTGTTACACATGTACCGGCATATGCACAAATAGTACAAATCCTTGGCGCTTCCTAGCTTGGGTTAAGGTTCAAGTTCCCTTTGATATGGTTGCCCATTGAGGATTACCAGTGTAACTATGAGTTGAAAAAGTATGAATCAAAGTCTTGGGTACGACAGATGATCGCTAGTCAAGCGTATGGGTCTGCGGATGAAGATACAACTAGCGCTTATGATCTCACTGACCTGCATGAGAGATATCCTCATGAGAGATGAGATTTTGCATGAGGACATCCAAGTACCTCAGCTGGGGGGAGATGTTGGGTGCCAGTTTTGCACTTATTTCCTACATTTGTTTCCTCTATTTCACCTCATGGCTATAACCATTGGGACTATATTTGCCTCTTTTTCCTACCTTTCTATCTTAACTTGTGTTGTTTCACCTTATTTTCATTACCTTTCCATTTCATTTATTATTATGATGTATTGTGTATTTTTTATGACTAACTGAGGATGAATGTTTGGAGAAGTCCTATGGTATTTTGTTGTCTTTCCAGATGTTATTTGTAGCACAAAATATCTAGAGCATGAGGCGTACAGGAGCAGTTAAAGGTGTGTTGTTACAGTGAGCTGTTACACCACAACGCTATTACCCCATGCTATTACAGACCCGCTGACAAACTGCTATTACAGCTGTACCACTGACTAGATCTCGTCAAATTTTGATGCTAACCTATCCTCTAGTTGTTACGCTACAGTTGTGATTTATCGTGATAGCTATAGAAGTTATTAAGTATTGTATTTTTGGATAACAACTTCTAGGTGGTTCTGATTGTAATCTATAATTTTTCAGTCTGACCTTTTATTAAGAAAGTGGTTGTAAGTATATGTATTCTATTTTTATCAGCATGAGAATCATAAAATTCTTATGACTGATCCATCCCTCGTTTTTTTGAGATGTAACCACTATATAGTTCTCGACCCTTGAGGTTGAAAGGTTAGCGGAGAAAAACATTACTTTGACTCTTTAATTTTGATCATAGTAATACAAGTTATCCTGTCACTGATGTTACAAGCATCTTCTGATTTAGTTTCCGTTAAGTTCTTTCTCTTCCTACGCCCTGCTAGGGAGGAAGTGCCCTCCTCTTTAGTAGGGATTGCAGTTGTTAAGGTAGCTATGTATATATATTTATATTTACTTTATGTATTAGTGGAAGTGTTGTTGTTGTTGTTATTAGATGTGACTCAATCTGCTTCAATTCCAATATTTTATATGTTGTTATACATGTGGGATTAGAGGTACGAGCTGGGTACTTGTTGTGTGGCGTTCTAGGACAGATTAATTAAGGTGTGATCATAGTCTTGAAGATCATTCTATTTCTACATAAGTGATTTATTTCTAGCATTTACTTCAGCAACGATTTCCGTTATTTGGATTTTCTTCTGGTTTGATGTATCGACATAGACAGTGCGACTGTCATTGAAATAATAGATGTCCCTGGATTGATAATTTATGTGTATTGTTTTAGTCATTTAACCATGATTAATACATCCCAACAAAAATATTCTTTGAACGAGTGTGGGTACACTTTTAGATCCCACTGTCTATCATCTTAGATCGAGACAACATGTTCCTCAGTACATTTTGGTCCAGTCTTTGGTCAATGCTGGAATCCAAGCTCACCAAGTCCATAGTTTTCCATCCCCAAACTGATGGCTAGACAGAGGTTGTCAATAGGATGATCATACACATTATGCATATGTACAACTCAAAGAATCCACACACATGGGATGAGAGCCTCCCCTATGTACAACATAGCTATAATCGGGCCCTGCACGGTCCAATTGACCACATCCCCTTTCAAGTGGGCTTGGGATTCTAGCCACTATGTCCAATTGATGTAGCCATTCCATTTGAAGCTACTTAGGCTGATTCGGCTCATGTCCAGTATGAAGCTTCCAAGGCGAACAACTTCATTGAGTGAATTTAGCACATTCGCTAATAGGTTCATGACATGTTGGACATAGCCAATTCTAAGTACAAGCAGTGGTATGATCAACACCAGGTGCATGACAACTTCTAGGTGGGGGACAAAGTGTGGCTACATTTGCATAAGGAGCACCTCAATCGACCCCACTGCAAGCTTCGCTTGCTCTGATATGGGCCATACACCATCCCCAAGGTTGTAGGGTACAATGCCTTCAAGCTCATTATTCTACCATTCCTTGGTCTGCACCAAGTGTTCGATGTCGATAGCCTTTGGCCATACTTTCAACCTCTACTGGACACATCTGACATGGAAGAAAAACTCACACCAATAGAGTTAAACCCTAACAACATGGAACAAGCAACAACTGATCGGATTATGGACACACAAATCAAGAAAATCCACCAGCAGAGGATCCAGCTATATCAAGTTTTCAAAGTAGGCCAACTCCTTCAACAGGGCGAGTGGCTAACCAAGGACCAAGTTTAGCAGAAGTTTCCTCATCTCATTGAGGAACTCAACACAATGGGGACCATTTCTTCCTAAGGTAGGAGGAATGATCTAGGTGTATATTGGTGGCCACCCACCTATTCCACTTGGACCCCCACCATTGTTTCTTTGATTTTCTCAGTGTCCTTAATTATAGCACAATTTATTACTTTTGGTCATTTTTTGGGTCTTAAACTTACGGAGTCATTTTGAGGCTGTAAATGACATTTTTTTGGGCGAATAAGAGTCTGTTTCAAACTTGAAATTTGTCATCTGCAATTTTATTCCTCATATAGATATTTCTAACGATGTATCATGTGCGTCAAACAGAGATAGTATGCCAAAGTTACGACCGCAGGAAATTGATGTACCAATTTACCCTGACAAGGCCAACATTCTAGTGTTTCATCTCATAAGGTTACGTTTTTGGATGTTTAAGGTTTTTCATTATTTCTCAATAATATATATGCCTTCAAGCCTCAATGTAACATAGATTTCAGAGGCATGTAGCTGCCACATCTCTTCTCAGAGATAAGCTACCAGCGCCCTAGCTAGTTTATTTCCATTCTGTCTGTAAAAAAATTTCAATTATTTGATATTAATGAAATGAAGTGTTATTTTGTTGGCAATATGATGCAGAGTGTTGTCCTTGATGGCAACCCACTTGATGAAGATGATGGCAACCTACTTGACGAAGTTTTTCTTGACTTGATGAACTTGTTAAATGATGTAAATCTAATGTATCTATAATGAGCACAGAAGGTAATGATGGAAGGAATGTCAGTATGTGCCAGAACATGATGAAAATATTATGTCTCAAGGCATACGCGGATTTGCCTAGATGAAGTAGCATATGCACGCGGGAAATAACGAGCCAAGTCGCGTATGGGAAAAAGCGCTCTAAATTTGTAAAACCAGGGGTAACTACCATGGTATTGACCCATTGTATTGAATGATGGTTCGCCTATGTGATCCCGTCCAGGAATACCATTGGAAGTTATGTGGTTTTGACTCATGGTATTGATGAAGGGTAACCCTATATAAGGAGAAGAAAATCATTGTGCAAAATGTGTGCATGTTTCTGGGCTTTGATGAATACTTCACTCTGAAGTATATCTGTATGGTTGAACCCTGTTCCTAATTGATAGATCTGAATCTATGATGCACCTATGAACATGATGAAGGTTCAAGATCTCTAGATCTAGAAATGGTGAATGTCAATGATGATCTGAAAAGAAGTGAAGAAGACCTGGCGCAATCCTGGTGAAGAGATTGAAGAAATCTGGGTAAGTTCATAGCTCTAGTCTGTACTGCAAAGTTTAACTTTTATAGATCTATACATAGGTTCGTTTCATGAAAAGCGCGTGTATACGCGGGTCTGTGGAAAGAAAAGCGTGTATGCGCAGTTAGGGTTTTTCTTTGAAAATGCACTGAAGTATACGCGGGTTCGTCTTCTGGAAAGCGCGTATATACGCGGGTCTGATTAAATAAAAGCACGTATGATTTTTGATCTAATGGTTGCTGAAGGTTGAATGTGCTTCTGCATATCTATTCTGAAGTCTGGGTTATATCTGATATTCTAGTTACAGTGGTCTCACTGTTCTATTTGAAGAAATGAGCAAGTGGTGCTAAGGGTCGAAGCCTTCAGTCAGGGGGTTGTAGCTCCCTTCCAGGAGAGGCTAGTAAACGAGTTCAGGGGGTCGTAGCTCCCTTCCAGGAGAGGCTGGTAAGCGAGAGCAGGGGGTTGTAGCTCCCTTCCAGGATAGGCTGGTAAATGAGAGAAGGTTGTAGCCTTTTGCAGGTGGGTGCCTCCGTGCTGGTTTGAGTCTGCACCAGTACATGTCTGTAAGAATTTTTCTTAATAATAAATTTTGAAGGCTGAAACGACGGCAGCGGTGGTTTTCTCCCGAATTGGGTTTCCACCTAAAAATCCTGGTGTTCATGTGTGTTGCATATGTGTGATGATTATTCTGTTCTGTCTGCACCTGTTTACTATTTCTGAAATATCTGATGAATGAATAATGCAATGATCTGAGTTAAGATTCAAACACATAATTAGATCTCTGGACATATGCGAGTTCTGTATAGGATATCCGCGTATATACGCTAGTTTCCTTCAGTAAAGTAGCGTATGGGTTTTAGAAAGGAAAAAGTAAAAGTTTGATTGTCTGCACTAAATACTGATTCACCCCCCCTCTCAGTATTTTTCCCAACAATTGGTATCGGAGCAGGTCCTTCTGAAAAAGCTTAGCCACTAGAAGGAGGAAGATCAAGCAAGATGAGCTATCAGAAGGAACGACATCTATCAAGCCTCCGCTCTTCAATGGAAGAAGAAATTTAATCTTCTGGAAAATGAGGATGAGATCCTATATTCAGTCTATGGGAGTTGATGTATGGGCCATTTTTGAACAAGGATATCAATATCTGGCTACTACACCAACAGATCCAACTGAAAGGAAGAATTATGAATCAAATGCAAAAGCGGTCAATGTTATAACAGGAAGTCTAACTGAATCAGAATTTGTCAAATTCATGCAGCTGAATACAGCAAAGGAAATATGGGACATAATCATTCTAAGTTATGAAGGCGATGCAAAGGTAAAAAGTGTAAAACTCCAAAATCTCAGAATTGAATATGAAAATTTAAAGATGCATAGTGATGAGAGTATTGCCAGTTTCTTTTTACGTCTTGATGATGTTGTAAATCGTATGAAAAATCTAGGAGAAACAATAACCGAAACTAATTTGGTTGAGAAAATTTTGAGATCGCTAACAGCGAAATTTGAGTCAAAAGTATCTGCTCTTGAATAAAAACAGGATCTTCAAAATCTTACTATGGTGCAACTTCATGGCATACTGACCGCATATGAAATGAGAAGAGGAGGACCATCTGAAGTCAAAGAAGTTTTTTTTAGAGCTTCTACAAAAGGGAAAGAAGTAGAAGAAGCAGAAGGATCAGGATATATTTCGGAAGAAGATGAGGCAAATTTTGTAAAGAAACTTCAACTTGGTACAGGACGGTTTAGAGGTAAGCATCCTTTCAAATGTTTTAATTGTGGAAGAGTTGGTCATTATGCTGCTAAGTGTCCTTACAAAGAAACACCTGTAAAAGGAAAGGAAGTAGCTAGAAATAAGAACCAGTCTAGCACTAGAAGAAGTTACTATACTCATGATGACAGTGATGGAGTATCTGATAGTGAGGAAGAATGTGAACAAGATCTCAGAATTCTCATGGAATTTGAATCTAAAGAAGAAAATGATACTTTCGTGGATGCTCTAGAGGACAATGATTTTCTTGAAGAAAACAACCAACTCAAAAGACGCTTAGAATAATATAAAATTCTCTTAGAAGAAAGAAAAATAATTATCGAGACTCTGGAAAAGAAGGTTGAAGAAACAAAGAAACACAATGAGAAATTAGAATGTGAAGTGGTAAGTGTAAGAAAAGAATTTGAGAAAGTAAAGACTCTGAATTTTAGATTTGCTAAAGGATTTGAAACCTTAGATGAGATTATCAAGGTTCAACAAAGGTCTCTTATAAAGACGAGGTCTTGGATATATTGGAGAATCTTCTCAAAGCTTGACACCAAATTATCTAAAAGCGATGCAATTTTGGTTTACAAAGATACTATAACGACCAAGGAATAAAGAATGTTTCTGAGTAAAGCATGATCATCTTAATGCAAGGAACACTAACGGGAATATATTTTCAAAAGAAGCCCCCGATCCACGAGGTAAATTCAAGTAGAATATTTTATGATCGTAGAATTTCTTCTTCAATGGACAATGTTTCTCATGTCACGATTTTGGCCATAAAGATGCTCAATGTGTTGCATATAAAACCATCATGACAAGAGAAGCAAGAAAGAAAAGGACTGATGTTGAAACAAAGAAGAATACCTATAACAACTTTTCTCCTCTTCTAAATGAAGTTGAATGTGCTTATTGCAATAACTTTGGCGACAAAGATTCTGAGTGCAGGAGAAAAGTACAGCCAAGAGAGCATCTTCCTTCAAAATCCAAAATATGGAAAAAGAAGGAACCACAGGTTGAAAATTGTGGCATAGCGTTATTTGCGAAAGGTGAATAAAATAAATGGTACATTGATAGCGGATGCTCAAGACACATGACAGGTGACAAACACAAACTTCGTGCATATAGTGCTCTAGAAAAGGAAAAGAAAGTTACTTTTGGAAATGATACTCCTGTTGTAATTAAAGGAAAAGGGTCTGTGTTTTTAAAAGAAAAGGTGAAGGCTAATGATGTCATGTATGTGGATGGATTAAGGCATAACCTGTTAAGTGTAAGTCAAATGTATGATTAAGGAACTGAAGTTGTCTTTAGTTCAAAAGAATGTGTGGTTCATGATCTTGATACAGGTAAAACAATTATAAAAGAAAAAAGAACTCCAAGCAATCTGTATGTATTGAAGAATTGGAAAGAACAATGTTACTTGAGTAAATCTTCAGAAAACTGGCTATGGCATAGAAGGTTGGGGCATCTAAGCTTCTCTCAAATCAACAAATCTAGTAGACTTAATGTTGTTCGTGGTCTTCCCAATATTACTCTCCCTGAAAGTATCATATGCAAATCCTGTCAATTCGGTAAGCAAACCAAAGTGCAATTTAATGCCAAGGAAGGATCATCAAGTAAGCCTCTTGAAATCATTCATACTGACATATGTGGACCTATGAGGAAAAAGTCTCCACGGGGTGAAGAATACTATATCTTATTTATTGATGATTTATCTAGAATGTGTTGGATTGGGTTGATCAAACACAAAGATCAAACACGAAGATGAAGCATTTGAAAAATTTGAGATCTTCAAGCGTTGGTTGAAAATGAATTATATCCTGAAAATCAAGTGTGTAGATCTAATCGAGGAGGATAATATACATCAAATGAATTCTTTGTGAATTTTGTGAACAACATGGCATAAAAAAGCGGTTTTACGCCATGAGTCTCTCCACAACAAAATCGTAGCGAGAAAGAATGAATAGAACAATTCAAAAAATGGCTAAAACTATGCTTGATGATTCGGAACACCGATATTTTTGAGGAGAAGCGGCTCACCATCGAGAGAATGTACTCAACAAGGCACATGTTCGGGTAAATAGTGATAAAACTCCATATGAACTCTGGTATGGTAACTCTCCCTCTGTAAAGCATTTTAGAGTTTTTGGAAGCAAATGCTTTATCAACAATAATGATGAAAAGCTTGGCAAGTTTGAACCTAGATCAGATGAAGGGATATTTCTTGGTTACTCATCTACAAGAAAAGCATACAAATGTTACAATAAAAGGCTTCGAAAGATGGTTGAATGTATTGATGTTGTTATTGATGAGTCTCATGCAGCTCCCAAAGAAGAAAAACAAACAATAAAAGAAGATGATGGTGAATTTTGTCCTTCTACATCAAATAGAAATGATCTAGACAATGGATCCAATGAAGAACCTGAAAATGATCTATCTGAAAAAGCTCCATCCAGATATGTTCAAAAGAATCATCCTGAATCTCAAATTTTGGGAGACAAGGAATCAGGCGTACGAACAAGAAGAACTCTTGTGGGATCTCCCTAGCTATACGGCATTTCTATCACGATTGAACCACAATGTAAATAAAGATAGCAAAGAGAGTGTTGGATGCAGGCCATGAATGAAGAACTTGATCAAATTGAAAAGAACCACACTTGGGAATTGGTGCCAAGACCACATGATAAAAATTTCATTGGAACCAAATGGACATTCAAGAACAAGCTAAATGAGAATGGGGACGTTATAAGAAACAAAAATCTAGGCGGTTTGCAAAGGGTATACTCAACAAGAAGGTATAGACTATGAAGAAAATTTTGCTCCTGTAGCTAGACTTGAAGCCATAAGAATGTTTCTTGCTTTTTCAAGCTTCCAACAAATCAAAGTTTATCAAATGGATGTTAAATCTGCTTTTCTCAATGGTGATCTAGAAGAAGAAGTTTATATAGAACAACTAGAAGGATTCATTTTTGGAAATGATGAAAAACTTGTTCGTAGACTTAAAAAGGCTCTATATGGTCTCAAACAAGCTCCAAGGGCATGGTACTATTGTCTTGACAAATATCTTCATCAACAAGGACTTTCAAAAGGGTCTGCTGATAGAAACTTATACACAAAAACTGAAAATGACAAACTATTGATTGTGGTTGTATATGTTGATGATATCATTTTTGGAAGTAATGAAGAGTCTATGAGTCAGAAATTTGCTTCTGATATGCAGCAAGAATTTGAAATGTCTTTACTTGGGGAACTAACATTCTTTCTTAGCTTGCAAGTGCAACAAGCAACAGATGGCATATTCTTATCACAAGAAAAATATCTTAAGCAAATTCTGAAGAAGTATGGCATGGAAGAGTGCAAACTTGTAAGTACACCAATGATAACCGGATGTAATCTCAGTTCTCATGATGATTCTCCCACGGTGAATCAACCAGAATACAGATCTATGATAGGAAGTCTTTTGTATCTCACTGGGACTAGACCGGACATTATGCATGCAGTTGGGATTGTTGGATGGTTCCAAGAAAATCCAAAAGAGTCTCATCTTCAGGCTGTCAAAATAATATTCAAATATCTACAAGGAACTCAAGACTTTGGACTATGGTATCCAAAGAATGCTGATCTCGCTCTTCATGCTTACACTGATGCAGATTGGGCTGGAAATGTTGATGATCGGAAAAGCACTAGTGGTGGTGCATTCTATATGGGGCCTCGGTTAGTATCTTGGTTCAGCAAGAAGAAAAGCTCTATTGCCTTATCTACAACAGAAGCAGAATATGTGGCTGCCACATCATGTTGCACTCAACTTCTTTGGATGATGCAAACCTTACAAGACATTCAAATCAAATGTTCACCTCCTATCTCCATTATGTGTGATAATACAAGTGCCATCAATATCTCAAAGAATCCTGTTATGCATTCCAAGACCAAGCACATTCCCATCAAGTATCACTTCTTACGTGAACAAGTGCTTGAACAAAAGGTGAAGTTGGAGTATGTTCCATCCAAAGAACAAGTTGCTGATATATTTACCAAACCTCTGCCCAGGGAAGCATTCGAATATCTCAGACAGAAGCTGGGAATGGTCTCTGCCTCTCAGAAGATCAGATCTGCTTAATTTCAGAAGATTAAATTGGATACGTGGGTTTCCTGAAAGACAGTCGCGTATATACGCGAGTTCATACACAGAAAACCGCGTATGGGTGGTTGCTGACAAAGGTTCTGGGTCAGCATTCTTCAGCACAAGCTATGGTGCTGTTTGGCATTTCTGATGCTGTATGGCTTCTCTGGTGATGTTTCAGCTCTTATATTTCTGTTTCATTCTCTGATATTGGGTGAAGATGCCTTGATGATTGGCTGTTGAAAGTGTTCAGGTTACTCAAGCTAAGGAGGAGTTTTGGTCATATGGAAAGGATGCACAGTTTCAGGGGGAGCATTAGTCTGGCTGAGAATAATGCATTATTGGCATTATTGATGGTTCTAAAACTTGTTCTCTCTCTTGAGGTCTTTTTGGTTTTGGTTGTGAAAAGTCATACTTGTAATTTGATCAAAAGGTCATGTTGAGACCCATGATGTAAATTGTAATATTTAGTTATGTAAGGACTTGTCCAAATTTGTAAACCCACTTGGTTGGGTATTTGAGTCGCATATGTAAATCCACTTGGTTGGATCTTTGATGTAAGTATGAGTCTTGGTGATAGGAAGGTCATAGAGTCATGTACTTCATTGAAAAATATGTTTGAAGATTCAGCATGAACTCAGGGGGAGCATGGTAACTTCAGTACACTTCAGATCTGCAGAGCTCTTATGTCTACATGAGGATAAAAACCTTCTGTTGGTTTTGATCTGCCCTTTGCCCTTGATGTCAAAGGGGGAGAGTGACATGGTGTTTGAATCAGGGGAGAATATCATGAATAATGGTTGTGCTTAATGTATCTATCTGTTATGGTGATCAAACACCATCGTGGTTGCCATCAAGTCCAAAGGGGGAGATTGTTGGCAATATGATACAGAGTGTTGTCCTTGATGGCAACCCACTTGATGAAGATGATGGCAACCTACTTGACGAAGTTGTTCTTGACTTGATGAGCTTGCTAAATAATGTAAATCTGATGTATCTACAATCAGTACAGAAGGTAATGATGAAAGGATTTTCAGTATGTGCCAGAACTTTGATGAAAAGTGTGTGTCTCAAGGCATACGCGGGTTTGTCTAGGCGAAGTAGCGTATGCACGCGGGAATTAACGTCACAAGTCGCGTATGATCAAATGCGCTCTAAATATGTAAAACAAGGGGTAAATACCATGGTTTGACCCATTGTATTAAGCGTTGGATTGTCTATGAGATCCCGTCCAGGAATACCATTGGAAGTTATGTGGTTTTGGCTCATGGTATTGATAAAGGGTAACCCTATATAAGGAGAAGAAAATCATTGTGCAAAAGGTGTGCATGTGTCTGGGCTTTGATGAATACTTCACTCTGAAGTATATCTGTATGGTTGAACCCTGTTCCTAATTGATAGATCTGAATCTATGATGCACCTATGAACATGATGAAGGTTCAAGATCTCTAGATCTAGAAATGGTGAATGTCAATGATGATCTGAAAAGAAGTGAAGAAGACCTGGCGCAATCCTGGTGAAGAGATTGAAGAAATCTGGGTAAGTTCATAGATCTGGTCTGTATTGCAAAGTTTAACTTTTATAGATCTATACGCAGGTTCGTTTCATGAAAAGCGCGTGTATACGCGGGTCTGTGGAAAGAAAAGCGTGTATGCGCAGTTAGGGTTTTTCTTTGAAAATGCACTGAAGTATACATGGTTTCGTCTTCTGGAAAGCACGTATATACGCGGGTCTGAATAAATAAAAGCGCGTATGATTTCTGATCTAATGGTTGCTGAAGGTTGAATGTGTTTCTGCATATCTATTCTGAAGTCTGGGTTATATCTGATATTCTGGTTACAGTGGTCTCACTGTTCTGTTTGAAGCAATGAGCAAGTGGTGCTGAGGGTCGAAGCCTTCAGTCAGGGGGTTGTAGCTCCCTTCTAGGAGAGGCTGGTAAACGAGTTCAGGGGGTCGTAGATCCCTTCCAGGAGAGGCTGGTAAGCGAGAGCAGGGGGTTGTAGCTCCCTTCCAGGATAGGCTGGTAAACGAGAGAAGGTTGTAGCCTTTTGCAGGTGGGTGCCTACGTGCTGGTTTGAGTCTGCACCAGTACATGAATGTAAGATTTTTTCTTAATAATAAATTTTGAAGGCTGAAACGACGGCAGCGGTGGTTTTCTCCCGAATTGGGTTTCCACCTAAAAATCCTGGTGTTCATGTGTGTTGCATATGTGTGATGATTATTCTGTTATGTTTGCAACTGTTTACTGTTTCTGAAATATCTGATGAATGAATAATGCAATGATCTGAGTTAAGATTCAAACACATAATTAGATCTCTGGACATACACGAGTTCTGTATAGGATATCCGCATATATACGCTAGTTTCCTTCAGTAAAGTAGCGTATGGGTTTTAGAAAGGAAAAAGTAAAAGTTTGATTGTCTGCACTAAATATTGATTCACCCCCCTTCTCAGTATTTTTCCCAACATATTTCCATTACATATTTGTATTTATGGTTATATTTTCATTCTCTTGCATTTATGCATAAATTCAGATCACCCTTTCTCTAGAACACAATACCAGTAGACTAAATAATACAAACTAAATCTCACCATTGTGGAGGGAGTTATATGACAACTGCAATAAAGGTGTCAAGTGTTGTCATTCAGTTGATTCAGTTGAATCCGATGGATTCATGTTGTTCTCAACCAGATTCAAAGTCATGGAAACTTAAAAATGTGATAAATTCACTCACACGTGAAAGAGGCTCTCCAATGCCACAATGAACTAGATAAGTTGTGAATGGAGGCACTCTCAATAGTTTTCTCAGGAAATAAATCTGATGGAATACCATTGTTCAATTGTCTAAAAATGGATATGATGGTGCAAAGTGGTGTGGAGTGGAAGCTCGGGGAGTTCTTCCCAAAGGAACGGCTTACGACGTAATAAATTTTGGCTCTCCTCTCCAAATTTTAGGGTTTCTTCTACATAGTAATTTCTTCCTGGTTTCTTCTACATAGTAGTTTATGTTTGGATTCTTCTACATATAATTTTAAGATTTCTTATGAGAATGGGGGTTTTTCCCCTCCTTCATCTAGACTGTTTTAGGTGTTATTAATGATCCAAAATCTAGTGTTATTCCACTTCAATATCCTCATATTCAACACCCTTTTCATAGAGTAGTTAGGCGAAGTGAGGGTTACTAGTTTTTCACCAAAACCTCCGCTGGATGCATCATGGAAAGCTAGAAATTGAAGGTGTTTCCTCTTAAAAACCATATTGATATTAAACAAGAAGATTCAAAACCCACGCCTAATGCATTAACCACCTGGTTGCATTAAGCACCCAGACTAGGGTGGGGCCCACAATGCTATTTTTTCGTGCATATCTATTTTTATTATCCCTTAATTTAGATGGACATTAAACTGTAATCTATTCTCAATGTGAACTTGAATGAGTTAAATGAAAGTGATCAATTCAGTTAGCTAGTGGATTTTGAGTTAGAGGTTCGTTGGTGAGACATACATAGTAATTCTAGTTGTAACAGAGTTCGAAGTGCAATAGTGCATGATTTGGTGCAAATTGTAAACAATTTAACTCAGTTAAGTGAGTTAAACTCAGTTGTGCGAGTTTTAAATGAAGATACACTAGTGAGAGATCTACTGAATTAAATATTAATTAATCCACAATCAGTGATCTCACATGAAATTGAGGATTTACTACTATTAGCTGTTGTTGGGGTTCCCATGTTTTGGCCAGATTGGTAAGACCAAAAGATGAGACAACATCAGAACCACTTTCAGACCTCAAGATCTAGCCCTCCTGGGTCCAGAGAGGGATATCTCTATATAAGCAAAGGTTTTATGTCTTCAAAGCTCAAAATTTAAGATGTTAGGCTAGTTATAAGGCTCAGAGTTTGTTTGTTTGATTGTTTGTTTGGTTGTTGGGAATCAGGAAATAAGGGTTCAATATAAGACAAGGATGAGCAAAGAGGAATTTAGGCAAAGGAGAGATACTCCAGGGAACATTCAAGACCATTGGGCAATGGAGTCAGGAAAGGGTTTCCTTGCTATTAAATGTGCAGGCTTTCAGTTAGGCTAGTCATCTAAAGCATTGGATCTTAAAGATGATTGTGTGATATGAAATGGTAAGAGAGAAGGTGAAAGAAAGGAAACCTCCGAGGTGACCTTTAGAAATCAGATCCAGGGACAGGGCATGCCATTGGACACATGTGATCTAAAATCCAAAAACTAACTCTTCAGACAAGAAACATTAAATGTTTAGAACACAAAGTTAAAGACCTGAGATTAGAGAGAGACTTTGAACTCTCAATGCTTCGGCCTCCAGCTTGAGGGATCTTAGAAAGGTTCAATTAATTGAAAGGGATCCTAGTGAGATAGAGACAGAGTTCTAGACCTCCCATTTTTCCCAATTCATTCAATTAAATCCTAACAAGAACATCTAAGAACAGATTCATTAATTCATACATCAGCTAGCAAGCAATGACATCCACTACACTGGTTAAATTAACAGAAATCGACCCTTAGATAACACATTTAGTAGAAAACATTGAAGGCAAGGAGAGCAGAAACATAGGGTACCTAACAAGGGTAAATCCTATGCCAGATTTATGATGCGAGCCAGTAGAAATGAAATGAAATGAACTGCAAGTTAAAAACAGACACAGAGATAGAAAAACATCACCACTGCTTTAGATCAGGATCCAAAGAAATGTTCTTGTCATATTAAAGAGAAACACCATTCAAGTACAACATTACCAATAGTTGGATATTCAATCTGAAAACATCTTCCTCAGCCTATCTTACAAATTTACACAGAGAACATGTCTCAAGAGAAAAAGCTTGCATTTCTTTGATAACCGATCAACAAACTTTACAATGAGATCCTTCTTGAATTTTATAACTGAAGAGAGCAGAAGGGGTAGGTGAAACACTAAATGAAGCATTAAACTTGGAAAAGAGAGAAAGCCGAAGCCCATTCTGTTTAAACTCTGTGCATTCATCTATGGCACTCTTTGGGTGAAAGAGTGGTCTTCTCCAGGCTTTCCTTTACTCTAGTATGTCTCTGATGTACTTTGGTTGTAGTATTCTGTAGTACTGTTGGTGAATAAACAAAAAGATAAATAAATGATAGTGAAGTCTGCCATACCGCATAACAAATGCTCTGGTAGCTTAGGATTGTGGTCAGGGCTGAATTTTCTTCAAGAACACGATAAATAAAGGAAACAATATGGGCGCTTGGTCCTTTAGGAAAAGAACAATCTACTGATGTGAAACCCTGGTAGTATTGTTTTCTGTGCTCTGGGCCTTCCGTGTGATCCATGATTTCTTTGAATTGGTACCTTTTCCTTCTAAATCCCCAAAAAGGCTTAAAAGTCTTCTATTACGTGCCTTGAACTCTCTGCTGCTCCAGTACTGTCTTTGTTTATGAAATCAGGGCTTTAATGGCACCGGAGACGTTTTGCAGAGTTCAAACTCTGTTCTTTAATGCAAGTCCTGTCATAACACTTTCCAGGACCTTCCTCCATGATTTTCAACCTTCTGCGATTGATATTCTCTGTGTTCTCTGTCATTGTAACAGAGACTGAATCATGGCGGTTTTCGCCACTTGAAACCCTGCAAAACATGAAAACTCGTTAAGAAAAACATGCATGGGGTGGGTGGTGTGGATTTCTGCAAGAAATGGCAATGTGACATGGGTAGAGACGATGAATGTAGAGGATTTAGTGGAGGGACACGGTGGATCAGCGGGAGACACTTTGGAGGACGGCGAGGTGGAAAATTTGACACGCAACATTAAAATTTTCCCTTTGAATGAATTGTATAGGGGGGACGGACGAAAAAGTGATACAAACACGTGGAATGGTGATGTGGCGGGACTGGGTCAACGGCGGGGCATGTAGTTAAATCTGGACCGTCCGATCTCAGGAGGAGATCGACGGCTGAGAATGCATCGGAGGGCGACGGTCAGTGGGCCAGGGGTACAATTGCCTTGGGCTATCCCCCGTGCAACTTCGTGGGGCAATCACCGTTGGATGGGCGATCGCAGATCGGGCGGTGTATAGTGATATCGCGCTGGGTAAAACGCCGAACTTTAACGCGCGATGGGGGGGCGGTTTTTAAAAAGTGACGGAGCCACGTGTCGGGCGGTGAGTGGAATCGCTTTGAAAATAGAAATACCGATGAACTCCTAACAGCGGTGCAATGTATATCGGCGGTTTTCGGACAGGCACTGCTGCGGGGACCACCAGGCGGGATGTACCGGGGGCCGTTGATCTGAGGTTTAATTGGATGGTTGTGATGCGATCGGGGAAATTGCAATCGCAAAGGGCATAAGGGTGTCACAGAAAAAGTTGCGATTGTGATCGGAGCAGGAGTGCGATTAGTGCCGGGCTGTCGGATCAACACGATAGATCAATGGTGGAGATCGCGGCAGAGGCCTTATAGACCAAAAACCAATCACATCGGAGCTTTTCGTTTAACAAGGAATGCGCTTCACCCGACGGTGCGATTGCGAGTAGCACCCGAACCATTAGCGCTTGGTTCTGGGTGAGGGTCACGTGGGGAAGTGGTTCAAAGGGCTGGCAGAAAAGGGGCTAGGCCATGATATAAGTTAAAAGTGGGTTTTTGCCTATTTTAAGTGCATTTCAAGGCCAATGAAGGGTAACGATAAGGGAAGAAAGGGGAAATTAAACCAATCTAGGGGTGAATGTAGGATTTAAAGGGGATTTTGGGAGGATTTAGAGGATAAAAAGGGGACTTTGACAAAGAGGAAAAAGGGTAAAATGGAGAATTCTGCAGAGGTACAAAGGGCAAGAAAAGGCCTTTTGGAGCACAATTTTCATCATCAGTGAGGCTTATTAACTCAAGAGCAGTAGAGGGAAATAATCCAAGGGCAGAGGGCATGAAGAGGTTTTAAGGATGACGTGTTTTCAAGAGAAATGCATTCCTTGAAGGCTCATAAAACAAATTAGCCCCTTGCTTTCCTGTCAAGGAGTTTATAGGGGGCTAACAGTGGCTCCACATGGGGGTGGCTTCTTCTTGAAGGAGTCAAGAATTCAGAAAATGATCTTTGGTGAAGGCCAGATGCCTGCTGCTTGAGCCGCCTTTCTTCATTGATTTTCAGCTGTCACAATAGTGAAGACATCAATTTAGCAGAAAACTCTCCCAAACAATCTACCTACCCATCCTACAATCCTAGCATTTTTTCTTCTAGGGTGCATTTGAGCTAGCAGACCCTTTACATCATTTTTTTTTTACACACAGGAAAATAAACCTATTCTAGTCCTACCCTTATCACTCCATGCAACCAGATTAAACTGTTGGTCTCATATGTTTCTCTACCTATTCTAACATCTGTTGGGATTAAACTGTCCATCAGATTTCTTCTCTACATTCTGTAGCAGAAATTTAAAAACAATCAAACTAGGATTAGATAGTCTAGTTTGCTGTGGCTCCAAGGCATAAAGACAGTTGCACATGGACAGAAACTTGCAGAAAACTGAAAACAAAAATTTGAAGGCTTGGAATCTGAAGTTTGAAGCATCCTTCTTCTCTTTGTGACTCAAGTTTTGAGCTTGTTAGAGTCACTTTCTCTTCTTAATTTCAGCTCTGGCTTTGGGCTTGTTAGAGCTGATTCTTCTTTCTTCTTTGCTGGTCTAGGTTTTGGGCATGTTTGAACCAGCTATCTTACTTCCTTTGGCTCAGGTTTTGATCATGTTAGAGCCAATATTTTGCATTTCTGAGGTTCATTTTTTGAGCATGTCTGAACCTCTCCTTTTTTTCTGTTTTTTGGAACACTTTCTCTTTTTTCTTGAAAAAATAACACAACAATGGTATTTACAATGGAAATGGAAACTAGAAATTGGAAATCAGAAGAAGTAGTGTTTGAGCATCCTGCCATTGACAGGACCCCCAAACAACTCTGTGCCATCTAACTCTTGTAGAAAAAAGGCATTTGGACCCACAGTGGCCTGGATGATGTAGGGACCTTGCCACAAACTGTCAAACTTGTCGTGCTTTCCTTTGTCCTCTCTCCTCGAGTCCCACTTCAGAACTTTGTCTCCAATTTTGAAATCAGAAGCCTTAGTTCTTTTGTCAAACAACTTCTTTATGTTCTCCTGAACTTTCACAGCTCTGTTATAGACCTCTTCCCTTGTTTGCTAGAGATGAATTGTCTGGTTTATTCTCCTCACCATGCTATCTTATTCTGTTTGTATCTCTTGAAGAAGTTTGATCACTAGTATTCCAAGGCTGGTAGGAAACACTTCTTCTGTTCCATAGACAAGCTGGTATGGTGACATGCCAATGAATTTCTTTTTTGTGAGCCTGTCAGCCCACAAAGCATGCACTAACTTGTTATGCCATAAATTTTTTCTCTCTTCCAATAGCTTCTTGATGATAATCACTAGGCTCTTGTTTGATGATTCAGCTAATCCATTGCCCTGAGGGTAATAGGCAGTTGAATGACCGAGTACTATTTGATACCTGTGAAAAAAATCAACCATTTTCTTGGATCCAAAAGCAACAGCATTATCAGTGATTATTTTCCTTGGGCAGCCAAACCAAGAGAGGATATGACCTTCTAGGAACCTAACGATGATTGAATCTGTGGAATTCCTAGTAGGTATGGCATCTATCCACTTATTGAAGTAGTCTGTGGCTGTTAATATCCATTTGTGTTGTGCAGAAGAAGCAAGGTAAATTTATCCTATGAAATCTATGCCCCATTGCATAAAGGGACCTTCAACAGTGATGGGTTGTAGAGGTAAGGGGAGGAGCTTTCTTTTGCCTTCAAAAATCTAGCACTTGTGGCAGGCAATTATCATTTTATGGATATCATTGAAGAGTGTGGGCCAATAGTATCCAGCTTTGAGTATTTTGTTTGCAGTGGCTTTCCAGTTCAGGTGGCCTCCACACTCTCCTACATGGAATTCTTGTTTAATCCTTTCTGCTTCAGACTCAGGCAAACATTTAAGAAATAGGCCATTTGCATTTTTCCAGTATAAGCATTCATTCATTATGCAAAAGCTTCTGGCCTTCATTTTGAGGAATTTGGCCTTGGTATTTGATAGTTCAGGAGGGGCATTGAGGTTTGTGAGCACATAGAGAATGTCAGAATACCATGGAGAGTTCTGGAACTTCACCTCAATAGTGGGATCAGGCAATCCCTCTTGCTCATCCAAGGCATCCATCATGTTTATGTCAAGGGCCTGTAAATTTGATTCAGCCATTAGTTGAGCTAGGCCCCGACCTTTGATCAGTTTTGTGGGTTTAATCTCAAGGTCATATTCTAAGATCATAGCAATCCATTTTCCCCTCTTCCCATCTAGGTCTTGGGACAATATTACTTTAACCACTATATTTGGCACATAGGCTATGGTGTGGGAATGAAGTATGTACACCCTAAAGTCTTTCAAGGCCTTTACCAAGGCATATGCCTTTTTTTCCATTATGTTGTATCTCAAGGGTGCATCCCTCAGTGCTTTGCTGATGGAAGAAATGGGTTGTTCCATTCCCTCTGGGTTTTTCTGCAGCAGAACTACAGCTACTGTATTGTCAGAGGCAAATGAAAATATCAGGAAATATTTTGAGAAATCTGGGCTGATTAGGACAGGAGCCCGGGTGAGTGCAAGTTTAACTGATTCAAAATATTTCTTAGCTTCAACAGTCCACGTGATTCCTACACCTTTCCTTAACATGTTTGTAATATTCCTAAGATGTTTAGCTAAGTTGGGAATAAACCTCCTGAGGAAGTTAATGTTCCCAATAAAGGACTGTAACTCCTTGATGTTTCTTAGGTGTGTGATTTGTAGTATTCCCTCAACTCTTTGTGGGTCTATCCTAATCCCCTTCTCGGATATGATGTGGCCAAGAAGCTTACCTTCTTGCAGCTCAAATATAGTCTTTTTGGGATTTAATGATATACCAAACCTTCTACATTTTTCAAACACTTTCCTCAGATGTTTTAGGTGTTCTTCTTCAGTCTTGGAATAGACTGTTATGTCATCCAGATAGATGACAATGAAGTGCCCTATTTCATCTGAAAAATCTATATCCATTTCTCTTTGGAAGGTTGCACCAGCGTTCATCAGTCCAAAGGGAATTTTAACATACATAAAGGTGCCCGATGGAGTGGTGAAGGTTGTCTTGAGTTGGTCTTCTGGGCTTACTAAGACTTGGTTATAGCCTGAAAAACCATCTAACAGGGAGATCCTTCTTCAGCCTACTACCCTCTAAAGGATGTGTTCCATTTTTGGCAAAGGGTAATTGTCTTTGAGTGAGGCTCCGTTAAGATTCCTGAAATCAATAAACAGCTTGATATCCCCTGTTCTATTTCTCACAGCCACTAGGTTTGATACCCAATCAGAGAACCTCACAGGGACAATTATGCCTGCCTCATACATCTTCTTAATCTCCTTTTCCACTGCGGGCAATTGTTTTGGGTTTATTATGTGAAGTTTTTGTCTGAAGGGTTTCTAATTCTCTTTCAAAGGTATTTTGTGCTGTATGATTTTGTGTCATAAGCCCTCAAGTCCTCGTAGCTCCAAGCAAACACATCAATGAATTCCTTGAATAGGTCGATGTATTTCTTTTTCATGTTTGCAAGTAGGGACTTAGCCAATTTAATCATCTTGGGCTTATCTTCAGTGCCTATATTGCATTCCTCAACCTTAGAATCTGAGTGTTCTATAGTGGGATTTTTTACTACATCATCAAAGTCAAAAAGGTATTCTAAAGGTGCCAGACCTCGAGGTATGTTCTTATCTTTGGCCTGCAGCACCTCTACTTCTTCACTATCTGCGTTTTCACATTTTTCATTCGTATTTCCAATCTGTTCGTTCAAGGTGTTTATTTCTATGTTACAGGGTGGTTCTTCCTCATCTGAGGACTCTTTACTTAGGCAGCTACTATTAGATTTAGAATCTGAATCAGAAAATTCAAACTCATCTCTGCCTACCAGGAAATCTTCGATCTGTTTATCGCCCTCAAAGACCTGCCAATATTTTTCATTGTCCGGTACAGCAGGTTTGAATTTGGTCTGAATGATGATCTGTTGGTCACTTGGAGGCTTATGATATGAACTAGCCATGCAGGCTAGTCCATTTGCAATTTAGTTCTGACCTCTAGGGATAAACACCAGATCGTATTCTACAAAGGTTTTCAATAGATCCATAGCGTCATTCCTGTACGTTCTCAGCCTGGGATGTTTTTTTGTGTATTCACCATTCACCTGTTTAATGATCAGCTCAGAGTCCCCATGCACAGTTATCCTACAGGCTCCTAATTTTCTCAACAGGTTTAAGCCTAGGATAAGAGCCTCGTACTCTGTAATGTTGTTTGTACATTTGAAGTGCAGGTTGCAGGCATGGCTCTCTGCGTAGTCACTCTCTGTGTTATGTATCCACACTCCTGCTCCAGCAGTTCTCTTGGTGCATGACCCATCTAAATTCATTTCCCATAAGGTTTCATTCTCGGGTTTATCATCGTTTCATTCTTGGTGTGGTGTATGTGTTTGTGAAGGGTGACTAATCAGCTGACTGCATTCTGTTTCTGGTTTACTCTGAGTTTTTGTTTCAATGCACTGTTCAAAGTTTTCTACGTCTTTCTCCTCCGAGTCTAGAGTATCCATTATGTCAAAGTCCATAGGCTTTGTTTCATTGTGTGTACCTCTGCTTGTATCTATGTTTTCTGATTCTGGCTCTCCCAAAGATTCATCATTGCAGAATATAAAGGAGTCCAGGTCTGTGTGTACAGAGTAAAGAGGAGAATTTTCAAGCTTTTCAGGGCTTCTAACCAGGAATTTCATTTGTGCCTCCCTGTACAGTCTTCTAAGTTGTCTAAAAACATGAATTTTGGCATAAGCCCCATCCATTTGCATTGTTCCTTGTAGCTTGGCTCCCCATGATCTTGATAATAACATGCCATACTTGGGTGGCACATCTGCCACAACAATGTCCATGACCATACACTTGGCTGGAATCTAGGTAAGGCTCACACATAAATCTTTGATCAGGCCAAGACACTTTACTCTGCTAGAGTCAAATGAATATAAGTCTTTGTAGGGTCGGGTTATCTCTAGTCCTAATTTTTCCATAACTATCTTAGGCATCAGGTTGTGTGAAGCCCCAGAGTTGTGCATTGCATTGTGGAGGATCTTATCATGGACATTGAGACTGATATAGAAAGGGGGCACTACCCCTTCTTGAAATTTCCCTTCAATCTTGGGACCAAACAGAAGGGTTGGTTGATCATCACTCAAATTGACCATGTCACTTTTCTCACCTAGATTTAATGCTTTCAAAATTTGGCCTTTATATAAATCCTGAGTGGCCAGCTCAGAGAGTGGGACAGAGATTTTAATTTTTGCAATCTCACTTTCTAGATTGAAAGTGGACTGACTCTTTGGAATGCTCGACTCTGGTTTGTTAGCCACTGCCTTGGTGGCTGAATCAGTGTGTTGATTCTCGTTATCTACAGTGTTGATGATAGTTTTATCAGGAGCACTAACTACAATGCTAGTGCTGCTAGTTGGTTGGCTTTGTTTCTCACTGTTTTGGTTGTCCTTTTCTTTGTTCTTCCCAGAACTCTCAGCTACTGATTTATTACTTTCAACAGTTGCTTTAGAAGATCTCTCAGGCCTTTTCTTGATGGTGATCTCAGAAGCTTTGGGTTTGGAATTATCTAGGCTTTTCTTGCTCCTAAGTTCATACTGTCTGAATTGCATGATGGCATCTTCAAATCCAAGTCTGTAATGCTCAGATTCTAATATTTCCTCATTCCAATATGAGGGTGAGGGCTGATCTTATTCTGTGTAACAGTTATGGATTGAATCTTCTGTTTCAAACATGTTTATTGTGTTCCCTTCAGACTCTTCTATGATTCCCTCGTCTTCATCAAGAAAGTTCTCTTGGAATGGGGGAATAACTTGCTGATCTAACTCTCTTTGTCTGTTAGGAGTGGTGTTGTTTCTTCTAAAGTTTTGGTTCTGGTTATGACCTTGGTTTCTTTTTTGATTGCTAACTGTGACAACCATTTTTTCCATCATTTGCTGTATCTTTTCCATGTTTTTAGATATGCGGTCATAATTGGGGTCAGATGTGGAAGCTACATTGTCATATCTATATGTTACCCTTTTCTCAGCTCTCAATCTTGCTTTCTTCTCAATCAGATTACCCTCTACACTCACTGCTCCCTTTTGCATGTCTTCCAATGTGTTTTAATCCCTCTCCCTAAGCTGGTAAGCCATATTAGCATCCAAGCCTTCAGGGTATTTCACTAGAACCATACCTTGGGGAGGTTTCATGTGTGGTGGAAGAGCGTTATAAACGTTGTTAAACCTTGTAGAGTAGTCCTGAACACTCTCTCCTACGTTTCTTTTTAGGTTCTTGTATTCTACTAGGATTTGGAGAGGGTTGGCCTTAACTTCCCACTTTTTTATGAAGGTCTGATATAAAGCAGGGAGGTCTTGGATACTATTAGGAGGTAGGATTTTGAACCATTTCTTCACATCACCTCCTACGCTTTGGGCAAAGATTCTCATTTTGACTGTATCATCATCTATTTCCATGTAGTCAAAAGAATCTTCCATCCTATCTACATGGTGCTGAGCTGTGGTGGGCTCTTTTGCAGTGAAGTGTGAGATCTTTGATTGGTAATCATTGGGTAAGGGCACTAGAGGCTAAGGTAATACTAGAGGTGCATACCAGGCTGCCATGATGATGTTTTGTGGAGGTAAGGGGTTAACTTGAGCAGCTAGTATATGGATGATAGGGATATTATGACCAGCAAAAGACTGATGAGAAGATCTAGGATGACTGAGCCCCAAGTTTTGAATGAAGTGAATGTCAGGGGGTGTAGATGGATGGGTCTCTTTGTCCTTAAGGTGTTCACCACTTTGAGGTGGTGAACCAGAGAGATCAAGGTCTTGCTGATCTAGGACACTAAATGACCTAGTTCTTAGTAATCTTCTTGGTAGGTCTAGGTCGAAAGGTGGGACTAGAAGAGCTGTGAAGTCTTCCGGTGTAGACCTAGCTCTATGGATGTGGCTGGAAATAGTTGATTGTTTAGGTGTGGGAGATCTCTTGAGGATTCTCTCAGGGTTGTCAACTATTTCAGGTGGATTTGGGTTAGGATAAGCTCTTGTCTGAATGGTTCTTAAAGCCAGAATGTTGTTTTCCAACAAGGCAACTTAACCCTACTTGTTACTTCTCTTGTGGTTGATGTTGTTATGGAGGCTGGTCTCCCAGTGGAGTCTTATGTGAACCAAGATAATCAGCAGGCCTACTGATCACCAGTGGATTCTTTGATCTTTAAGGAGCTATGGAGTCGCCAGGTGGAGGGTTTAGGATGCTTCTGGAGGGTACACTGTCCACCACAGTGCTTATGATATGTCCCTTTCCAAGGATATCTTCAAAACACAACAAACTCTAACCAGAGATTGATTGGGAGGGCTTTTACTAGATGTGTCACCTCTGAAAGAGTGTGAGATATGGAGGCTACCTGGCCCTTTCCAGACTCTATCTAAGAGTGTGGGAGAACAAAAAAAAGGTATAGAGGTTGATCTGTGAATAGGAGTGTTTGACTGCCAACCTAACCAGATATTGTAGGTTTCTGAGGTTCTTATGATGTAGTAAGGTGGAAAATACTCAGAATGTCCCCAGCGGAGTCGCCATTATGTTGGTGATGACAACGGGAGATAGACCAATGTTATTAGTTATAGACTCTCAGATATTCCCCAGCGGAGTTTCCATTATGTTGGGGATCCCATTTTTTGGCTAGATTGGCAAGACCAAAAGATGAGACAACATCAGAACCACTTTCAGACCTCAGGATCTAGCCCTCCTAGGTCCAGAGAGGGATCTCTCTATATAAGCAAAGGTTTTATGTCTTCAAAGCTCAAAATTTAAGATGTTAGGCTAGTTACAAGGCTCAGAGTTTGTTTGTTTGATTGTTTGTTTGGTTGTTGGGAATTAGGAAAGAAGGGTTCAATATAAGACAAGGATGAGCAAAGAGGAATTTAGGAAAAGGAGAGATACTCCAGGGAACATTCAAGACCATTTGGAAATGGAGTCAGGAAAGGGTTTACTTGCTATTCAATGTGCAAGCTTTCAGTTGGGCTAGTCATCTAAAGCATTGGATCTTAAATATGATTGTGTGATATGAAATGGTAAGAGAGAAGGTGAAAGCAAGGAAACCTCCGAGGTGACCTTTAGAAATCAGATCCAGGGACAGGGCATGCCATTGGACACCTGTGATCTAAAATCCAAAAACTAACTCTTCAAACAAGAAACATTAAATGTTTAGAACACAAAGTTAAAGACCTGAGATTAGAGAGAGACTTTGAACTCTCAATGCTTCAGCCTCCAGCTTGAGGGATCTTAGAAAGTTTCAATTAATTGAAAAGGATCCTAGTGAGATAGAGACAGAGTTCTAGAACACCAGTGTTCCCAATTCATTCAATTAAATCCTAACAAGAACATCTAAGAATAGATTCATTAATTCATACATCAGCTAGCAGGCAATGGCATACACTACACTGGTTAAATTAACAGAAATTGACCCTTAGATAACACATTTAGTAGAAAACATTGAAGGCAAGGAGAGAAGAAACATAGGGTACCTAACAAGGGTAAATCCTATGCCAGATTTCTGATGCGAGCCAATAGAAATGAAATGAAATGAACTGCAAGTTAAAAACAGACACAGAGATAGAAAAACATCACCACTGCTTTAGATCAGGATCCAAAGAAATGTGCTTGTCATATTAAAGAGAAACACCAGTGAAGTAAAACATTACCAATAGCTGGATATTCAGTCTGAAAACATATTCCTCAGCCTATCTTACAACTTTACACAGAGAACATGTCTCAACAGAAAAAGCTTGAATTTCTATGATAACCGATCAACAACCTTTACAAGGAGTTCCTTCTTGAATTTTATAACTGAAGAGAGCAGAAGGGGTAGGTGAAACACTAAATGAAGCATTAAACTCAGAAAAGAGAGAAAGCTAAAGCCCATTCTGTTTAAACTCTGTGCATTCATCTATGGCACTCTTTGGGTGAAAGAGTGGTCTTCTCCAGGCTTTCCTTTACTCTTGTATGTCTCTGATGTACTTTGGTTGTACTATTCTGTAGTACTGTTGGTGAATAAACAAAAAGGTAAATAAATGACAGTGAAGTCTTCCATACCGCATAACAAATGCTCTAGTAGCTTAGGACTGTGG
The DNA here is from genome assembly GCA_034641835.2 of Pinus albicaulis. Taxonomy (NCBI): domain Eukaryota; kingdom Viridiplantae; phylum Streptophyta; class Pinopsida; order Pinales; family Pinaceae; genus Pinus; species Pinus albicaulis. Next base: position 868,995,983 of record CM076571.1, read on the forward strand.
TCAGGGCTGAATTTTCTTCAGGAACACGGTAAATAAAGGAAACAATATGGGTGCTTGGTCCTTTAGGGAAAGAACAATCTGCTGATGTGAAACCCTAGTAGTATAATTTTCTGTGCTCTGGGCCTTCCATGTGATCAATGATGTCTTTGAACTGGTACCTTTGCCTTCTAAATTCCCAAAAAGGCTTAAAAGTCTTCTATTACGTGCTTTGAACTCTTTGCTGCTCCAGTACTGTCTTTGTTTATGAAATTAGGGCTTTAATGGCGTTGGAGAGATTTTTCAAAGTTCAAACTCTGTTCTTTAATGCAAGCCCTGTCATAACACTTTCCAGGACCTTCCTCCATGATTTTCAATCTTTTGTGCCTGATATTCTCTGTGTTCTCTGTCATTTTAATAGAGACTGAATCATGGCGGTTTTCGCCGCCTGAAACCCTACAAAACATGAAAAATCGTTAAGAAAAACATGCATGGGGTGGGTGGTGTGGATTTCTGTAAGAAATGGCAACGTGGCATGGGTAGAGATGATGAATGCAGAGGATTTAGTGGAGGGACATGGTGGATCAGCAGGAGACACTTTGGAGGACGGTGAGGTGGAAAATTTGATGCGCAACATTAAAATTTTCCCTTTGAATGAATTGTATAGGGGGGATAGATGAAAAAGTGATACAAACACGTGGAATGGTAACGTGGCGGGACGGGGTCAACGGCGGGGCATGCAGTTAAATCTGGACCGTCCGATCTCAGGAGGAGATCGACGGCTGAGAATGCATCGGAGGGCGATGGTCAGTGGGCCAAGGGTACGATTGCCTTGGGCTATCCCCCGTGCAACTTCGTGGGGCAATCACCGTTGGATGGGCGATCGCAGATCGGGCAGTGTATAGCAATATCACGCCGGGGCAAACGCCGAACTTTAACGCGCGATGGGGGGGCGGTTTTTAAAAAGTGACGGAGCCACGTGTTGGGCGGTGAGTGGAATCACTTCGAAAATAGAAATACTTCCCAACTCCTAACAGCGGTGCGATAGATACCAGCGGTTTTCAGACAGGCATGGCTGCAGGGACCACCAGGTGGAATGTACGTGGACCGTTGATCTGAGTTTTAAATGGATGGTTGTGATGCGGTCGGGGAAATCGCAATCGCAAAGGGCGGAAGGGTGTCATGGAAAAATTTGTGATTGCGATCGGAGCAGGAGTGTGATTAGCACCGGGCCGTCGGATCAACACGATAGATCGACGGTGGAGATTATGGCAGAGGCCTTATAGACCAAAACCCAATCGCATCGAAGCTTTTCATTTAACAAGGAATGCATTTCACCCGACGGTGCGATTGCGATTAGCGCCCGGACCATTAGCACTTGGTTCTAGGCGAGGGTCATGTGGGGAAGTGGTTCAAAGGGCTGGCGGAAAAGGGGCTAGGCCATGATATAAGTTAAAAGTGGGTTTTTGCCTATTTTAAGTGCATTTCAAGGCCAATTAAGGGTAACGATAAGGGAAGAAAGGGGAAATTAAACCAATCTAGGGGTGAATGTAGGATTTAAAGGGGATTTTGGGAGGATTTAGAGGATAAAATGGGGACTTTGACAAAGAGGAAAAAGGGTAAAATGGAGAATTTTTCAGAGGTACAAAGGGCAAGAAAAGGCCTTTTGGAGCACAATTTTCATCATCAGTGAGGCTTATTGACTCAAGAGCAGTAGAGGGAAATAATCAAAGGGAAGAGGGCATGAAGAGGCTTCAAGGATGATGTGTTTTCAAGAGAAATGCATTCCTTGAAGGTTCATAAAAGAAATTATCCCCTTGCTTTCTTGTCAAGGAATTTATAGGGGGCTAACAGCTGCATGCATGTCAAATCCATTGGAGACCCAGTTGAGTTCTAGGTGAAAGGGAGGTTGAATATTAGTTGTAGGATCATCTGCTTGCACACATGCAGGAAAACACCCATTTGAGTTCCCATGATACTTGTGCAGTCAAGGCAGGCAAGAATTCCTATATTTTAGGGATATTTACCATCAAGGATTTCGTAAGAAAGGCGAGTTGTTTGGAGACTGAGAATTGGCTATGTATTGGTCAGTTTTTCATATGACAATGTGATACAATTAGCTAATGTACTTAGGGCTCTTGTGAGAATACTTTTTTATGTAAGTGTTTCATGATCCATGCTTAATATACAATAGAATATAGTGGGGTTTTTAGCTTTAATATTTGCCCGGAAAATTATTTGTGTTTTGTGTCACTGATCTTTCTTCATGTTCATGTGATAAGAGATTGTGTTTTTTTTTATTCCGCAAAATATTTGTCGAAGTGATTCAGTATTTAGCTTTAGCACATTGTTAGATTAGGTTAATCCAAGATATACATGCTTTTTTTTATAATTTCTACATGGTATCAGAGCACAGGAAATTGCAGAAGTGAAGTAGGAGTTGAGTTTGTGACTAGATAGAATTCAAATTTGCAGAAATACTTTCTTGGTGCTATAGCTAATTCAAGGTCGAAATGGCTATCAATGGCTTGAGGTTAGAGTATGCACTCTAGGGAAGCTCGAACTACATTGCTTGGAAGGAAAAGATGGAGGCAGTACTTGATGACAATGACTTGAAGGAAATCATTGACAAAGATGTTCCTAAGCGAGATGTTGCAGAAGCAGCAGCGACCATAGGAAATTGCCGCTCAAAGATAAACTCAGGAAGATCAATATGGAAAAGGGCGACACCATTCCAAAATATCTCACGAAGTTTTTCCACTATCAGGATGAACTGGGGAGTGTGAGAATAATAGTCGTTGATGATGATTTGGTGAGCTTGGCTCTCCTAGGACTTCCTAATAGTTGGCACAGTTATCAAGGCTCTGTCAACAGAAGGGAAAATTGCCATATTAAGAACGACTGTGGTCGGATTTGGTGCAGGAGGATTTCAGATGGAACACCAGAGATAGATATTCATTTAAGAATGAGGATGAATAGGACTGTGCTTTGGCTACCAAGTCGAGGAAGGGGAAGGGGAAGAAATTACCTTCAAAATCTGAGTCCAATGGCAAGAAGCAATACATGTCGAAGGTGAAGTGATTTCACTATCATGAACATGCACATTTTTCTACTAACTCTCCACAAAAGAAAAATAATAAGAAGGTTGTTGGATCTACAGCTGGGGAGGCCCTTGCCTCGAAATTCGAGCTTGACTTCCCATTGATCGCATGCATGGTTTCCAGTGCATTGGGATCTATGTGGTATTTGCATAGTGGCGCTTCCTTACACATGACAGGAGATAAGGAACCTTTCAGTGACTTAGAGGAGAAATATCTCCAGATGCATATTGAGATGGGCGACGATGAATAGTACAGTGGTACCAAGATTGGTACCATTACCTTTCAGAGGGAGTCAGGAAAAACATTTCAATTAAAAGATGTAATACATGTGCTAGGTCTGAAGAAAAATTTGGTCTTAGTTGCAATGTTGGAGGATAGAGGCTATGATGTTGTTTTTAGTGATGGAAAAGATTTCATGCGACATAAAACAACGGGTCAACCAAGAGGATAGGGATTCAAGTTAAGAATCTCTACAAGCTGGAGGTAGATGGTTGTGATGCCATGATGGGCAAGGTGGTAAAAGTGGTGAGCCAATATGAGGGTAAATTATGGCACAGGCGATTGGGACATCTTCATCATGGAGCCTTGAAAGTCATGTAGCAAATTTCTACTGGACTTCCAATGGGAACACTTGCTTAGTTACATCCGTGCAAGGGGTGAACCATGGGGAAGTATGTAAAGTCCACCTTTGATGAGAAGGAGAACCGAGCTTCAGGGATCCTTAAGAGAGTTCACACAGACGTGTGTGGACCCTTCTCGATTGCTTCAACAACAAAAAATAAGTACCATGTAATATTTGTTGATGAATTTTCTCGTAAATGATGGATATTCTTCATGCAGAAGAAATATCAAACATTCTCTAACTTCTGTGAGTTTAAGGCATTGGTGGAGAAAGAGTTAAGGAAGCAAGTGAATGCTCTTAGGAGCGATAATGGTGGAGAATACATCTCTAACGAATTCAAGAACTTCTGCAACAAAGAAGGAATTCGAAGAGAACTCATAGCGCCTCATAACCCACAACATAATGAGGTCGCAGAGAGGAAGAGAAGAACTATTGTGGGTGCAGCATGAGTGATGTTGCATGATCAGGGCCTACTAATGCATTTGTGGATGGAAGAATGTAGCATTGCAGTTTATGTGCAAAACAGTTGTCCTCATAGATTATTTGGCACAAGTACACCTGAAGAGGCTTTTACTAGTAAGAAACCTAATGTTTCACACTTTAAGATTTTTGGCTCATCTTTTTATGTGCATGTGACCAAGGACGCGAGGAAGAAGCTAGAACCCACTGTTGAGGTTGAGATTTTTGTGTGGTACACAGAAACACCCCATAATTATCGTGTGTATTTTCCAAACAGCAAAATGACTATTGTGTGACGAGATATAAAATTTGATGAGGGGAAAGCCATGTGGTTGTCCCTTGAGAGGGAGATGGACTTGCATGCAGAGGAGGAATTGCTACTTCCCAAGGATGAGTCTGAAGATGTGGATCAGCCACATGACGAGGTTCATGGAGTGGAGGAAATCACTCATGTAGAGTCATCCATAAGAAATCTCATAAGGCGCACCACAGAAGCTGATAGGTTGTGACTTAACAATGCACAGAATGTAGGAGCCCCTACTTCACAACGCAGACAAAAATAGTCTCCTGATCGATTTACTAGATACATGGCTCTTATGAGAAAATTTATTATGACTGAACCATATTCCTTTCAGGAATCAGTGTGGAAGCCTACTTGGGTTGATGCAATGGTGGAGGAATATGACTCCATTGTCAAGAGCAGTGCATGGGAGATAGTCCTAAGACCGGTCGACAAATCAGTGGTGGGTTTGAGATGGATCTACAAGGTAAAGAAAGATGCTAATAGGAGTATGGAGAAATACAAGGCTAGATTTGTGGCTCGAGGTTTCTCACAGATCGATGGGATAGATTATGATGAAACTTTTTCATCTGTCACAAGGTACTCTTCCATAAGATCCATCCTTGCACTCTCGGCGCAGATGGGCTGATGCATTCATTATATGGATGTGAAAACTACATTTCTCAATGGGATCATTCAGGAAGAGCTGTACATAGAGCAGCTTGAAGGTTTTGAAATCTTCAAGAGTGATTTGCATGTGTGCAGGCTCAAAAGAGTGATGTATGGGCTGAAGAAAGCACCCCGTGCTTGGTACACTCGGATAGACAACTATCTCACCAGACTGGGCTTCACCAAAAGTGAAGTAGACAACCTATGCCAGATTGTGGTTGAGGGTAAGCTATTTATCATTGTTCTTTATGTTGATGATCTAATTTTGACTGGTGATGAGAAACTGATACACTAATGCAAGGAGGATCTTGCAAGGGAGTTTGAAATAAATGATATGGGCCTCCTTCATTATTTCCTTGGATTGGAAATATGGCAGTGGGATGGTGAAATTTTTGTGTCTCAAGGCAAGTATGAAAATGAGATACTGGGTAAGTTTAACATGGAGAGCTGCAAACCCATGGATACTCCTCTTCCAGGAAACTAGGAGAAAGAGGATGCTACTTTTGGATAGGTATTGGATGGTAGTGTCTATCGACAGTTAGTGGGTTTACTAATGTATTTAGTGAACACGAGACTGGACATTTTCTACGCAGTTAACCAGCTGAGTCAAGCTATGATTAAGCCTACCAAGCTCTTTTGGAAGGCAGTGAAGCATGTACTGGGATACCTAAGGGGCACATAAAAGTATGGTATATGGTACAGAAGGAAGGATGGAGTGAAGTTTCATAGCTTCACGGATGTAGATTGGGCTAGAAGTCCATCGAACAAAAAGAGCACATTAGGGGGGATCTTTAGCATTGGATCGACAGTAGTTTCCTATTACAGCAGGAAACAACGATACGTGGCACTTAATTCAGAAAAAGTGGAATACATGGTAGAAAGTCAAGCTACATGTGAGGCTATCTAGATGAGAAATATCTTGGTTGGTTTTTTTGGTTCTCATATCGATCCGACAGTGATTCATTGTGATAATAAGAGTTGCATTAAACTCTCGATTAATCTCGTGTTTCATGATAGGTCCAAACATATAGATATCTGGTACCATCATCTCATATATTGTGTGCAAAGCAGGATCATGTTGCTTCATTACATTCCCATGGAAGATCAAGATGCAGATATTCTAACGAAGGCACTCACCAAGAGCAAATTCGAATACCATAGAGATAGGATCGGGGTGAAGGATAATCCATTTCTTGTTGACAGGGAGTGTTGAGATTCAATAAGAAGATTCAGCACCCACGCCTAGTGCATTAAGCACCTTTTTGCATTCAGCACCTGGTTGCATTAAGCACCCAGACTAGGGTGGGGCCCACAGTGCTGTTTTGGATGCATGTATATTTTTATTATCCCTTAATTTAGATGGACATTAAACTGTAATATATTTTCAATGTGGACATGAATGAGTTAACTGAAAGTGATAAATTAAGTTAGCTAGTGGATTTCAAGTTAGAGGTTGGTTCGTGGGACATCCAGAGTAATTCTAGTTGTAACAGAGTTCAAAGTGCAGTGGTGCATGAGTTGGTGCAAGTTGTAAACAATTTAATTCAATTAAGTGATTTAAACTCAGTTGTGCTATTTGTAACTGAAGATACACTAGTGAGAGATCTAGTCAAATTAAATATTCATTAATTCACAATCAGTAACCTCACAAGAAACTGAGGATTGAATATTATTAGTTGCATCCGTGTCAGATCTAGTGGATACCGAGTTGAGTTCTTGGTGAAAGGGAGGTTGAATATCATTTGTAGGATCATCTTCTTGAACACATGCAGGTAAACACCCATTGGAGTGCTCATGATAGTTGCGCAGTCAAGGCAGGCAAGAATTCCTATCTTTTAGGGATCTTTACCATCACAGATTGCAGAAGAAAGCTAGGTTGTCTAGAGGCTAAGAATTGGCTATGTATTTGTCAGTTTTGGATATGACAGTGTTAGACAATTATTTGATGTACTGAGGGATCTTGTGAGAAGATTTTTGTATGTAATTGTTTCATGATCCATTCTTAATATAAAATGGAAGATAGTGGGGTTTTTCGTTGTAATCTTTCCCTGGGAAATTATCTGTGTTGTGTTTGATTGATATTTCTTCATGTTCATGTGATTAGCGATTTTGTTTTTCTAATTCCACAAAATATTTGTAGAAGCGATTAAGTATTTAACTTTAGCACATTGTTAGATCGGGTGAATCCAAGATATACATGCTTGTTGTATAATTTATACAAGCCATGCAAGATAGAAAAATGAGGTTAAATCTAGTAAGATCACAAAATATGTCCAATATGTGTAAGAGAAATCTCATATCTACAAATTCATTAGATTATGGACCTCTAAAAAGTCATTAATTGGGTGGATTTAAAAAAAATGGAATCTCTACGGTCAAATAGATTTGAAGTTATGGGAAACCGGATTATTCACTACCATCTTCTCTAGCTTGAAAGATAGATCAAGGGGTTTTGAAGGAGGGTTGTATTTTTTCAATAATGTAGGGCTCTTCATACAATTTTTTAGGAAGAATTATAATTCAAAGAAGGAATATTCCTTGTTTCCCTTGTGTGATTTCATCTCTTTTATCTTCCCAAGGAATATTGGGAGGAGGAAACACTTGAAGGCATTGACAACTCCATTTGAAACTTTTTCAATGTATTGGAGGCTACTAAGAGAGGGCGGTACACATCATACACTTAAATATGTGCTTACATGAATATCTCTTAGCCTCTTCGAGCCTCCATAGATATTTATGTGGTAAGTGTTTAGATTATCAACGTATCCCCTCTAGATGTATACATATCCATGAATATGGGCTTCTTATTAGGGACTATCTTAGGAATAATAACGAATTACCTAAAGAACATCCTTCTTAGAAAGACCAAGATGATTTGGTAAAATTCCCCCAAAGAAGAAGAAATTTGAGTCCTCAATGTTAGCCCCCTATGAAATTCTTGACAAGCAAGCTGGGGGCTAGATTGTTATGGAGCCTCCAAGGAATGCCTTTCCCCTGAAAATTCATCCTCTTTGGAATCTCTTTGTGCTGTGCCCAATTCTAATCCTTGCTGCTGACCCATTGCTCGAAGAGGCCTATTATTCCCTCTTTTACCCCCATATCCTTGCAAAATTCCCCATCTCAGCTCTTGTGCTCCTCTTGCCAAAGTTTCCCTTTATTCCCCCCATTATCCCCTTAAATTATCCCTAAATCCTAGTTAAACCCCACCGCCACCTTTTATTTCCCCAAATTTCCACTTCACCCACCTATCGTTACCTCCTTCGAGCTTGAAAATGCATCAAAATTGAAACAAAATGATGAATTTCACTATATAAGGCCTTAGCCCCCCTTCTACGTTAGCCCCGCACCCTTCCTTCCATGTGATCCCGTGCCGGAACCGTCCGCAAAGTCAAAAAGGCGTTTACCACAAAGTCTTGTTGGGCGCAGTCCTAGCCGTTGATCTCATCGAACGAACGGCGATCACCACCCCCGCATCAAATACCGTTGAACCCATTCATTACCGGTGATCTCATCTGAACCGTCCATCGCCCGACAGATCAACGGCGCAAAGCTTTCCTTTCCATGTGGTCCCCGCCAGCGCGTTCGCTCGAAAACCGCCAGTATATTTCGCAACGCTTATGCATGGTGGGAGGTATTCATCCAAAACCTAGCGATTCCATACAACGCGCGCCACCTGTCACTTGTACAATTCTAAAACCACTTTTCTCCCGCGCGTTAACCTTCGGTACAGGGCGTCCAGCGAAATCGTTGTCAGCCGTTAGATCTCTGATCGTTCGTCCGACGGTCATCATCTGTCAAAGTTGCGCGTTGTTTAAACCCCGCTCATCGTACCCCCTGGCCCACCTTCTTTCACCACCCGTCGTTGATCTCCGTCACGATCGACGGTCCTGATTCGTCTGCCCACCGTTGAATATTCCATGATCTCCTGCCTCGCCACGTCACCTTCACGTGCACGCCCCGTACATTCCCCATTTCCGTCACCATATCATTGGTTTTGTCGTGTTTTTAAGGTTTCCATTCGTTATTATGTGTTTCTGCTCTGTGTTTTACCATTTCCCCACTAGAGCAATTTTTATCATTTCCACTGCAAATTCTTCCCTCCATTTCATCGTCAGCATAACCATGCTCGTCGCCCTCGCCACCTTCATCATCCCTGTCCATGGTTTTTCTCACACGGTTTGTTGATTTGCAGGGTTTCTAAAGGTAGAAGACTGCCATGACTCTACATGGAAAGCTGTGCAAGAAAAATTAAGTCCGAGGGCTGGTACTACCGTAAGGCAGTCAAAGAAAGTGGCTGACATGATTTGCGTCAAGGAAAAGAAGATTTCGAACATTAAAAACCTTTCAGCACCATTAAGAGCCCGAGCTAATCTGTCAGAGGCAAAATGAAGCAGCAGTTTGAAGACCCCGAGGATCGATCCAAAGGATCTTGAGCACAGTAGCAGGTACCATCTGGGTTTATTCATCAGCATAATGCTTTTCTCCATCATGTATAGGGTACCCATACAGCTCTTATTATGCAGAATGTCCCTGAAAGAATTTCCGCCTTAACTTCAGTTCAAAAACATTTAGACATTTATGAATCAGACTTCTCAGCAGTTGTTCACCATTTGTTTATTCCCCACAAGTACAACAAAGTATGGCCACCAGAACGCAACAAAGTCATGTCTGGAGTAAAGGAAAATCTGAAGAAGATCATCCCTGCATATAGAGGTGACAGACATTAAATACTCAGTATTCAAACAGAATGGGCCTCGTCCCTATTCCTCTACTCTGTGTTTAATGATACATTTAATTTTTACCTTCCCCCTCAGTCGATCTCCTGTGTCTCTTCTGCTATAAAGCACAGAAGGAAACTATTGTAATGGTTGTTGATGAGATATCAGAGAAATGCAAGCATTTATCCTCTTGAGACAAGTTCTCTGTGTAATAGTGTAAGATAGACTGAGATTTGATGTATTCAGACTGAATGTTCAAGCTGTGGGCAATGATGTACCTGATTGGTGTTGTTTTTAATATGACAAGAATGTTTCTTTAGATCCTGATCTAAAGCAGCTGGTGATGTTTTCCTTTCTCTGTATTTGTGATTGACTTGCTTTCATTTCATCATGTTTCTTCAGGCTTCCATCAGAATTTTAGCATAAGATTTACCCTTGATAGGTACCTTATGTTGCTGCTCTCCCAGCCCTTAATGTTTTCTGCTTATATGTGTATCTGAATGTTGGTTTCAATTGATTTAACCAGTGTAGTGGATGCCATTTCCTGCTCTCTGATGTATGAATTAATGAAATCTGTGTTTAGATGTTCTTGTTAGGATTTAGTTAGATGAGTTGAGAACACTGGGAGGTCCAGGACCCTGTCTCTGCCTCACTAGGATCTTTCCATCTCATTAAGCCTTTCTAAGATCCTCTGTCTTACCTCCGGTTTTGTCCAAGCAGGTCTAGAGTTAGACGACCTCTGACCTGATATATAGACAGAATTGGTTGTTTCCCTTTCACGTACTTTCAGTCCTTAATGTTCCATTCCATCAACCATCTTTAAGATCCAAATGCTCTAGATGACTAGCCCAACTGAAAGCTTGCACATTGAACACAAGTAAATCCTTTCTTGACTCCATTGCCCAATGGATTTGATGTTCCCTGAGTTATCTATATTTGCCTAGTTTCCTCTTTTCTCACCCTTGTTTTATATTGGACCTTTCATTCCTGATTCCCAGCAACCAAACATAAACCAACAAACAAACAAACCCTGTGCATATAACTAGCCTAAAATCACAACATCCGAGCTTCCAAGACATAAACCTTTGACTATCATAGAGAGATCCCTCTCTGGACCTAGGAGGGCTAGATCCTAAGGTCTGAAATTCGTTCTATGTTGTCTCATATTTTGGTCTCTGTCAACCTGGCCAAAACATGGGAACCCCAACATAATGGCGACTCCACTGGGGACCTGAGTGCATTTCACCTTAAACATTCTTAGAGGCTCTGAAACTTAGAACTTTGGTTAGGTTGACAGTTATTCACTCCTTTCTTGAATCGACCTCCATTATTGAATAACCATCACACTCTTAGACAGAGCCTGGAAAGGGCCAGGTAGCCTCCGGATCTCGTCCTCTTTAGGATGTGACATATCTGGTAAATGCCCTCCGAGTCAATCTCTGGTTGGAGTTTACTGTCATGAGGAGATTCCTGAAAGGTGATAGTGCCTGAGCACTGTAGTGGACAGTGTAACCCCTTTGACATACCCTGAACCTTCCACCTGGCGACTCCATAGTTCCTAAAATATCAAAGACTCCACTGGTGATCAGTAGGCCTGCTGATTGTCTTGGTTTCACAATAGACTCCACTGGGAGACCAACCTTCGAAACAACGTTAACCACAACCGGAGTAACAAGTGGGGTTAAGATGCTTAGGTAGAAGTATAACATTCTGGCTTTTAGAACCATTCACACGAGAGCTTATCCCAACCCTGACCCACCTGAAATAGTTGACAATCCGGAGAGTATCCTCAAAGGAGCTCCTACACCCAACAGACCAAATAGTTCCAAACGCATTCTTAGAGCTAATTCTGCACCAGAAAACCTAACAGCTCTAGCACCTTTTCTCCCTGACCTAGACCTACCTAACAGTTTTTCAAGAACCAGGTCAGTCAATCACCTAGACTAGCAAGGCCTTGAGCCTCATAGCACACCATCTGACAGTGGTCAAAACACTAGGAATAGAGAAACCCCTCCATCTACACCACCTGATTTTCACTTCCTTCAAAACTTGGGGCTCTCTCACCTTAGATCTGCTCAACGGACTTCTACTGGTCCGAATATCCCTGTCATCCAAATACCAGCTTCTCAAGCTAACCCTTTGCCTCACCAGAATATCATCATGGCAGCTTGGTATGCACCTCTGGTTTTACCTCAGCCTATTTTACCCTTACCAAATGATTATCAGTCAAAAATCCCACACTTCACTGCAAAAGAGTCCATAACAGCTCAGCAACATGTAGATAAAATGGAGGATTCCTTTGATTACATGGAGATTGATGATGAATCAATCAAAATGAGAATCTTTGCCCAAAGCCTAGGCAGTGATTTAAAGAAATGGTTTAAGGGCTTACCTCCTGGCAGTATCCCAGATCTTCCTGCATTATATCAGACCTTCATAAACAAATTGGAGGCTAGGGCAAACCCTCGTCAACTCCTAGCGGAATACCTGACCCTTAAAAGAAATGTAGGAGAGAGTGTCCATGATTATACCACTAGATTTAACAACATTTACAATACTCTCCCTCCACACATGAAACCTCCACAAGGTATGGCCTTAGCAAAATACCCAGATGGGTTTGATGCTGACATGGCCTATGAGCTTAGGGACAAAGAATACACCACACTGGAAGAGATGCAGAAAGGGGCTGTAAACATAGAAGCCAATTTGATTGAGAAAAGAGAAAGACTGAGGTCTGAGAGGGGGGTAACCTATAGGGATGACAATGTAGCTTCCACATCCGATCCAAACTATGACAAATTGTCTAAAAACGTGGAGAGGCTACAACAGATGATGGAAAAAATGGTTGTCACAGTTAGAAATCAGAACAGAAACCAGAACCAGAATCAGAACCAAAACTTTAGAAGGAACAACAATGCTCCCAACAGACAAAAGGAGTCAAATCATCGAGTCATTCCCCCATTTCAAAACTTTTTAGATGAAGATGAGGGAATTATAGAAGAGTCTGGAGGGGATGCAATTAACATGTTTGAAACAGAAGACTCAGTCCTTAACTGTGATTTAGGGGAAGACCAACCCTCACCCTCTTATTGGGATGAGGAATGGTTGGAAACTGAGGATTATAGATTAGGATTTGAAAATGCCATGTTACAGGTCAGGGAACAATATGAACTTAGGAGCAAGAAAATCCTAGATACTCCCAAAGCCAAAACTCCTGAGGTAACCATCAAGAAAAGACCTGATAAATCCTCTAAATCATCTGCTGTAGATAACAAAACATCAGCTGAAAGTTCTGGTAAACACAAAGAAAAAGACAACCAAGACACCGAAAAACCAAGCCTACCAGCTAGCAGCACTAGCACTGCAGCCAATGCTCCTGATAAAACAATTCCTAACCCTGTACATAGTGAGAAATCACAAACTGATTCAGCTACTAAAGCAGTAGCAAATAAAACAGAATTGAGTATTACAAAGGTCCAGTCCACTTTCAATTTAGAGAGTGAACTTGCAAAAATCAAAATCTCTGTACCATTATCTGAGCTGGCCACTCAGGATGTATATAAAGGCCAAATTTTGAAAGCATTGAATCTGGGAGAAATAAATGATTCTATGAACCTGAATGATGATCAACCAGCCCTACTCTTTGGTCCAAAAATTGAGGGAAAGTTTCAGGAAGGGGTAGTTCCACCTTTCTATGTCAGTCTCAACATTCATGACAAGATCCTTCATAATGCCATGCATGACTCTGGTGCATCACACAATCTAATGCCTAAGGTAGTGATGGAAAGGCTAGGCCTAGAAATTACCAGACCCTACAAAGACTTATACTCATTTGACTCTAGTAGAGTAAAATGCCTAGGACTGATCAAAGATTTATGTGTGAGTTTGACCCAGATTCCTGCCAAATGTATGGTCATGGATGTGGTGGTGGCAGATGTGCCACCTAAGTATGACATTCTACTATCCAGATCATGGGGAGCCAAACTGCAAGGGACAATGCAGATGGATGGCTCTTATGCCACTATCCCTATTTTTGGCCAACTTAGAATACTGTATAGAAAGTCTCAAATGAAATTCTTAGTCAGCAGTCCCGAAAAGCCTGAAAATTCACCATTGTACTCTGTGCACACTGACCTAGATTCTTTCATCCTTTATAATGACCAACCCTTGGGGGAGTCAGAATCTGGAAACATGGGTACAGACGTAGAGGTTGAAAGCACAGACCTGAATTTAATGGCTACCCTGGAAGAAATTGAAGAAGAAAACAATACTGAAACCTATAGAATATGCGGTGGGAGCCTAGCTCAGAATGAGCCAAGAACACAATGCAGCCAGCCCATTAGTCATACCCTTGAAACTGATGTACCACATGAAGGACAAGACAACCCACTACCTAGTACAGACCCTCTAGTGTGACATAATGGCGAACCCCTGTGGGAAATGAATTTTGATGGGTCCTGTACTAGGAAAAATGCTGGAGCAGGAGTGTGGCTACGTAACACAGAAAATGACCACGCAGAGAGTCATGCTATGAATCTACATTTCAAATGCACGAATAATATTGAAGAGTATGAGGCTCTCATCCTGGGTCTGAATTTATTGAAGAAATTAGGAGCCCGAAGGATAGCTGTGAGAGGAGACTCTGAGTTAGTTATCAAGAAGGTGAATGGTGAGAATTTAGCAAAACACCCCAAGCTTAGGGCATACAGGAATGACACTCTGGATTTGCTGAAAACGTTTGTTGAATATGAATTAACGTTCGTTCCTAGAGGTCAAAATTCAATTGCAAATGGATTAGCTTGTTTAGCTAGCTCATATCCTAAGACCCCAGTTGACCAACAGATTATCATTCAGACCAAATTCAGGCCTGCAGTGCCAGACAATGAAAAATATTGGCAAGTCTTTGAAGGAGACAAACAGATCGAAGATTTCCTGGTGGGCAAGAATGAGTTTGAATTTTTTGATTTAGACTCGATTTCTGATGACAACTACCCAAGCGAGGATCCCCCAGATGAACAAGAAACACCCTATAACATAGAAATAAATTCCTTTTCTGAGAAAACTGGAAATCCAACTGAAAATTGTGAAAACGCAGATACCGAAGAGGTGGAGGTGTTGCAGGCCAAAGATAAGAACATACCCAGAGGCCTGGCGCCCTTAGAGGACCTTTTTGACTTTGATGACGTAGAAAAAAGGCCCACGATAGAACATGCTGATTCTGATGTGGAAGAATGCAACGTAGGCACTGAAGACAAACCCAAAAGGATCAAACTAGCTAAGTCTATACCTGCTAACATGAGGAAAAAATACATTGACCTATTCAAGGAATTCATAGACGTGTTTGCATGGAGCTACGAAGACTTAAAAGCCTATGACACCAACATCATACAACACAAGATGCCTCTAAAGGAAAATCAGAAGCCTTTCAGGCAAAAACTCCGTAGGATTAATCCAAAACAATTGCCTGCAGTAGAAAAGGAAATTAAAAAGATGTATGATGTGGGCATTATATTCCCTGTAAGGTTTTCTGACTGGGTGTCAAACCTAGTGGCTGTAAGGAAGAAAAAAGGGGAGATCAGACTATGCATAGACTTCAGAAACCTCAACAGAGCCTCCTTGAAAGACAACTACCCTTTGCCTAGAATGGAACATATCCTACAGAAGGTAGTAGGCTCTAAAAGAATCTCCCTGCTTGATGGTTTTTCAGGATACAACCAATTTCTGGTACTCCCAGAAGATCAACTCAAGACAGCCTTTACCACTCCATGGGGCACCTTCATGTACTTGAAAATGCCTTTTGGATTGATGAATGCTGGAGCTACCTTCCAGAGAGCGATGGATATTGCTTTCTCAGATGAGACATGACACTTCATAGTTATCTACTTGGATGACTTGACTGTCTTTTCTAAAACTGAAGAGGAACACTTAAAACATCTGAGGAAAGTTTTCGAAAAATGTAGAAGGTATGGTCTGTCCCTAAACCCTAAGAAAACTTTTTTTGGGTTGCAAGAAGGTAAAATTCTTGGTCACATCATATCGGAGAAAGGGATTAGGATAGACCCACAGAGGGTTGAGGGAATACTTCAAATCACACACCCGTGAAACATCAGGGAGTTACAGTTCTTCATTGGGAAGATCAACTTCCTTAGGAAGTTCATTCCCAACCTTGCTGAGCACCTTAGAAAAATGACTGAAATGCTAAAGAAAGGTGCAGGTATTAAGTGGATTGTTGAAGCCAAGAAATATTTTGAGTCAATAAAACTTGCACTCACTCAGGCCCCTGTCCTTATCAGCCCTGAATTCTCAAAAGATTTTCTAATCTTTTCATTTGCTTCCCAACACACAATAGCTGCAGTTTTGCTGCAGAAAAATTCAGAAGGTAATGAACAGCCTATGGCTTTCTTCAGTAAAGCCTTAAGAGATGCACCCTTAAAGTACAACATCATGGAAAAGCAGGCCTATGCCCTGATTAAGGCCTTAAAATACTTTAGGGTGTACATTCTGCATTCTCACACCATTGCTTTCGTGCCAAATATAGTGGTCAAAGATATCTTGTCCCAGGACCCTGATGGGAAAAGGGGCAAATGGATTGCTACCATCTTGGAGTACGACCTTGAAATAAATCCCAATAAACTGATCAAAGGTCAAGGCCTAGCCCAATTAATGGCTGAATCAAACTTGCAGGCCCTTGACATTAACATGATCAATGCCTTGGATGAGCAGGAAGGATTTCCTCATCCAACTATTGAGGAGCAGTTCCAGAACTCTCCTTGGTATGCCGATATCCTTTATGTGCTCTCCCATCTCAATGCCCCTCCAGAACTTTCCAAAACCAAGGCCAGATTTATAAAAATCAAAGCTAGAAATTACTGCATCATGAATGAGAACCTATATTGGAAAAATACTAATGGCCTATTGCTGAAGTGTTTGTCTGAGACCGAAGCTGAAAGCATCACACAAGAATTCCATGTCAAGGAGTGTGGAGGCCACCTGAGTAGGAAAACCACTGCAAATAAGATACTCAGGGCTGGTTACTATTGGCCTACACTCTTTAGTGATGTCCATAAAATGATTCTTACCTGCCACAAATGCCAAATCTTTGAGGGCAAAAGAAAGCTCCTTCCCCTCCCTCTGCAACCTATCACCATAGAAGGCCCCTTCATACAATGGGGCCTAGAATTTATAGGAGAAATTCATCCTGCTTCCTCTGGACAACATAAATGGATCCTAACTGCTTCAGATTACTTCACTAAATGGATAGAAGCTATACCCACTAGGAATGCCACTGATTCTGTCATCATTAGGTTCCTAGAGGACTGCATCTTATCTCGTTTTGGCTGTCCAAGGAAAATAATCACTGACAATGCTATTGCTTTCGGATCCAAAAGAATGGTTGATTTTTGTCACAGGTACGGAATAGCACTTGGACATTCAACTGCCTATTACCCCCAGGGAAATGGCCTAGCTGAATCATCAAATAAAATCCTGGTTACAATCATTAAGAAGCTGCTGGAAGAGAACAAAAGGTCATGGCATAAAAAGTTGATACATGCCTTGTGGGCAGATAGGCTCACTACGAAGAAATCTATTGGCATGTCACCCTTCTAGCTGGTTTATGGGACTGAAGCAGTTTTTCCTACTAGCCTTGGAGTTCCAGTAATCAAGCTGGTTCAGGAAATCCAATCGGAGGAAGACAATATGGTGAGAAGAATCAATGAAACTATCCATTTGCAGCAAACTAGAGAGCAGGTTCATAGCAGAGCTGTCAGAGTTCAAGAAATCATAAAAAGACAGTTCGATAAAAGGACCAAAGCTTCAGATTTCAAGGTCGGAGATAAAGTTCTGAAATGGGATTCAAGAAGGGAAGACAAAGGTAAACATGGAAAGTTTGACAACTTGTGGCAAGGTCCGTGTATCATTCAAGCCACCGTGGGTCCTAATGCATTTTTTTTATGAGAACTTGATGGTACAGAGCTGTTTGGGGGTCCTGTCAATGGCAGGATGCTCAAACACTACTTCTGCTAATTTTCATTTCCAGTTCCATTTCCATTGTACATACCATTGCAATTTTACTTTCAAAGAAAACAGAGAAATTTTTTCAAAAACGGAAGAGAAAGAAGAGGTTCAGACATACTCAAAACTTGAACCTCCGAAAGGCAAAATAAAAGAAGAATCATCTCTAACATGCTTAAAAACGGATCTGAAACGAAGAGAAGAAGTGACTCTAATGTGCTCGAAAACTAAGTCACAGGAAAGAAGGATACTTCAAAACTGCAGATCACATGCCTTCATAGTTTTGTTTTCAAGTTTTCACTCCAGCAAGTCAGACAGTTCAATCCTGACTTGGCTGTTTCTCAATTTCCTGTTTAGAATATAGGAGAAGAAACCTGTTGGACAGTTTAATCCCAACAGGTAGTAGATTAGGTAGAGAAGCATATGGGGCCAATTGTTTAATCTGGCCTCATGGAGCAATAAGGGTAGATTTAGAATATGTTTGTTTTTGTTTTGAAAAATAAAATGTAAAGGGTCTTCTAGCTCAAATGCACCAAAAGGGAAATTGTCAGGACTGTAGTTTGGGTAGGTATATTGGTTGGGAAATGTCTCTACTGATGTTTCTATCATATTGTGGCAGCTAAGTTTGAAGAAAAAGGGGATGTGCTAAGCGGCAGGCATCTGGCCTACTCCATAGATCATCTTTGGTTTCTTGACTCCTTCAAGAAGAAGCCACCCCCATGTGGAGCCACTGTTAGCCCCCTATGAAATTCTTGACAAGCAAGCTAGGGGCTAGATTGTTATGGAGCCTCCAAGGAATGCCTTTCCCCTGAAAATTCATCCTCCTTGGAATCTCTTTGTGCTGTGCCCAATTCTAATCCTTGCTGCTGACCCATTGCTCGGAGAGGCCTATTATTCCCTCTTTTACCCCCATATCCTTGCAAAATTCCCCATCTCATCTCTTGTGCTCCTCTTGCCAAAGTTTCCCTTTATTCCCCCCATTATCCCCTTAAATTCCCCCTAAATCCTAGCTAAACCCCACCGTCACCTTTTATTTCCCCAAATTTCCACTTCACCCACCTATCGTTACCTCCTTCGGGCCTGAAAATGCATTAAAATTGAAACAAAATGATGAATTTCACTATATTAGGCCTTATACCCCTTCTGCGTTAGCCCCACACCCTTCCTTCCATGTGATCCCGTGCCAGAACCGTCCGCGAAGTCCAAAAGGCGTTTACCACAAAGTCTCGTTGGGCGCAGTCCTAGCCGTTGATCTCACTGAACGAACGGCGATCGCCACCCCCGCAGCAAATACCGTTGAACCCATTCATTACCGGTGATCTCATCTGAACCGTCCATCGCCCGACAGATCAACGGCGCGGAGCTTTCCTTTCCATGTGGTCCCCGCCAACGCGTTCGCTCGAAAAACGCCAGTATATTCCGCACCGCTTATGCACGGTGGGCGGTATTCGTCCAAAACCCAGCGATTCCATACAACGCGTGCCACATGTCCCTTGTACAATTCTAAAACCACTTTTCTCCCGCGCGTTAACCTTCGGTACAGGGCGTCCAACGGAATCGTTGTCAGCCGTTAGATCTCCGATCGTCCGTCCGACGGTCATCATCTGTCAAAGTTGCGTGCTATTTAAACCCCGCTCATCGTACCCGCTGATCCACCTTCTGTCGCCACCCGTCGTTGATCTCCGCCACGATCGACGATCCTGATTCGTCTGCCTACCGTTGAATATTCCACGGTCTTCCGCCTCGCCACGTCACCTTCACGTGCACGCCCCGTACATTCCCCATTTCCGTCACCATATCATTGGTTTTGTCGTGTTTTTAAGGTTTCCATTCGTTATTATGTGTTTCTGCTCTGTGTTTTACCATTTCCCCACCAGAGCAATTTTTATCATTTCCACTGCAAATTCTTCCCTCCATTTCATCGTCAGCATAACCATGCTCGTCGCCCTCGCTGCCTTCATCATCCCTGTCCATGGTTTTTCTCACACGGTTTGTTGATTTGCAGGGTTTCTAAAGGTAGAAGACCGCCATGACTCTACATGGCAAGCTGTGCAGGAAAAATTAAGTCCGAGGGCTGGTACTACCGTAAGGCAGTCAAAGAAAGTGGCTGATAGGATTTGCGTCAAGGAAAAGTAGATTTCGAACATTGAAAACCTTTCAGCACCATTAAGAGCCCGAGCTAATCTATCAGAGGCAAAATGAAGCAGCAGTTTGAAGACCCCGAGGATCGATCCAAAGGATCCTGAGCACAGTAGCGGGTACCATCTGGGTTTATTCATCAGCAGAATGCTTTTCTCCATCATGTACAGGGTACCCATACAACTCTTATTATGTAGAATGTCCCTGAAAGAATTTCCGCCCTAACTTCAGTTAAAAAACAGTCAGACATTTATGAATCAGACTTCTCAGCAGTTGTTCACCATTTGTTTATTCCCCACAAGTACAACAAAGTATGGCCACCAGAACGCAACAAAGTCATGTCTGGAGTAAAGGAAAATCTGAAGAAGATCATCCCTGCATATAGAGGTGACAGACATTAAATACTCAGTATTCAAACAGAATGGGCCTCGGCCCTATTCCTCTACTCTGTGTTTAATGATACATTTAATTTTTACCTGCCCCCTCAGTCGATCTCCTGTGTCTCTTCTGCTATAAAGCACAGAAGGAAACTATTGTAATGGTTGTTGATGATATATCAGAGAAACGCAAGCATTTATCCTCTTGAGACAAGTTCTCTGTGTAATAGTGTAAGATAGACTGAGATTTGATGTATTCAGACTGAATGTTCAAGCTGTGAGATTTGGTGTTGTTTTTAATATGACAAGCATGTTTCTTTGGATCCTGATCTAAAGGAGCGGGTGATGTTTTCCTTTCTCTGTATTTGTGATTGACTTGCTTTCATTTCATCATGTTTCTTCAGGCTTCCATCAGAAGTTTAGCATAAGATTTACCCTTGATAGGTACCTTATGTTGCTGCTCTCCCAACCCTTAATGTTTTCTGCTTATATGTGTATCTGAATGTTGGTTTCAATTGATTTAACCAGTGTAGTGGATGCCATTGCCTACTCTCTGATGCATGAATTAATGAAATCTGTGTTTAGATGTTCTTGTTAGGATTTAGTTAGATGAGTTGAGAACACTGGGAGGTCCAGGACCTTGTCTCTGCCTCACTAGGATCTTTCCATCTCTTTAAGCCTTTCTAAGATCCCTTGTCTTACCTCCGGTTTTGTCCAAGCAGGTCTGGAGTTAGATGACCTCTGACCTGATCTATAGACAGAATTGGTTGTTTCCCTTTCACGTACTTTCAGTCCTTAATGTTCCATTCCATCAACCATCTTTAAGATCCAAATGCTCTAGATGACTAGCCCAACTAAAATATTGCACATTGAACACAAGTAAATCCTTTCTTGACTCCATTTCCCAATGGCTTTGATGTTCCCTGAGTTATCTATCTTTGTCTAGTTTCCTCTTTGCTCACCCTTGTTTTATATTGGACCTTTCATTCCTGATTCCCAGCAACCAAACATAAACCAACAAACAAACAAACCCTGTGCATATAACTAGCCTAAAATCACAACATCCGAGCTTCCAAGACATAAAAATTTGACTATCATAGAGAGATCCCTCTCTAGACCTAGGAGGGCTAGATCCTAAGGTCTGAAAGTGGTTCTATGTTGTCTCATCTTTTGGTCTCTGTCAACCTGGCCAAAACATGGGAACCCCAACACTCAAGATACCTCAAATCCTCACCACAACTTGAGATTTGAAAATAGGTATGAGTCATTGACCTCATTGAAGGAGACTCTAGAGAAATACAAAATTCATTCAAGTATGCAATAATCCCAAGGAAAATTCGATAACCCTTTAACAAATTCTATGTAATATTCCCAAATGGGGAAAGCAGGAATATAGAACAAAATACTAGAATAGCAGTGTAAAACAACACATAAAGACATGAGACCAATATGGAGACTTTCCATTCATTATAACAGTAGCATATATGTATAAAATAATGGGCCGCAAAGCATACAACAAGATTCAACAAGCCTCCAATAAACAAATCCCTCAAGAGTGAGGTGTTGCTACTATATCAAAATGCCAGAGACACTGCTACAGCACATTAATAGAAGTATTGCTACAGAAAATGAGTAAACAAAAGTTAAAGAGTTGATATATGCCTCAAATATAATGTACAATGAAAATCAAGGCTCTATACAACCTCCAACAAAGAACCCAAGAGTGTCTTCGGTAAAAACACCCAATAATACAATATGAGCTGCAGCCCTAGGGCTGAGAGTATGCTGCAACAAAATAACTAAAGAGTTATGGCTAAAGCTTATATGAAAATAAGTATTCTCTCCTCCAATGGATCCTCCAGATGAAAGGCTGGCCCCTTCACTGAGGGAAACACTCCCCAAAATCACCTACTGCAAATACCCCTATAACTCCTCCCTAGAATAATGAAGATCCAGACTGATAATACACTGTAGGGGATAAAAAAACTATGGTCTGGTGCCAAATATATCAATGAATCTCCATGGCCTTCTTGACTAGCCTCCTAAGAGAAAGGAACCTTCCTCCAATGAGATCTAGCTCGAAAATCACCCAAATTAACCCTCCACAACTTCTTCCCTGCAACACAACACAACCTCAACAGGAACTGTGTTGTACATTAAGAATAATGCCTTGGCCTGATACCTGAATGTGGAATGTAGTGAAAATTCTCTTCCTTAGAGGTCACTCAAGGATAGAGGTGAGATTCCCGCTCGGGAACACCCTGTGCTAAACATCACTGCAATCTTAGCTAAACAGCTCAAGAGAGAAACAAGTCTAAATAGACCATAAATCTGAATTATCAAATACAAAAACATAATCAACTATGACTGCCATCCTCTTCCTTATATAAGTGGTTAGCTTCCTCACCCCTGGCCCCACTCATTAAAGCCTCTATCTCCATGCATGAGATCTCCCTCCAAAACTGTGTTGTCCCTCAATAAATGTCCACTCCTCCATAATATCGTTGTTGACTCTGGTCAAAGTTGACCTAGTCTTCATGCTCCGACCCCTTTTCACACATAAGGGTGCTTTATCATAACACTAAGATGTCCTCCTTTCACATTAGGAGTGATTTTATTCCTACTAAGGAGATTTCTGAGTCTCCATGCCCTCTTATTCAGCAAATTAAGAAGTAAAAGAAAAAATTAATATTCCAACTAGCTCATGGCTAATTGGGAATATTACAGTCCTCCCCTCCCAAATGTTGCTTGTCCTCATGGAACTGTAAATTTGAATGCTGCAACTCTTCTCCTCCTCCATTGGTGACACCTCCATGTGATAAGATCTCCTCATATGCCAAGTGTCTCCCAATCAATCCCTTCATGACATGCTCCTCGCAAGTACTCATGAGATTCAAATGACTCATCCCACAAGGAAGAAAAAGACCCAATGAAGAAATCATGGTTTGTCGAATGTTCTCCCTGAAACATGTATCATAAGAAACATGGATAATATCTCTCCCGAAGGGCACATCCAATCCTACCATCCTCCCTCCATTCACTCCCATAATAAGAATAAGGACATAATCAAAGTATGGGATCAAAACCAATGATGCATAAACAACACTATGCAAAAATGGAGGTGGATCATAGTCCCACATGTGGAACCAACACTGTATATCTCCTAACTGCATGAGATAATGATATGGTAAGTGGTTTCCCCACCACTTACTTGTTGCCATAGTCTTCTCACATGTTTTGAGAATGTGAGTAATGTTTGGTGCATTTGGAGTGCACCCGGAATGGTAAATCATCTCCCTATATCCTCCTAGGGAGTGGCCATGCTCAACATATTTTATGGCCCAAAGTTGACCATGAAATTTATAAGGAAGAATGCTCCTACTTGGATAAATGTCCTACACATGTATGTTTAAGGAATGCTCATATTCATTATATAAATATTTATGCATAAAAACGTGATCCTTACCATATGCTTCAATAATACTAATGGAGTGGCTCATAGATAGATCCCCTCTCATTCGCAAAGAGGAAAGAGGTGGTTGTGATAACTCCTTCAAAGAGTTATGTATCTCCTCCATCTCCACATGATCAATTCATCTCTTCAAATGCTGATATATCTCCTCTTCAAAGCCTTCCCAAGTATACCCCTCCATGATAGTATGGAATGCCCTCATGGAATGCCTTCATGTGTTGCTTGTAGTAACTTCTCCTTGAGCTTGGATGCTCTAGATAAGAAGATCCTACCATGATAGTAGATGACCTCATCTCTGACTGAATACCCCTCCTCTAAAAGCTGGTCATCAAGTATCATGCATGTAAAAACATCCTTGGAATAATCCACCAACAGCTCAGATTTCCAATATGGATCTACCCTCCCAAGTGATAGCTCTGATGATCTATCATATAAAGCATCTATCATATGGCTGCTCCCTTCTTTGACATATCCTATGCCAAAGTCACATACTGAGATGTTGCTACCCTTCCTCTGCTTCTCCTCTTGTAGCTTCTCATGCTCAAGTAAAGGTTGAAGCTTTTGGAGGTTAGTCTTCCATGGGAATATATCACCTATCCAAAACTTCCTGAGTTTGGCCAAAGCATGCATGAGTGCCCACCATCCTCTACCATATGTGGAATACTTATCCCTAAGTGAGAACATCTTTTGAGCCTCCAAAGTCAAGGAATAGTCTCCTTGCACCATGATGGTGCCATCCTCCAACCCTATCGCATCCTCTCTCAGTGGAAGATGTGGTGTGAGAGTGGGTAATGATGATAGTGGGAGAATTTCCCACTCCTCCTTGAGTCTACCCAAGACTCTCTGCGTTGTATCATAACCTTTCAATGTTCCCACTCTTTTTGGATGTATGAGTGGTGCAACATATTGTGGGACATCTCTCACCAACTCTGGATGAGGTGGCCTCCCAGGTGGTTTGCCACAAAATAGTAATGTCTCACGGGCCAATCTCATATGCATAATAAATGGGACTACCATGTCCTTGCTTCCACTGCACAAATCCAACTTTGTTTTCTATGTGGATTTTTCCTGATATTTGGGTACCACTCTCAATGATGAAAGAGTCCCTCTAATTGGAGCAATTGCTCCATCCTCACCTCCTCGTGATGGTGGATCATCTTCTATTATTCCAGCATTGTGATCCCTTTCTGGTTCTTCTTCTTCTTCCTCCTCATCATCTGATAAGACCTCTATATAGTGTGCCTTCCCTACTACACATCTATGTCTGAGAGCCCATGATTCTTGGCATGTGAAGAAAATCTTCCTTCTCCTCAAATCTCTTCGGACATCATCACTAAAAGGTACTTTATTTTGGCTCTCTTTTGAAAAAAGAGCCTTCTCATCCTTTCCCTTTGATGGAAAAGTGGGCTTTTGCTGAAATGTTGCCTTTTCTTTTGGCAAGGCATATTGTAGATCTCTAGCCCTT
This sequence comes from Pinus albicaulis, assembly GCA_034641835.2. NCBI lineage: Eukaryota > Viridiplantae > Streptophyta > Pinopsida > Pinales > Pinaceae > Pinus > Pinus albicaulis. The sequence continues at coordinate 869,021,274 of CM076571.1, forward strand.
TCAATGGCATCTTGAAGGGTAGTGGGCTTGGTAGATTTAACCAACCCATGAAGAGGTTCTGCTAACCCATCAATAAAGATATAGACCCTCCTTACTGTAGATAAATCAAGAACCATAATAGAAAGTTTTAGAAATTCAGAAATATAAGTTTATGGATTACCTGATTGTTTGAGCTTTGCTAGCCCCATGAAAGGTGCCTTCGGGCCTCTCCAATCAAACCTCTCCACCAACCTCCTTGTGAACCCTGAGTATGTAGTCACATTGGCATGAACTAGTGTAGACAAGCCATGAAACCACCAATCATGTGCCTCACCCTCAAGGTTAGCATTGCTATCTCGATAGCCTCCATCTCCAGTACTTGGTTCAGCTGGAAGTAGATGTCTAGCTTGTCTACCCATTATTTGGCAGTGCATTTATATGACCCATCAAAGTTGGGTAACAAAAATCTTCCCACAGTTCGGTGCAGATCATGATTCTGAATGAATCCTCCACCTCTATTGTGATGTCGGGGTCTCTTATTTTCCTTTATCTGAAAAAATTATTGAAAACTCAAGTGATCCTTGAATCTCTAAGATTGAGACTCATACTCCGTGAAATAATCCTCAAGAGTTTCTTTTTCTTGAAACCCTCCATTTACCACTGCTAAGAATGTAGGCATTGTAGAGAATTGGGAAACTTGTTGTTGCTTCACTGGTTGATCACTCCAGTGATGAGAAATGTCAGAGCCTTCACCATGTAGAAACCCTTTAGGGGATTCCTTGTGTCTATACATCCTCCTCTCCTTTATTTCTCTAGAAATTTCTTGCATAGTTTGAAGAAGAAGCTTGGGATACTCCTTCTCATCATTTCCTCCTGAATAAGGGGTTTTACCCTTGTCTTCCTTATCATCTGTATAATCAAACTTTTGGTTTATTCTTTTGAGATATCTCTTATCTCTATCTATCAGAGGATCTCCTTATTATGATGACATATTGGCTTAAGATGCACAGGTTGATTCAAGATTATGGTCTGATACCACTATAATATTCCCAAATGGAGAAAGCAGGAATATAGAAAAAAATGTTGGAATAACAATGTAAAACATCACATAAAAACATTAGACCAATATGGAGCCTTTCCATTCATTATAACAACAACATATATGTATAAAATAATGGGCCAAAAAGAATACAACAAGATTAAACAAGCCTCCAATAAAGAAATCCCCTCAAGAATGAGGTGTTGCCACTATATCAAAATGTCGGAGACACTGCTACAACACAGTCATAGAAGCACTGCTACAGAAAATGAGTACACAAAGATAAAGGGATGATATATGCCTCAAAGATAATGTACAAATATCAAGGCTTTATACAACCTCCAACAAAGAACCCAAGAGGGTCTCCGGGAAAAACACCCAATAATACAATATGAGCTACAGTCCTAGGGCTGAGAGTATGTTGAAACAAAATAACTAAAGAGTTATGGATGAATCTTATATGAAAATAAGTATGCTCTCCTCCAATGGATCCTCCGGATGAAAGGCTACCCTTTCACTGAAGGAAACACTCCCCAAATCACCTATTTCAAATACCCCTGCAACTCCTCCCTAGAATAACGGAGATCCAGACTGATAGTGCATTGTAGGGGATAAAAGCACTGTGGCCTAGTGCCAAATATATCAATGAAGCTCCAGGGCCTTCTTTACTAGTCCCCCAAGAGAAAGGAACCTTCTTCTAATGAGATCTAGCTCAGAAATCACCTAAATCAACCCTCCACAACTTTTCCATGCAACACAACATAGCCTCAACAGGAATTGCGTTGTACGTTAAGACTGAAGCCTTGGTCTGATGCCTGAATGTGGAATGTAGTGAAATTTCTATTCCTTAGAGGTCACTCAAGGATAGAGGTGGGATTCCCGCTCGGGAACACCCTGTGCTAAACAACACTACGATCTTAGCTAAACAGCTGAATAGAGCAACAATTCTAAACAAACCATAAATCTGAATTATCAAATACAAAAGCACAATCAACCATGGTTTCCATCCTCTTCCTTATATAAGTGGTGAGCTTCCTCACCGTTGGCCGCACTCATTAAAGCCGCTATCTCCATGCATGAGATCTCCCTCCAAAACTGCGTTGCCCCTCAATACATGTCCACTCCTCCATAACAACGTTGTTAATTTGGTCAAAGTTGACCGAGTGTTCATGCTCCAACCCCTTTTCACACATAAGTGTGCTTTATCAAGCCACTAGGATGTCCTCTTTTCACATTAGGAGTGATTTTATTCCTACTAAGGAGATTTATGGGTCTCCATACCCTCATATTCAAAAAATTAAGATGCAAAAGAAAAAATTAATGTTCCAACTAGCTCATGGCTAATTGGGAATATTACATCCTATAAAGTTAGAGCAAAATCATCTTGAAAAGCACCAAAAAAATACATCATCATAGGAAATGGTTATCTCCCCTATGAAATAAACTGAAGTAAAATCCCTACCAGAAGATATGGACCCAGATTATCCATGAATAATTTCCCTTGTAGAATAGCAATGGGAAATATCATTATGGTAGGATTTTATACACACAAATGATTTCAAGGTGGTCGAGATATGAAGGAAAAACAAGATCATGTTATTGTAGGATTCTGTACAAACAAAGGATTTCAAAGTGGTCTCTAGGAAAGATAAATAAGCTAAAAAATGATTCCAGAAGAGAAATAAGTAATTGATTTAAGAAAATGGTGAAGCATTAGTGAACTCATGGAAAATCATGCCAATGTCAAAGACATCTCCCCACTTTAAATCTTGAATTTGCAAGGAATTCTCTATGTAATCATCATTAGTGTACTAAGTTCCTTATTGTTTGTTATTGGTAGGTTGCTTGCTAATCTCAAGAATCTGTTGAGTTTTAGTCCTTTTTTTTTGGGAAATCTAACTTATATAAATATTTTTCTAATTAATGAAAAAATCCATTTACCTCACCAAAAATGAAATATTCTTTTTCATTAATGAAATTTTTTTTATTCATAAAAAAATAACATTTATAAAGCCTAATTTTAATTAAGTATAACAATTAAATAAAATGGGAAAAAAACCTAAAACAATAAGAGAAAAAACCAAAATAATAAATTTTTAAATAACAACACCTAATTTCCTGCGGGCCCTAGAGAGCGAACCATATTCTTTATAAAATTAAAAAATAAAACATTTCATTTACTTATTCCTAAAAAAGTACCAATAGTTTTATTTTGCATTCCCATAATTACATATCAATAATTACAAAAAGTGAATTACAAAATTTAATATTTACCTACATATTCAAAACTAGCATGAAATGAAATATATGTAGTAATCTATATAAAAGTGTTGTATATGAGCTGAAATGCCTATTCAAAGATGTACGATTAGTGTATATTCTTTGGAATGTCATTTCATTAAGAAGGAAAACCATTCAAGTAACTTAACATTAATGAAATTAATAATGGAAAACTATTTAAAACAATCGGAAATGTTATCAAGAAAGAAAGAGAAATTATATGAGCTTTACTCAATGAACTTATGACATATCAAGTACATTTTTGACATATTAAACAATATCCTTAATTTAATTACATATTGGAAAATATCTCTGAAAATCATATTATTTAAACCCCTACCAATACGAACCCAATACACCTTCCCAATTTAAAAAAATGAGAAGAATTATAGGAGCTTTACTCAATGAACCTATGACATATCAAGTACGTTTTTGACATATTAAACAATATCCTTAATTTAACTACATGTTGGAAAATATCTATGAAAATTATATTATTTAAACCTCTACCAATACGAAACCAATACACCTTCCCAATTTAAAAAACCCCTACTTTCACTAGATATTGTAGATATCCATTTTTTCATTATTTTTTAGCTCTATTTTTATACTTGCCAATATTAAAACCCTTTATCCCTATATATCCCCAATATATAATTCCATTTTCCCTCAAAATATATCCCCAATATGAACTCAGGTGGTATAATATTTCTCCACCCATGAATCCCTATGAGAAGAATATAGAACAATGAAAATTTATTTCAATAACAATTTTGATAAAAATAAATAAAAATACAATTTAAACTTAAACTTGAAAAAGGAAAGTTAGATAAATTGAAACTTATACCGTGCAATTTACTTAATCGGTATCTCTACAACAAAATAGCTCTCTGCAACAAAAGGATTTTAAAAATTCCATACATAAATAAATTACTTTTGAATTTTGAACATTCAAAAAAAAACTACATGCAATGTAAACTTTTTAAAATTCCGTACATAAATAAATTACTCTTGAATTTTTAAGATTAAAATAGCGAATCGTATCGACGATATACTGGTCAACGGACAATGGGATTATTTCATTTTATTTTTAACGTTCAGGACACCCTGGTTTTTATCAAAGAATAAGATCACAACATGTGTTTCGATTGGCTAAGAGCATGTAAAACTAAGTTAGTGTCAACCTATAACTAAAAGTCCATTTTTGTATTGAGCCCTTGAATTACTAAAATATATAAGTTACTGTTTATGAGATAGAAGCTACTGGGTTTTGTGGTTTTTTCCCTTTGGTTTCGGGGGGAGTTATCAGGGTTGGTTGTTTGTATTATTTGCTAGCAGACAGTGGAGTGAAGAAAATGAGGAGGTTTTTTTACGGGGCACGTTATTAGGGTTGATTGTTTGTATGAGTTTGCTGGTACAACGATGGAGTGAAGAAAATGGCGACACTGCCAAAACGCATAAAGAGGTTATCATCAACAATCATATAGGGTTTTGCACAAAGACATTACGAAAAGAGAGAGAACCAAGTCAATACTCAGGTCAAATAGCAACCTATGCAAAAGGAAACTTTACGCGATGTCCTTAAGAATTTGTAAGCACTTTAGGGTTTCGGTAAGCCTATTCAGAATTTGAAAGCATTTTAGAGTTTAAAGCGTGGGACCGCATACCAAGCTCGAAATAAAGCGTAACTGCACTTTCGGCACTCATAATCTGCACGAAAACTTTAAGATGAACGAGGATGAGGCAGAAATCCCCCCAAAAGTTTCCATCTGCAGACACCTTCTGGGTAGAGGAATCGGGAATCAACTTGTCTCATGCATGATGTCCATCCACCCATACTACAGAGTGTCAATGTCAACCTCTTCGCTTCATGTGAGCACCACCTGCCACTTCGGCTTCGTTCTCCCATGCACAAAGCAGCACATCCCTTCTCTTTTCAGCACACAGAACTCTACACACCCCATTCAAATCCCGACCTCAAAATCAATCGAAGATGACAATGGCAATTACCTTCTCTATATTTATTGATTTTGTCATGTATGCAACGGTTGTGCTTTACTCATCTAGTTAACAGTTGTGTTTTTTTTTTATGCTTTTTCCAAAACTGCAGTGTTTCTTTGAATGTGCATCATGTTTAATACTCCTTTTCCTTCACAATTCTTATTAGTCCCTGCCGCAGAGCAGGCGCAGAGGAGGGACTATGCTAATCGAAATGGATCTTTTCATTAGTCGGTGCCGGCTAACCGAAGTTTATAAACTCAATTTATCTCTTATTAGTCCCTGCCGCAGAGCAGGGACTATGGTAATGGAAATGGATATTTTCATTAGTCGGTGTCGGCTAACCGAAGTTTATAAAGTCAATTTCTCTCAATGTTTTTGAATTTAGATTATGTGGACCGTTTGGTCAATGTATGAGCTTCCTCTCGCAGTTATTTTAGCTAACAGGAAACTTTGAGGTCTTATTTGGCCTCATATTGAAGCCAAATATTATGAAACGTTATGAAGCTTATAGGTTAATAGGAAACTTTGAAGTCTTATTTGGCCTCATATCTAAGCCAAATACTACTTCCCTTGATTCCAGCCATACCCAGTAAACGATATATACCTGGTATGACATATTTACATATATAACCTACACACTAATGCATTGAATGAAAGGATTGACTTGAAACTGCCTTTGATACGAGCTTCTGGTCATGGAAAGCATTGAATGAAAGGAAACTTTGAAAACTTTGAGGGCTTATTTGGCTTCATATCGAAGCCAAATGGTTATGAAACTTATAGGTTAAATGGCGAATAATATCGAAAGTTTAAGTTTCAACCAAGTAATGCTGACATTAATTCGTCAACATTTTATGTTTATAATCTTTTACCACTGCGCTCAGTTAGCTACCACCTGTATATAAGCAACATGGCTATGCATATAAACAACGTGGATTGACCAATGTACATCGCTCAGTTAGCTACCACCTGTATATAAGCAACGTGGCTATGCATATAAACAACGTGGCTTGACCAATGTACATCTCTTTGGATGCTGACAAGAAATGCTGATGCTGGCTTCTTGATAGCCGATATATCCAGATAGTAGATGGTTTCCTGGATGGCTTCCTTTCTTCCTCGATGGCTTGCTCTCTTCGCTCAAGGAGGGCACCTCCAGAATCATCGACGCTCAGCAGCAGACATTGGGGCACTTCCAGCTGCTAGAACAGAGAACCGTAATAACCATGGAAACATATACATTTTCTTACAGTAATAAGGTAAGAACAAGCTATACAATCTGGTCTATGCCTATGCGGGATTAACACTGGCCGCTGGAAATGGATATGGATCCGCGGGTCAGCTGCTGCAGCCCTGAGCAATAAATAAGTCTAAAGGAAGCGTTGGATAAAAATCGATCTCATTGGTCCGTTACGGTGTTTGCTTCTCTAAGCGACATTGACATTGATTGTGCATCGAAAGTAGCAGAGTACGCTAATTTCATGGCTAGCTAGAAACCAAGGGATGACATTAGCTGGTTCGCTAAATCAAAAGCCCTTACCAACTGGCAGCAATTAACACCGATCTCATAAAATTTCACCATCGATTAGAGGTCTTATTTTGGGAACATATAATTTGTATTTAATCCGTAATTTACTGTCGGGGTTCATTCCACCCTCAGATATGATATATAATAGCTCTAAAGGCCTCACAAGATCTTTGGATTACACTCGTGGATCGGAGGATTAGTGTCATATTGCTGCAGGTATTGTAGTTATGCTAGTGTTAGCTGGTTGGTTCCTATGATTCCATTCTTAGCTCTGCTCCTCTCCATGCGCTTCTATTTAACTGTTAAACAATCATAACTGTGTGTTACTTGTTTGGATTCGTTTTAAAAAGCTTTTTTAAAAATTTTAATGCTTGGATGCTGCAATGGTGCATTTATAATCAAATGTTGAGGTAATCTCAGTGCTTTGAATTCAAACCTTAGCTATGATGAATTGTTTCATGCACTGAATGTGTTCTGAATCATATTGTCTAGGACCCAATTCAGGACTATAGAATTTCTTGTTGATCCAGTTGAATAGAACCAATTTTACCATGTGTGATGTTCTAGTCGTGAATTACTATTATCCCTGATTTATGGTTAATTTTACTCAGACCAATCTACGATTTTTATCCTAAGTGCGGGTTTATAGAGTTGATTGTATGAGTCTGAGAGTTGTTGCAAATTGCCCACTTTGTCCAACTTTGGAAGTGTTTGCATGTAGTTGTAACATGTTATTGAAGGGATTCCTAGCAGATTTGCATAACTGGAATATGAAATCTAAAGATGGTAATACTTGAATGCAGGTAGAAGATGAAAGTGCTTGACGATGGTTGCCGCTGATTCATCCAATGGAGCTGCTACCAATGCTATTTCTCACACGGTTCCCAGGCCTCCTCCAACTCCCTCGCCCTTGCGTTACTCGAAATTCTCACAGGTATCATGAAATTGTTTGTACTAAATCCACTGGGTATTCATGCAATGTATAGTTTGTGCTTATGAAAATTCAATGCCAAGTATAGTGGGCGTCTTCCAGTATTATTGCTAGTGGGCTCTGTGAAATAAGCTAGATTGATTGCGACTGGGATCACCTATGCAGCTGGTCTTGTAATTTGAAGATGATGCAATAAAGATGTCAAATTATGTGTTAGACTTGAGATCTTGTAAAGCCAGTGAAGGAAGGCAGGGTCTACCTTCTATTAAGGGCAGACTTTTCTACCTGTCTGTTGAGCAGTTTTGTTGGATCCTTTGTCAGGAGGGTAATTTGGAGACTACCTTGGGCCTTGGGACTGCTATGAACAGAAGTGTAAACACGTAGATCATGATGCTAAAATACCCCTATACAATTGATGAAGATCTCCCAAGACATGATGAGAATGAAAGTTTACCAAACAGGGCAATGCACATTTCCTTTATAACAGTGTTAATTGCTTGCCAAACCAGGGATGGACAGTCCTTTCACAATTTATGTCACTCGACAGAAAAAATGGAAGACAAAAATGGCACAATATCTGGGACGAATTACAAACTGGGTATAATTTTTTACGAATGCAGACATAAAAACACGAACTGGGCAGAGAAACCAAATCCTTGGGAACTGTACCGGCCTCCAGGTTAACACTCTCATTCTAATTCTCGTCCTGTTTCTAGGTTGCGGATTGGAGTTTTGAGGTAAAAAATTTGTTCTGTAATTTATTTGCAGGTTTGTAATTTCCTATTTTCTAGTTTCCAGAATGCATATCTATGAGTAAGAGAAATGCTATATTTGCTGCTTTCATAATTGAATTACCATTGATTTCATAAAAATCAGTTCATCATACCTATCAACATAACCAGAGCCACGTACAAAGGACGCCTCATCAAAAAATTGCACTCCAATAAAGTAATTTGGTAGGATTTTTAGAAAGCAGGCAATGAAACTTTGATTAATTGCTTCCATGGAGGACTCTGGTACTATCTGCAACTCCCTTAGCATCAGGACTTTGAATGTACCCTTTGAACTAGGATCACTGGCATATTTGCACATGCATTTAGCCTGAAGTTTCAGCTTATTGCAACAATCAGCAGTTATCCTTTGAACTTAGGATCAGTGGCATACTTGCACATGCATTTAGCCTGAAGTTTCAGCTTATTGCAACAATCAGCAATTGGTTTCGGTTTACTGGGACTGAACATTGCAGCAGTGCATGGGCTCAAAGCCATTGGATCAAAAGTAACAGCTGCAGCAGCTTTTCCTGCATAGGTGCCCAGCAGAATCAAGTACACTAAAGCACCTGCAATTATCATCTTCAACCCCATGATGATTGATTGCACTATGAAAATATCAATGCAGATTAATCTCTAGGCTCTCGATTATGGTGTTTGCAGAGGCCAAACTCGTGAATTTATAAAGCCATTAGCGCAGCGGGGCAGCCATGAAAAATATTAGAGCTTTCACGAAATCGCGGTATTCATCATATCTTGGAAATTTACCATATTTGAGCAGAGAGGCGAAATTGATAGAAATACATGATTTTCTTCCAAGTGGAGGACTTCTCTGCCAAGTGGTGGTAAGTGCAAGACTGGAGTATTTCCCAGTGGAAAACTTCGCTCAGATATATATACTGGGTAATTACCATATGCATACATACTGTTCAAATACGAATCATAAGCTTTCAAAATATATTCATACATATACACACATTGTCATTTTTCATTTCTTCTCAGGGTATAAGGCTTTTTCATACCTCAACGAAAAATAAAACAAATGATGATAACTATTATTATTTTAAAGTACAAAAAATAGAATAAAAAAATTAGCTTTTTTAACTGTTCAATATCCATCTTAATCCAGATTCATTTCATATTAATCTGTGAATATCTTTTTTCAGATTCTTCATACAATAATTTGGTTGAATTGAGACTACACTCCTATTTCAAGAATAAAATTTAAATTGAAATTGTAAAATTTGGGTATTTGTGCATGCAGTGAAAGAAGCTTGTAATGGAAGTTATTGGAATCCAATTGATGATGCTTGTATGTCTAAAATGCAAGCAGGATGGCATAAAATGCAAGCAGTATAGCTGGTAATTATGCAAGAAAATTTGTCATCTCTATGTGGGGAATTATGCAAGGGTTTGCTCTTAGGAGTCTGTGCTCTCTCAGTGTCAAAAATCTCAGGGTTGCAGTTCAGCTACTTGCCCACTCAAGGCAGGGACTTGCTGCCCAGCAAGTCCTCTTGTTTAAATAGGTTTACTAGCTTCAAAAGCTTTTTCCATTTGGACGTTGGAATCTATCTATTCGACGTTTTGTATTTAATATGCCATTCAGGAGTTATTTGGTGGGGTTTTTTTATTTTCAGATCTTCATCTCATTTAGGTCGTTATTTAAAAGCATAATAAAAAAATTAAGATGATTTTATGAAGTTGGTTTTAAGTGTAATTTTTATTAACGTTTTACGTATATATTAAGATTATTATAATGCAGGGTGCTTTTGTATGGTTTTTTGGGAGGGAAAGGTGAGGTTTTTTATATTATTATTAAACCAAAAAAATGTATAAAAGAAACTAATGGAAATTTCTGATAATTTCAAACAAAACAGAGGAAGCAAAATTCCTCAACTCAACACAAAGAAATGAGAAATTTGGACAAAGAGGATATGGAGAAAAAACTCTGTTTCTATTAACCATAAAAATGACAATAAAAATTACAAACTTCTTCAGAACTACAGTTCTGGAATAACTAAAAACTCCATACTCTGTTTTTACAAATTCTGTTTTTTAACACAGATTCGTATTTCAGCAATAAGCAGACAGTTGCTGAAACACAGACACAGTTGCTGAAACAGCCTGTAGAATGCATGCTGCTCCAAAAACACAACGACTCTGTTTTCTTGCTGTTTTCTCTGCTCTGTCTTCTTCTCTGCGTTCTTCAATTTCTCAAACTCTCTTCTAACATTTTTCTAACCTCAAAAAGAACTGTTGTTCATCATATTTATAAGTAAAAAACATTTTTGACTTATAATATAAAAAATACAAAATATCTTCTAATGCATATCTGCGTATTGAATGCACAGGAAGCGTTGGGAGTTAACGTGCTGCCTTTTGGAAAATGAAGTCGGCTGTCTGCAGGCTCAATAACTTCTGCAAATTTAATGCACAGTGGAGTGCAATAAATAAAGCATGACTTTCAGGCATTCGATATTTTTGAAATATCTACAGCGGATATGATTTCTGTCCAGCTGTTTATGTTGCAGTTGGAATTAAATTCCAACAGATACCACTAGTAGCAAAAGTTCAAAAAAAATCTCTTAAAAAGTGATGTGGATAATCATACAATTTTCAAACTATAATCTATCAAAAAAAATAAACTAATAAATTTAAGCATAACAACTCCCTTAGCTATTCTTCTCTTCATATAACCGGCTCCCTTGATTATATTTTAGGAGGATCCCACCGGAAAAGTGGTTTTTGTTCATTTTCATTCTCAAAATGCAATCCTTGTAATTTTCTTGTCCAACTTGCCTACTTTCTCCACTATTTCAGTTATGAAGATTATCAACTCCTATTATGTGTCAACTCGGTCGGTGAAAACTCTAATCATTAGTGTTTTCATGTTCAAGTATAAATTAATAGTTTGCATATAAGATGAGTATGGAACCTTGGTAGATTTACCCACATCAGAAATCCAATCCTCCACTTCATATTTGAGATATAGCTCTAGTGCTACTTCTAGGATGATATTCCTACATCTCTCCACAATGGCGTCGGTAGCTGTGTGGTTCGTGGTATTTGTTTCTGAATTAACAATAGCTCTGCTCATCTCCGTCGAACACTACTTTGCTCAGCTAATCCCAACGTTCTTATTCCCATAATAAGTATAATTCGATTATTATTTTAACACCACCCTATTGAATGGTATTGTAATAATATTTTTGATTTTTCAATTTAGGTGGGTTGATTTTTTCCCATGAGTATAGCATCCAGAATAGCCATATCTCAGCCACGTGGGGTCGAGGGACATGAATCGGAAATCTAAATTTCGCTTCTCTTTTGCAATCTATTGGACGGAGGCGGCTAAAGTAACATATTTTCCTTCTTTGTTGGAAGTGGGGAGTAGAGAATAAGAAAAATTGTGATTTTTTCCATGAGGATTAAGTTAACAGGGAATAAATTTCAATATTATGATAGGGTTAAATCTCTCTTAAAAAAATAAATTAATTTATTGTTGATTATTTTTTATTTAACATTTTATTTTATTTTATTTTATTTTTTATTTTTTATATTTTTGTCTTTTACAAGGAGAGTTTTAAATAAAAATGTAATATGTATTTTAATTAATAAATATAAATGGCATTAATTAAATATTATTAGATTTTATAAAATAATTATATAAAGAGAATTCTTTAATTTCAGTTTTTTTTTTTTTTTTTAATGTCATTTCTACTAGTAATCTCTCTAATTCTCTAATTATATGATTTTTTATTAAAAAATAAAATATAATATTTTTTTTAGTGATTTCATTGCAATGTCCAAACAAAAACTAGAAAATATAACTATTTAAAATCCAAGAAGAACAATTTTCCCTAAAATATATATAATTATTAGAATTTTTGACATGAAAATTCTAAATTTAAATGATTGATGTAAATATGCATAATCTTGCATAACATTATTTGTAAAAATAAATAACATTATTTTTTGTCAGCAAAAAATAAACCTTAAATTAAATACTATTTATGCCTCTTGAATTTGTAATAATAGGGAATCATACCCGCATTGACTCAACTTTGATTTTTAGCATTTATAAGGTGCCTTTATATTTGCCATGATCATAAAGAAAGATCCAATAAATGGGAGTAAGCAATGTAGGTAGAAAGAAGATCAACAAATGGAATAATAAAATATTGATAAAAAACCCAAGTAGTAAGAGGACAGGGTAGACTCTAATTGGAATATTTTCTCTATTATAAACCATAAGAAAATTTATTCCAACCAAAATATTCAAAATGCATATTACTATAAGATACAATTTCAATAAATAATTAACACATGTCTAAGGTCCATCAGAATAAGATTTTATTTTATTATATATAAAGAATAATTAATAGTCTTTGTTATGGAAGTTTCAATAAGCTATGCAAGCTGAGTTCTGCGAAACTAGTGATATCCACATTTATTTCCATGAACATAGGACAAACTTTCACATTAGCATCCCGAAGCTTACTACCTACCCTTAAATACAAATGAAAATAGAGCTCACGAGAGAACAATAAATATTAGGCACACCTCTATTTTTATATTCTAAATGTTCTACCAATGATACATTGAAAAATTATTATACATGCCTTGAATCTCCCACGCTTCAACAGAAATGTATTTTAGTTGTCATTCACAATGTCGACGGAAAAGTCCATTATTGGCCACACTCCTACAACATGTTGTTGGAATATTATTAAGAAATAAAGTTCTCGAGTAGCAATAATCAGTGATAGAAATTGAACTTCCATATACAAGTACTTGTAGTTCCCCTTACTTCTACCCCCTACTTCATAGACTGGGATGTTTCCAGAGTAATATAGAGAAACTAAATTGGAGGTTTTGTGTAACGATGTAGGAGATACAATGAACAACGAATTGCAATTTATATCACCCTTTCATCCACCTCTAGAGTTTTATACAAAAGTGTGGGAAATCGTAGACATTTTAGAGGGCTTTCTGATAGGACAACTAAAATATATTTCTAGTGTTAGACATCTAATCCTTGGGATTATAGTTTGAGTTAGTGTGCGTTATAGTGATTAGTTATTAGAATTCAAGAAGCCTAAGAAACTGAATCAACGGATTATCTATTTTATTTATTTATACAATGTACATCATTATTTATACCATTCTTAATATACAGTTGAATTCATTTCCGATTTTCTTTGTCAAATGATAAGCCACTAGTTTTTGTGGCCTGAGCTCAGGAGTATGATTCCTTGTTGGTAAGAGATCTCTTGGTTAACCATGCAGTATGAGGTGGTTTTAAAAGAAACATGGTGTGGAGATACTCCAAACGGATCCAAATACTTCTTAAGATTTTTGAATGAGATTACGTCTTTTGTCCAGTGTTATCTCTACCAACTTTAAATCCGGTAGGAATCCAAACCCAATAGTTGACTACAGTTTTTGGTGAAGGTGCTTTGTTAAAAATATATTCATATGTTCTGGACTTTCAAAGTTTATTGGGACTTTTTTACATTAGTTTATGAGATTGACGTTTATCTTATGAATCGAAATAATTCTTAGGGAGCCACATTATTGTCGTTTCTTCTCATCTCCTGAAGCATTAGAAGAATAATCATAATTTATTGAAAATATTTGGTCCTTCCTTTTGTTTTTCCAAAACAATTATAGAAAAGGGTTGTGGTTTATCTGTCAATTATTAACCATTTTTTCTTTCCATTAAGAACCTACAACACTCTTCTTCCCTTCCTAGATTCATTTTTTGTCTCATTTGATTTGGTTCTTTATTCTTGTGAAAGAACTGAGGGTTTGATAATTTGAAGATATTAAATTATGGGAGTTAATTGGGTTTTGGGCTTTGCATTCAATTAGTTTCACAATAATGATTGATTTACTGTTTAATGATAATCTAGTAGGTTACACTTGATTATTGACTGATATTTGGACATTCGGCTACATTCCATGATATCTACCAGAGCTAATTGAAGAAAATTGCAGCAACATAGCCATCACTCTAAGTGGATGAGGTATTTATTTATAGGAAAACTTTCATTGGAGGTTGGAAAAAGCTTAGGAAAACCCAACTTTTATTAAAATATTGTGTCGATTCATAAAGAAAATGAAAATCGATTGTTAAATATTCATTGAAACTTCTATTGCAGGTTGTTGTTATTTGCTTATATACCATGCTCATTTTGGAGGTTTTATTTATTGAACTTGTGATGTCATTATTTCTTAAAAAAAAATGAATGGAGAATCATGTAATGAGTTTTTTTTTGTTAAGGAGAAGTGGACAATCTTTGACTCCTCGTTGTGCATAATGCCTTCCAAAACTGCATGAAGAAGATGAGAAGAGAATTCATTGAATTACAAATCATCCTGTAGATTGAGACAATTGTGAAATTGGTGTCATTCCCTTTGGTGTTGATAGTAGGCTAAAAAGCGAGAGAGTGTTACCATTTTTAAGGATTTGTGTTAACTATTTGTAGAGAGATCAGAGCACTGATCCATCGATGAGTTGCATTCAGGCCTAACATTATAAGTAGTTTCGGTTGATAGCATTGAAAGGTGGCTCATAGATCTGACAAGAAGTCCCAAAAAATGGTATTAACTAGCACCTCTAAACTTCTTGTTGATGTCATATTGGTATTTGTTTTTTCTGTTATAGGATGCTTTAGAATTTTTTAAATATAGTCTCTTTGAATAAGAAGTTCCTATCGTTTCTGCATGGGTTTATGTTAGAACAATGCAATCAATTTTGTTTTTTTTAAAGATAAAATAATTTGTTGAAATCCAAGATTTAAAGAATTAAAAAAATAATTAAGGTTCCCATTTCTTCTTTAATGTGCCAAGACCAAGAAGAGAATTACCGTGAAGGTGGAATTCGTAATGGAATTTCTAGGACTTGGTAATGGGAATTTCAAAGACTGATTTAACTCTTGTAGAGTCATTGATTGAGTGAAGTAATTTTTCACATATATCAAACTTTTGTTCTTATTGAAACAAGAATAATGGTTGTGTGAAGTTTACAATAAGTCATTGCTCCTGATATATCATAGTAGAGGTTTTGTCAAACAGAACATTGTCATTTGTTTATTGGTTCAATTAGTATTCAACACTAGATTGTATCTTTTCTTACATGAATTTAGTTTTCTTTGGCTAACCGTATCACAAATTTCAATAATTTGTAACTTGCATTGTAAAATGGATGCATTTTTTTTTTTTTTTTTTTTGTTCAATTCAACACCCTTAGTTTGACCAAGCTTGATAAAGTAGTAGAGTCATTAAATACTCTCATACAATCTAATTTGTTGAAATCCAAGATTTAAAGAATTAAAAAAATAATTAAGGTTCCCATTTCTTCTTTAATGTGCCAAGACCAAGAAGAGAATTACCGTGAAGGTGGAATTCGTAATGGAATTTCTAGGACTTGGTAATGGGAATTTCAAAGACTGATTTAACTCTTGTAGAGTCATTGATTGAGTGAAGTAATTTTTCACATATATCAAACTTTTGTTCTTATTGAAACAAGAATAATGGTTGTGTGAAGTTTACAATAAGTCATTGCTCCTGATATATCATAGTAGAGGTTTTGTCAAACAGAACATTGTCATTTGTTTATTGGTTCAATTAGTATTCAACACTAGATTGTATCTTTTCTTACATGAATTTAGTTTTCTTTGGCTAACCGTATCACAAATTTCAATAATTTGTAACTTGCATTGTAAAATGGATGCATTTTTTTTTTTTTTTGTTCAATTCAACACCCTTAGTTTGACCAAGCTTGATAAAGTAGTAGAGTCATTAAATACTCTCATACAATCTAATGTTGATGACACATTAAATATCATCAAATTTATTCTTGTGTATATGAAATTTGATCTACATTATGTACTGAAGAAATTTGAATTTCTCCAAATATTCGTAGTTACAAAAGGATGAACTATGAGAACTAAAGATGAGTTTTAATTATAAACATGTTTTTGTTCAGAACAGCTTGTTTGAGCATGACTCATAGACTTGTCAACAATCAGAGATTGATCAGTAGTTAGAAAATGATAATGGAGCATTTCAGTGCGCCAACAAGGCAAGGGCATGTAAGCGTAATTTGCATACAGATGTGAAACCTACAGTTCTCAAGACATTCATTATACCTTGAGAAGAAATCGTGCCAAAAAAAAATAAAAAAATTGGAATGGGATATGATAAAGATGTATTTTTTCATATTCCTGGTTTTTCCAAACCTATACAGTTTCATAGTGCTATATTTTTTGATGATGTTGTCCCACAAAAAATTTTCAAATGCCAATATTGTGACAGTTGGATATGAAAAATGTCATTGTTCTAATCTTCATCCTGTGAACATTGTGGAAAGAAGAATCATCATTCAAAATAAAAAATTTCAAGCATAAGACAACTACAAGAGAGAATTAATTTTGGATGGATTACTTCTTGGGATTGGTCTAAAACTGCTAAGAATATTTACAATTTATACCAGAGGATATGTTTGAGATTATTAACTAGTCTTGCAGTGAAGTGTACTTCATATTCTCACCCTATATCTGAGAAGGGGGGAATTGATGGAATTACTTTCGAAGATTTATCAAGCGAGCCTGCATTAGAGATGTTTTACTTGGTTGAGATTCATTTTTCCAAGTAAGCTCTAATTCTTGGTCTTTGGTACATCCATTTGGATTAAGGGGGAATGTTAGACACATAATCCTCATAATTATATTTTGGGTTAGCGTGTGTTATGGTGGTAAGTTATTGGAGTTCAAGAAATCAAGGAAGTTGAATAAACGAGTTACCTATTGTATTTATTTGTACTATGTAATAATTATTTATACCATTCTTAATATACAGTGGAATTCATTTCCAATTTTTATTTTCTAGCATGGTGAACTACAATACACAGCCATCATGATGCTTCATTCAAGACATACATAACAACCATTAAAATGTATTAAGTATGAACACAGAGAAATGCACAATCTTTGTCATTCTCTAGTGAGCTCTGAATCGGCATTCAGTTGTCAAAGTTAGTTGTCAACGCTGCAGCTTGAATCTAAATGTTTTTTTATTCTTATGGAAATAAATGTCGATACCATTTTTTTTTCTATATTCCAGAAATTGAAACTTGTAATTATAATAAGGTATAAAAGGGATAAATATGGAGAATCTTATAAATTAAATGGCCCATTAACAACCATAGACCAAATATGAATTATTTGACTCAATATATGTTGGGAACAATTTCCTAGTATGATTCTATTGAATGATGAAACTATACATATGAGTTGTTGTTAATGTTGACCACTCTCCTAAATGCTCTACAAACATGTTTCTAATTGCTCTCTCATTTTGGAGGTGATCCAACATCTTTGATCTATTCTCATTGGACTTATGGTATCCTTTTCAATATGAGAGTTCTCCATTTATTGAATACATAGGGAAACTTGTAATGAATGACACAAAATCCATAGCGAACACCTAGCTCGATTTGAAAGAAACGTATGATTCGATTGAGTGATCTCACGATAAATTTTTTCGATGTTTATACCTTCCGGAAAATTCAAAGTTGGATCAGGTGAAGGGATCAATAGGAAATGGAGTGCTCATTGCCATGTTTCAGAAGTAGCCTCAGCCTAAACTGAAGGGTTTTTTGGTTGTTCCAAACTGTTTGTAGAAATTTGTGAACAATATCTATGGGGCAACATTGTGGATGTCTGGGATATGTTTGTGAAAATTCTTCACAAGGAAGAAGAGGGTATGCATGTCTCTATCCCTCACTCCATGCAAAAAGAACTTGCAAATCATGGCTCTTTAGCTTCATACCTACCCCTTTTAACCATATTTTTAAAATCTATTTCACAAGGGACTATCTATATCTCAATGTCAGCAGCTAACTCAATAGAAAAGATTGCTACCAAGCTCTAAGAATGCACAATAATTTCAGTTGCGCTTTTGACGCATCAATACAAAGGTGAGATACTAAAAGAAAAATTCCCTCTCAATGCTTATTGCATCACGAATGAGGCTTTAATATCCCTTGTCATAGGGATGAAAGGGGGAAATAAGGGAGGGGGTGTTCCTTCTACTACTAAGTCCATGTATTTTGAGGAAGCCCCCAAGACTAGTCCCAAATATTCGAATTATAAGGATCTTTCAGGCTTAAGCTTTGTGGTTAAGCACTCTCTCGACACTTCTAGCCTAGAAAAAATAAATGGTGTCACTAATTTTAAGGTGAAAATTTTTCTAGGATAGGAAATCATTTGTTGCTTCAATGGATATTTTCCCTCATCGTCTGCCCTTAGGGACTACATCTATCAAAACTGAACCCAAAATATGGAATTGATATTTTTCTCAAAGGGAATTTTTGTGGTGGTCCCCAAAATCCATGAGGATAAACATAAAATATTTGACCAAGGTCCATGGTTTTAGGGACAATATGGTTTTTCTATGCAATTGTGGTTTCCAAACTTCAATCCTCTCACTATGTCGACAATATCTACCCAGTATGGGTAATATTTCCCAATCCCCACTCATTTGACCCATCATATCTCTTAGAAAAATGGGAAATTTAATTATAATTTTTGTTAAAGTAGACGAGGAAAGACTTTCAAACAAAATTTTGATCTATGACTGCATATGTATTGAGGTGGAT
This sequence comes from Pinus albicaulis, assembly GCA_034641835.2. Lineage (NCBI taxonomy): Eukaryota > Viridiplantae > Streptophyta > Pinopsida > Pinales > Pinaceae > Pinus > Pinus albicaulis. The sequence goes on from CM076571.1 coordinate 869,040,468, forward strand.
CTCAATAAAGGTTTTCTATATAAATTAGAGCTCAAATGGTTAGGAAATGTGTATTCGTAACCCTTGAACTATGAATATACATATGTTCAATGTCAAAATTTCCAATAAGAAGGTCACCTTTAGAATGTATGTCATTTTCCAAAAAGGGTTTCCTCTTAGGAGGAATCTAAGAACTCTATCCGTAGTTGGAGGGGTCCTAAGGAAAGAAATGGATCCAAAGTTTTAATAGAATAGGGAAGAAACAACCCACAACAACCAAAATTAGGTTCAGGTAAGTCAAGCCCACTAGCTTTCTTTGGGTTTCCAAAGACACTGTACCATCCCACAACAAGGGTTCCTCATCCGAGGAAGGAGAAAGAAGGAGCTTCAACCATAATTGTGGCGACAACAATCGGGAACAAAATAACCCATGAATCAAACCTTTCTGACAGTGACAAGAAAATGACAAAAAATATTGTTTCTATGGCACTGGAAGTAATTCATAGTAATGAGGTCATTGAACCAGTTAATGTTAGGCTTGATAATCCAACAAGCTAGATTGATGTTCGTACGTGAAAAGGTAAAAAACAAAAACAAAGGTCCTATACTAAGAATTATTTTCCTAACACGTAAGATCGATAGTTTGGTATATGGGTACTTCCACAGATGTAAAATGTAAAATGTTGCATTTTTTTTTATGCTGGGGTGAGCACCCTACGCGGAGGATTTCTTAGAGTATAAAGGTTGCGTAAATAATTTTTTTAGGGTATTTATAAATACTATTTGAGCTCTTGGGAATGTAGTAAGGAAAATTTCACCCCAAGGAAAATTTTATGAAAAACCTTGTAACCTTGTTTTTCTGAATAAATACAATTGCTACAATTTACAAAAAAAAATATGAAACTACACATAATCAAATAAATATATTCATGATTCCCTCTAACTAAGCTTAAGGATATAAGGATTTATCAATGTTAGAAATTGTAATTACTCATGTGTGCATGTGATGCATGAAGTGAGCAGTTGAGTTGAGTTGAATTAAGTCGAGTCCAATATTAGAAGTTCAAGTTCATTCTATATTTGGAAAGTTTAAATTTAGTGTTTCTTTGCATGCTAAAGTTAGCCTCAGTCGAGTCACGAGTTAAAAAGTATAAATACCCCATGTTGGGTTCATTATAATCAAGTCATTTTTTTGTGATCAATATAAGAGCAAAAACTCATATTGTTTTTGTGTGTGAATGGTATAAGGCTAGAAGAGCCAAAAGCCATAGCTCGGTGAATGTGTATGTGAGAAATATTTAATAAATAGATTTTTATTTTTGTGTGTGAAATTTTGTGGTGTTTCCTCCTTTCTAACTTTCCATCAAACTGAGATCATAGCCTAGGAAGAACCATAGGTTTCAAATATGTAGAGTATCTGCAACCACAACCTGCAGAGCCACATTGAGTTAGCAATAGGTCACGATTGAGAGTTGATTTTTTTTTTATACAACTCCTGAGTGACAAGTCAATTTATTTTTCATTGAAGCAAAGAGAGGAGAGCAGTCTTCACACTTATTTGTAGAACTGCCTTGAGCCTTGATTATGGCATCAAAAAGATTCTTGACAACATAAAGGAAATCATCAGACGGGACTTCTCCATTATCCTCTGAACATAAAAACTTCCCAAAAGAAACATTTCCAAGCATGAATTCTTTGCTCTCAAATCATTAAATAAAAACCCTAATATTTTTGTCCTAAAGGTAGAAAAACGAGGGAAATTGTCATCATGAACACAAATTATTATGATTAAAACATGTTTGACCACCTCAATAACTTGGGTTGTTACACAAAAAAATAACCCCATAAAAAGAATCTCTAAAAGTATTCAAAACTTAATTAAAGCCAGCAATGAACCAAACACCAAAAATATTATAGAAAATAACCCCTACACTCCTCACATCTACGAAGCCCCTAAGATACACAAGGATGGGATCTCGATAAGACCCATTGTCAATAAAATTGGAGGTCCCACTTACCATATAGCTAAACACCTTTCCAAGAAACTTAAAACTCTCATTGGAAATACTAAATCCTTTGTCAAGGATTCCTCTCATTTCATTAATGAAATCAAACAATTAAATTTGGATAAAAATGACATCCTTGTTAGCGTTGATGTAGAATCTCTATATACTAACATTCCCATTGATGAAGCTATGAAGGTAGTTCACAAGATCATTGATCCTCACACAGCCAAATTAATATAAATTTGTCTCAAATCAACCTTTTTTAGTTTTAAAGGTGAAAATTATGAACAAACATGTGGGGTTTCTATGGGATCTCCTCTATCACCGATCATTGCTAATCTCTTCATGGAAGAGTTTGAAGACAAATCCATTGAATCCTCCCCTCTAAAGCCTAAACTTTGGAAAAGATTCATGGATGACACCTTTATTATTTGGCATCATGGAAAACATAAATTGGATATTTTCTTGAAATACTTGAATAGCCTTTCTGACTCTATCAAGTTTACCATGGAGGTAGAAGATAATAACATCCTTCCCTTTCTTGACATTCTTATCAACAGAAACCATGATGGCTCTATTTCTCACCAGGTCTATCATAAGAAAACTCGCACTGAACAATACCTTCACGCTAACTCCCATCATCATCAAACTCAGAAACTTGGGGTTCTCAACTCTTTAGCAACCAGAGTTGTGCGCATTTCAGATCATGATCACTTTGAAAAAGAGAAAAACCATCTTATGGGATCATTTGAAAATAATGGATATAAAATAAACCAAGTAATCAAAGCATTTAAAAATTCTAAAAATTGTGCTAGAAATAAACTAAAAATGGATGATATTATAACCAAAGTTCACCTCCCCTACATATTAGGCATCACTGATAAAATATCTCACATTTTAAAGAAGAAAAATATTAAAAAAAAAATCAAACCCATGAATACCATCAACCACTCTCTCAAATATGTCAAAGACCCCATTGACACTAGATGCCACAAAGGAGTTTACTTGATTCCATGTTCATGTGGAAAACCTTACATTGGTGAAACTGGTCGATCTATATTGAGAAGAATTCAAGAACATGCTACTGACATAAAACATAACTGCTTTAAAACCTCAGCTTTGGATGAGAATTCCAACAAAACCAATCATCATATTTGTATTGAAAACTCCTATGTTGTGGCCAAAATTGACCATTATCACCACACAAAATTTAGAGAAGCGATTGAAATTGGAAAGCACCCTAAAAACCTTAGTCGTGATGATGGATGGAAAATAAGAGACAATTGGATTCTGACTTTAAACTCTAATCACACCCATACCTAGCCGCTCCCTTACTATCCCATTGTCCTTCTCATTCTATTTCTACTCCTTCCTCATTTGCTCTGCTTTCATCCTCAACTCTTTCTCTCCTTATTTATGTTTTTTGATCTCTTTATATCATTTTTTACCATTATTCCACCCTTATTATGTCACAAAAAGCATGGAATTAATTTAATATTAATATATTAACTACTAAAATTTTAATTATTTTTTAACCCCCAAATCCTTATTAAAATCATTAATTTAAATGTAAATTTATTTATTACTAATAGTATTATTTCATTAGATTATCTTAAAAACTATCTTTTTAAAATCCCTTTAATATATAAAAATTAAAAATTAAAAATATTTGTTAAATATTTTTAATTACTAATAAGCATTGATAATTATCAATAATTATTGTTAACTATTAATGAACCTTATCTATCCTTAATATTTAACAATTATCATATCATAATAATGATATCTAATTTAATTAGTTGTTTTCTCAAAAGGGTAATTTCTTTAATACTAATGTCCATTAATTATTATTAATAATTTATCTATTTATCTCTAAAAAAAATTATAAATAATTTATTATTAATTAATATTATCAACTTCTTGTTTTCTCAGTCAAAGTCAATATTGTATTATCATATCAAAAATATAATTTACAGTAGGAGCCACCATGGCTTGATTAGATTTAGTCAACCCAGAAGGCATGCATTGCTTATAGAACTTGGGTGCTTACGAAGGCATTCGAGGCACTTTTTTATTTTCCAAAAAATTACAAAAAAAATATACCGAAATTATCATCATGGGGGTGGGTGCAAGGGGTGGGGGAGAGGATCCGGGAAGAGACGATCCTGATGGTGCATGTGATAGATGATGTGATCCACTTGGGTCTCCAGGGCTTGGAGGTGGTCTTGGGAGCGCCTCAGTATATGACGCAGACTCTCTAGAGCCTCAAGGGTATCTATCTGCAGGCTTTGGATAGAGTTTATGTAAGCCACTAATTCATTTCATTCTTCATACCTTTATTCAAGCAAGGTGTCCAGATTGAGCTCGATATGCTGGAGCTGAGCAGAGATGGCTTCAAGGGTGGCCAGGGCCTCAATATCACCAGGGTATTGGGCTGGAGAAATTTCCATGTTCGTTGTTCAGTATTCCAGCTCTCCATAGATTCTAAATGGGAGCTCGAGTCTCCTTGAACCTTGCGATTATCCATGCCTCGGCCAAAATCACCACGCCGAACCTGACCATGTTCTCTCGAAATACAAGTGCCCTCCTCTTCCACTCGTTGTGCTGGGAGGCCATGCCAAGTCACCCCAATTCCTTCCGCCCATGAGACCCATGCTCCACCCCTGCACCATCAGTCGAGATTGTCTCTGACTACAACCTGAGTCCCGTAGACGAGGGACACATGGCCACCAATAGTCTTCACATTGTCGTCTTGGGAGGTGAAAAAGCTCCACCACTTGCAGATATGAATTACAGGAAAGTCGTACTACTCCATGAGCCCAAGGTAAAATCCTCCAGGGGCTAGGCCACGGAGGGATTGTTGTTGCGCAGTCCACAGATTTTGAGCAGGCGCCCAGGCTGCAAAACTGAATCTCCCGACCAAAGACACATCCTCTACTCTAAATTCACTTCCACCACCCTCGTCATCCTCTTGGTACAACATGTGTGATCCCGTGCCAATGCCAGGAAGCCTCCCAGCTCCCAATCTCTCACCACCACTGCCCGACGGGCCTGTCACCCTTATTGTCCCAGGCCGGTGGAACTTAAGCTAACACTTGAGAGCTAGCATATGTTCTTCTGCACAGACCATTGCATCAACCTTCATCATCGCCCATTAAAACGAAATACTCTGAGTGACGTCCATCATGCTTTTAACCATAAACCAACTTGTCATGAGAACGCCTGACCCGAGGCTCTTTACCACTCGCGCGTGGGAGGGTGGTGAGTCAGCGGGCACGTGGCTTGGGACTGGGCAGGCCTTAACTTCTCCCCTCCCACTTGTCCTGGTGATTGGACACCCCAACGGGGAATATTATCAACTTTTTCAAATAAATTAAAATTTAAATATTCTTAAAAAAAAATTATTAATAAAATCTTTTAAATAAATTAGATTCAATATTAAACAACAAAATAAAGAATTCTAAAAAATTAGTATTTTTTACTATTATTGAAAAGAATAATTAAATTTATTAAATTAATTAATTTCATTAATAAATTAATTTCATTAGTAAATTAATTGATATTTTTTCTCATTTTGTCAATTTAGGTCGGCCTCCCTATCATTCACCATTCCGCTCATTTTTCACATCCTCCTATTATATCTTATAGTGATATCAGGCGAACTCATGGATCTTTCCTAGAGATGAACCATGGTGGATTGGTTCGAAACATGGGCTCAATCAATAATGGATGTGATATATCCGGAAAACAATTCTAAAATTTATGTTGTTTCTTCTATTCATTCATAAAATCACTTGAGCTATATACCACTGTATTATATTTCTCAATAATTCTATGTTTAAGGTTGACTATGGTGCTAGCATAGTTTTAACTTTCTAGGTAAATTAATTGGAGCAACAAACCCTACCATCAAATCTAAAAGAATATTTCAATATTTTTATAGACATTTTGCATCAAGTGGCATTCCAAAATTCACATGCACTGTCTTACTTTTCAATTAGAAGATGAGTACTCCTCCAATTCTCAATCACAAAGACATCTAACATTTCTTGAATTGGTTCCTTAACTCTTAGAAAATTCATACCATCACTTTGTTCTAGCTACCAACAATGTGATTGTGGCATTAGTGGTAGTTGCATTAGTTATAAGAGCATCCTCCAAGCTAAAAAATATAGTATTTCATGTCAACAGAGAAAAAAATACATATGTAGCAATTCATTCATGATTTTCTTTAATTCATCTTCCACCTTCCATTATAGAGGTAAAAGGAGTACATAAATTTGAGTGGTTGAAAAAAGATAATGTGCATGTCTTGGAAGAAATGGAGACTCATATTTAAATATGGGCACTACCATGGATACCATGTTGTTGGAACAAATTTAATTGACTCTCCAAGTATTGTAGCTTCCAAACATCAAGCTCAAAGCCCAAATTACATATCAATAATGAATAACTTATGCATTTATCTTATAGAGATAATTATAATTTATAAAATCTAAATTCCTGATAGCAATATTTTAACTTTTAATTTTTTCCTATTAGAGAAATGACTTAAGTTTAGACTTATTTTGGCTAGGATCATTATGACAATATTACTATTTCATGCATTTCCTTTAGAGAATGAAGTGGGTTTCTATGTATATGTTTTAAATTTTACTGAAGTTTAACTCATCTTTGTGAACAACTCTTCCCAAACCTCCATAAGGTGACTTTTCTGGATGATGGCACAATTTTTTAGTAAGATTTGTCTCCTCTCTAGGATATTGACCTTCATGGCATGGTCAATTGAGCAGTTGAAAAATGTAGAGGTGATATCGACTGGGTTATGTCCAAATGATTTAGAACTTATCTGAATTTCTCTCACCAACTTATTTCAAAGAAATTTGATCCAGAGCAATGTGCATGGGCATATGGAATGAACATCTTTGATTTGCAAGCCTGGAGAAAGATAAAAATATGGGAAGCTTATCATTATTGGCTTAAAGAAGTAATTAAAATGATATCCTTGTTTGTTCAAATCTTTGATTGAGCTTAGCTTATAAATGTTGGATTACCATTGGTATTTTATATCTATATCTACAATTTAACAGTTCACTAAGCATGCACATGGTATTTTTCCAGAATTTGAATTCAATTCTGACTCCCTAGAATTTAGGGACCTACCATTAACACTGGTTGCATTTTTTGGTCATGTTCATCCTATTTATCCTTCTTGGCAAATTTTTGGATTGCAATCCTAAAAAAAATCTCAATAACGTTTGAAAAGATGAACTTATCAACTACAATGGCCAGGAAAAACCATGGCTAGATATTGTCTTCCCTAAGCTATGACCTTTTAGGAAAAAATATATAAATTACTCCAATTAATTTATTAAAAAATTTCATATTTTGGAGCCGTAGTTTTCACTTTTAGCATTTTCTTTTCATTCAATCTATTCTTTTATCTCATCCTATAAATGAGTGGCTTTAGGGAAAGGGTGAAATAATCGTTAATTTTGTCTACATTTTTAACTTATTTTTTTCCCAATAATTACCAATACAAATAAGGCTCAACATTACATTAGCGTTTAATTATGTTATCCCTATTGTTCTTTTCTAACATCGCTAAAAGTAGGAAAAATCGCCCTAATGTTACATTCATTGAAATTGATATTTGCGGAAATTTATGTCCCTGTTGAAAAGCATTTGTTGAGAAATTTCATTCAAATATTCAATTCATTTGTATAAATGCAACTATTCTTCAATTAAATCATTCATCCAATTTATGGGTGCCATTTTTCTATGAGAAAGCATCGCTTTTCTCTCACATCAAAATGCATATGATTACTAACATAAAATCGATGTTTGTACAACCATGCATTGACACAACGAACATTGGTAACTTGAAAAAGAATTGAAAGGAAAATGATCTTTATTTGTATCTTCAACAGGAAAAAAAAATAAAAAAATCTTTATTTGTATCCACAAAATGATATAAATAAAAAGTATCAGAGATAAATAATATACTATGAAAAATTATGTAGCAATTTCAATATTGGATTTCAATATAAAAAATAATCTTCACAATAGAAATTGAAATTGAAGCAGTATTCTAGCATTTCCTACCATTTGGCGATGTGGGTACATGTTACTTGCGTCCCTTCGGATTACATTTTTTCCACTTGCTTAAGAGAAGAAAAAAAACCCAAGACTTTGTGGGAATGATTGTTTTCCATTAAGTGAAGCCCACAACCACATGTATAAATTGCTAGATGAATGAAAAACCTCAATTTGAAAAAATGACCTTCGATACCAATCTTTGCATGGAATCATAAAAATTCACCTTATACCATCATCTGATAAAATATGGAAAATAATATGTTAATTGATGCTATATTTTACTGTGAACATAAAAATTACATAAAGAAAATAAAAATTAGTGAACTTTCCATAAAGAACACTTAACATGATGACCATTACCATTAATATGTCTCTATCATTTGTGAAAGAATTTTTCTTAAAAAATTCACTGTAGGGTATTGCACTCAAATTTTGAGGCAAGAATTAGTAGAGTTGGTAGTATGGTTTTATTTACTACATAATGCTCTGCACAAACTATATATGAAATCTTCAAACATAAATATTAGAAGAACCATCATTTGTCAATCGACATGGTTACTAAAATGGAAGTGAAAGATGACCAAAAAAGAAGTCATGGGTGAGCATAGTATTGGCAAGGTGAAAAAAAGGCACATATGTCACACAACTGCTACTATTGCTTTTCATGTGCATTTAAACCATGTAAAACCGTTTTCTCATTGCCCATTTTGTTTTCTACATATTTTGTGATTTTATCTGTTCTTTCTTTTTCACCATCAGTATAAACCATCATTCCTATGTCAAACAATAATCCATATGCCTCAAACATCCTTCTTCAACAACATTTTCTTCTTCGACAATTACATCCAAAATGGTCACCTTTCCATTGACTGGAGTAGCCTCATAACATTTCTTCAATATTTTTAGGAAATCCGCATCATTCCAATTATGCAAAACCCACTGTCGTTTCATTCGTAACAATTAATTAAAATAAAATATCATCATCATTCCAATTATGCAAAACCCACTGTCGTTTCATTCATAACAATTAATTAAAATAAAATATCAACAAATAAATGTTAGAAACAACAACATTTACTAAATTAGTGAAGTTTACATATATATAATTTACTCATTGCTCAAATGGAGTGAACGAAATGGAGACGGAGTGCCTTCATAAACACAACATCGACTGGAGGTATATGGTCGAACATAGTCTCACCCACGTGCTCACATCCTGCAATTCAAATGAACAATACTATAACTCCACAGACTTCATGTGGTCCTCTAAATAGTTAACCATGCTTATGAAAAAGGAATTTAACAGGTGGGATATGTAGAGGTTGCCTGGTAAAGTATGGGCACTACCAATTACATATGGGAGATCAAGATTGATGGCGTGAATGTGAGAGTTTTTTTTTGACAATCATGGATAAGGAATCCCCTATTCTTCCTCCCACGTCCACCAAAGTATATATATTCTTAAACCAATCATTATAAATCTTGAAAAAATAATCTATGGCCAAGCGAGTGTCAGTTTTCATAGCCTTGTTAAAAATGTCACTTTTTTTGGGGTCACTCTCCATATGTTCCCAAGCTCCCAGGTTGAAAGCTATGTTGAGGGAAGTACAACCTTCGATCACAAATTTGTGAAGGCACGCCTATCTAGAAAACATGCTATTTCTGGAAATTATAAGTAACAAAGGTGTGTAAGTTTCATCATTTTATTTCTGCACCTACATTTTTTACAAGTTGGTAAGACCATATTTTCATTTCTTTAAGTCCCAGCCAACATTCTTGCTCTCGGTGAATATGTGGTATGAGGCAAGACACCTGAGAAGGTGAAACAAGTATTATAAGTGAGAGTAATTCTTGGTGTAATATGCAATATAATAAGCGGTATTATTTATAGAAAGAGTGTGACCTTCACCATGGGTGGTGATAATGTCTAGAATGTTGAGGAAAACAACAACTTTAAAGAACATTGTCTTACCCATAGAATATATGGGTTTCAAAGTTGGAAATGAGTTGAGTCAGAATCCACTGCTTGGGGGGTTTTGGAAGGTGAATCAAGATGAGGAATAATTTTACAAGAAAAGGCAACATCAACCATGAATAAAAAACACTAAGTGAGCGTAGCACGATCTCTACTTTCTAACGCCAAAAAGGATAGGAATAACCAGTTCTGAGGGTCGTCTTTATAAATGCCTCAGCAATGTTACCTCTAACAAAATACCTTCCAACCACTTTCCGACACAAAATTCTCCCTTTCAACAACCTTCCAACTACCTTTGCTTGTGATTATCCAATGACTAAACATCCTCCAATCATATAACATATAATCCAATAGCGCAAAGTGACGATAAGAGGGCAGGAGGGAAGTTCTTCTCAAAGGGAAATCTTTACAACATAATTATTTTCAATCACGCGGGGCAAGTATAAACAAATATCATTTTGGTATTCGAAAGTTATTTATAATGTTTTTACAAGGGTTTTTTATTAAAGGTTTAGCATTGAAGCTTTTTGGTGGGAGAATATTAAAATGTTTTTTTTTTTTATATCTTCTTATCAAAAGAGAATTTTAAAAAAAGGAAGGGTTTTATTTGAGTAATAATTTATGGATTTGAATGGTGTATACGTCTGCAATTTTGTTTTTGTTTTTTAATCATGGAAGTGTATGTTTAAGTGAATTTCATGAATATTATGCCATATGGGGGTACGTATTTATTATTATTATCATCATTTTTATTTTTATTTTTTATTTTTTTGGGGAAGGTGCGATATGGAAGGAGGCCTCATGCAATAAGGAAAGCAGAAAAAACACAGTATAAATACAACAACCATGGGTCGCATTGCTCGACTGAAGAAATTTAAGAAAAATAATAAAAAAGAAGAGGTGGAGATCATTTCCATGTTTGGAGAAGTTTAGGCTGCAACTAAGGAACTGAGATGTCTAGCAAAAGACAGAGAAGAGATCGAGGGTGATTGGTGTGGCATGGATCTGCTACCACCTCTTATGTTTATTGCTAAAAAAAATGATTCTTGGGTTGTCAAAATTCAAAATATCCTTTGAGGTAAATAGTTAATTGAATACCAGTCTAGTAACACATACGATGAAGTATGTGAAGCTTTAGTATTAGATTTTATAAAAAATGCATTGGATGAAAAAAAAATGTGCAAGGTAGAAAAACTACTTCTTCCAAGGAAGTGTGAAAGATCCTAGAAGAGGAATTTGGTTCAAAGGGGAGTGACATGCAACAATAGGTTATGTCACCTATAGATAAGTCTGGCACATTAATAGAAGAAGAGAGTGAATACATTGATGGATCCAATGGTGTAGTTGCACATGTGAAAGATGAAGAATGCGTAGCAACTATTATAGAGAGAGAAGTTGAAGCCATTGTATGTGAAGTAGAGAAAGAGCATATAAATGCTCAATAACTCCACTGTAACACAAATGGTGCAAATGATGATGAATCCCACTATGACGAAACACATGTGGATTATGCTTGCAAAGTGACATGTGAATTGGTGAATCCATCCATAACTAATGAATTTGGTGAAGTTGAAATTTTTAATGAGCATATGCATTCTCGGATATCCCACAATCGAGTGGATGAAAACTATATTGATGTTGAATTTGATGAAGATAATTTAATTGGTGATGAGTGGTTGCACATGATGCAACAGAAAGAACACATTGATATGTTGTTATTTAATGAGAGAAGCCCACTTGTGTCTGGAAGAAAAGTGGAAGGAAGCCTATTTGTAGCAGTAGAGGTTTATAAAGGAGTAGAAGAGAAGGCATAGAAGGAGTAGGAGGAGAATATATCTCTCAATATAGAGCATAATGCAGATGTCTTTAACATTGATTTTGGGTGTGCATGTAAATACGATAGCAATGCAGCTAAAAAATAATATGAATAAAAGTATATAGGAACACTACAAGGAAAAGACCCTCTGGCGGATGTCTTTTAGGAACCCCTTATAAAAATAGCCTAGACATCCATTTGTAGCAGAGGTTACTAGAGGAGGTTGGCGGGTGGAGGTTTTGTGGATGTTTTTTTTTTGGTGCATTTATCATCCTAAAACGCACCGGTGCATTCCACTAGAGAAAGAACCGGTGCGTACAAAAAATTGGCACATCGGGACACCGTGTGCTTTGTACAAACCTACACGATACGTCTCATTACTGTAGCACACTGGTGCTCTAAAAATTTTCTGCACTAACACGTCCTAAGACCCCATGCCAAAACATAAACAACTCGGTGCAGTTTTAAGGAACTGCCTAGTGTGCCTATAAAACCCGTGCATGGGAACGGGGTTAAATAAATAAAAAAAAATTACGGCCAAAAATCTGCATTTTTCACTTTTCGTTTCTCCAGAGCTCTAAAGCATCGGTGCAAATTTACCTTGTGTGAGGCATCCTCCCATCGGTGCTCCCATTGCCCACGATCTCCATTTCGAATTTCGCAAAACGGTGGGAAAATTTAGTTTTGCAAATTCTACAGCCAATATGTCTCCTCGACAGCCAAATGTACAGGTATTTTACTTGTCTTTCCATAATTAAACCTTTTAAAGGATTAGTTTTCTAAAATAACTTAAAATTCACCTTATTTAAATAAATAAAAACTCCCGCGCGGTTTGCTCGATCCGTTCGGCTCGCACTGGTTCGTGGTGTTGCCTGTAAATTTAAAGTCTGCACCGCGATGGTGCTAACGGTATCCGCACCAGTTTTGGGGGAGTACCAAAATGACGTACCGTGCTTTTTTAAAATTAAAAAAATTGTGGTGCGGTCGATTACCCAGCCACACCATTGACCATGTTGAATTGTGGGAATGCAGTGCATTAACGGAAATATCTGCCCCAGGGAGGGTACTTTTTTCAGTGCATCGCCCTCCCGAATTGGACATATTCAATGGTGTGGTCATGTAAATGATCGCATCGTTGACTATGTGGTGATGTCAAGAGGGTGGTGTGCTTCCTAAACTATATGCCCCGTGGCATATAGTTTGGTCAGCGCACTGCCCTCCCGACATTGGTACATAGTAAACGGTGTAGTGCTTTATAACCACACCATTGACCTTGTAACAAAGCTAGGAGGGCAGTGCACTAAAAATTTCCAAGTGCACCGCCTCCGGTGTGCGATAAAAAAAGGTGCACCATTACCAGTGCATGCATCTTTTTTGTCACACACCGAAATTTTTTTTTTTTTTTTTTCAAAAAAAATTATATATGGGTATTCCTAAATACATGTCTCATTTAATAAAAAAAAAATTATTTAATATTTCAGTCATTCCGCGATGTCAAAGGAGAGAAGAGAGGGAACAGTAGCAACAACAGGAAGACCAGTATAAGGTGGTTCACTTGTGGGAGGCATGAGACAGGGAGAGAGATAAATACCCTCTCCCTGTTACAGCAACCACCTAGAAGATCCTACGGGAGATAGCCCTCCTCAAGTTCTATGAGGAGGCTACATCCCTAAAGTTCCATGATGGGTTTTTGCGACAGCTTATCCATAGGTGGAACTCCCACTGACAGGCTTTTGTGGGTTGTTCCTAACCAGTGGTACGCACCCACTAAGGAGGATAGCTATTTTATTACTGGCCTATCGAGGAGAGGGGTTGATTTTCCATCATTCCCAGATGTCCCTGTTGGCTATGAAGCAGGGAGTTAGTTAGTGTACTTCCAGAGATAGATTAGTGCAGATATACTATCTCCTACAAATTTTCTGGTTTCCGGAGGTCAGTTACATATTGCTTCATTTGGTGGAGAGGAGGTGAGGTGCCTCTCACTACTAATTTCGACCATTGCACACCATACCAATGGCAGTCAACGTATTAGTTTCCCACTTCTATTTTATGTTGATTCTTTATTATAGACACCATGACTTGTGAGGTGGTCTGCCATTTTTTTGCGGCAGTTCTATACAGCTTTAGATAGATGTCATGCTCAGGCACACTAGAGGGCAAACTTCCCTTTTTCTTCAGATCTATTTTGTTTATTTTTTGAGAGGTTTCCATAGACAAGGCATACTTTTTTTCGGTAGCCTCATAGGTCGATGTTGCATGTACAGATGCAGATGTGGGGACAGATGATGCCTAAGAGGGGCGAGTCAGAGTTTTCCACAAGGATATCTCATGATTCACTGAAGTTGCTAGCCAGTGTTGATGAGCATCCCTTCATTCTAATCCCCTGTCTGTATGCTTGTTTGGACAGGTGAGGGTGTTCTTTTCCTCTTCGCAACTATTGAGCAAGACATTATCACTCGGAAGAACCTTATATTTGAATAAATTTTAGTTGGTGATCATGGAAAATATTAAATGTACATTAATGTCAATAAAATTATCAACGTTCATAAAATTAGCCATTTGTAATGTTAATTGTGTGATTATATTTCTAAGATTTATATAATGGAGGAATTTATGGTAACTTACCTCAAAATTTCCGAGAAACATGCTTTCGACAAGCCAAAATTTTCTTTCAAGTTGTACAGTAACATCGTTGTCCCTAACTGGGTAGACTCTAACTGACCACCAGGTCCAAAGAGAGGGGTGGTGGAAGAAAATTTAAGGCTTTCTAAAAAGGTGTCAGTGATATGAGCATCATCCCCTAGCTGATCATCGTTTTGGAATGCATCTAACAACATTGTCTCCATGGCATTCGTATCGTTTCCCAACTTCACATTTTCACCCATCCCTTAAGTCATCATTCATACCAACCTCTATTTTATTGCCTGCATTTCCAACTTGTGAAGAACTACTATTGTTGTAGTCATTCCCAATTGGTGAATCTCAATGTAGTAGGAATTGAATCGGTGGTTGATTCAACCATTCTTGGTATCGTTCCTCTCTGATTTTTTCTCTTAATTCAACCTTCTCTCGATTTAACATTGTTGTGGGGTGCAATGCATGATGGTAGGTAGGTCTCTCATCATCACTAGAATCCTAATAATTTCAAAAAATATATTTGAACATGATTAATACAAAATCTATGATATCAATTAGTAAGAACTTTGACAATGCATGATTAATTTGTTTGACGTTGAAATAATTACATTAATATACCAAACAATTATTATTACCATCGTTGTCCCGGGATTGTGGCTAGAAGATGAAATATTGTTACAATTGGTAGGTTGAAGCGGCTGTCTATTTTCATCTACCAAATGCGCCTTGTGGTATGCTGCTCCTGATAAGAGCTTCCGAAGTTTTGGAGTTGTTTGAATATTTTGTGCATCTGAACTCGATTTTGAATCTGCATGAACCTGCAAATTTGTAAACATTATAAATTTTATTAAGTTGATTGACATGGATAAAAAACATAAATTGAATTAGATAACGAAAATATAAATAAAATTTGAAGTAAATATTATGTCTCGAGATGGATAGGGAGAATTTTGCAATGGACTTTGAGAAAAATTATGGAACTACATGGACTTTGAATAATTTTCCATTCGATATAATTATGATATTTTCTCCCTGCATTTGAGCAAAATCAACAATAAATTTTAGTGTACACACCTAGAAGTAATTCCAGTGCCTTAAAAATGAACTTATTTTTATCGGTGCTTATGTACAGATAACCACACCCGTGCGTTTTAGTTACTGCGCAATGGTGTCATGTTATTAACTAATTCACTGGTGACGAAAAGCCACAAATAAAAAAAGCGCAACTTTATTTTTTGAAGTGAAAAAAGAATGGTAAATTAGAAAATGGGTGGAAAAATATTTTTGAAAATCTAATTTCATAAAACAATTCTTTAAATACTAAAAAGTTTTCATTATTTCACTATTTTTACAGAAAATTTCAAACAAAGATTTTCACGAGACATACCTGGAGCAAGAGAGCATGAGAGCACTGGAAGCAGTGAAATACTTTCGAACATAACTATTTAGACAATCAGAATTCCAAATCTCTGGTGATTCGAACCCTGTAGCATAGAATTTCAAACGATCTCATGATTAAATTTTATTGTTCTTTTTACATTTTCTACAATATTTTTTACGCAGTAAGTAAAAAATTTAAATTTACTGTTCATTTTCAAAAAAAAAAAAAAAACAAAAAAAATCCATTATACCCTAAACCCTTCATTTTTTTTGTTCTTTCCCTTGCTTCTTCTTGTTTCTGTGATTTCAGAATTAGGGATTTTCATTTTAGATTTATAGGGTTTGTATATATATATATATATATATATATATATATGCTTATGACATCCAACCCATGGGACGACTTGCAAAGTCAGATCCCAATCCATGTCGGCCCTTGGGTGAATTTTTAAAAAAAATGAATTTTTTTAATTGGTGTGCCCGACATAACCTAGTGCACCGGTATGTTGCCTTATCACAGCACATCACACATGTACTGTTTGATTAAAAAAATTAAAAAATAGATTTATTTTTAATGTGTGCGCCATATGTAAAATAGGGCACCGTTGCGCTATTTCATTATAGCGCACCGCTTACGTACTATTTGGCAAAAAAAAAATTTTATTTTGTGTTAATCGGTGCACCATGTAACATATAATGCATTGGGTCTCCTTGTTAATAGAGAGCATCGTACGGTGGTCCCCTGTTTGCGCGGGGCGTTTATAAGTATAGGCCGCACCACCCCCTCCACGACACCATATGCTACAAAAACTAACACTAGACGATTTTTATTATTTTTTCTATGTTAATCGGTGCCATGGTTAACATATAACACACTAGTGCTCCTTGTTGACATAGAGCACTATATGATGTTTTATATTTTTTTGGTGTTGCGTTTATAAGAACTCGACGCACCGATGTTGGTGCGTACAGTATTTAAAAGTGCACCAGTTTCTTTGTCCTTTTTTACCTGAAAATTTGATGATTTATTTATAAAATATATTAATGAATGATATGGTATAGGTTTCACATTGATAAATAAATGGCTGACAAGAGATCAAGTAACAAAAATTCTAATAACACATCAAGAAAAGAAAAAAAAAGAAAGTTCTTTGTAAAATATTTACAAAAAATATTATTTTTGAACTATATGTAAGTTAACTAATATGTATTGTTTACTTTGTGTCATTCAAAGCCACAAAATGACGAAGCTCGATAAGATTATTTATGATCTAGGACAAGAAGAGTGTAAAAGCTTGATGGAAAAATTTCAAAAGGATGAATGAGGTGAATGAAAAAATACTATCGATTCATTATGAGTTTCTTTTTTTAATATTTTTTTTAATAATATACTTAAAATTATTAGATAGCATGTTTCGAAAAATCTATTAATTCGCATATGTTTAATGTTCTATAGGGGCTAACAACTTAGAAAATGAATGAGAAGAGGAGAAAAATGGAGAGCTAGAACGAGTGGGTTAGTGATCTGGATATATGCGGGAACGCAAAAGAATACAGAAATAACCATAAACATAGAAATACAGCGGAAATAATGCTTCATTTCATTAATATCAAATAACATAAATATGCTTACAAACATGATGGAAATAAAATACCTAGGCTGCTGGTAGCTAATCTCTAAGAAGAGATGTGGCGGCTACATACCTCTGAACTATGTTACAATGAGGCTCGAGAGCCTATTTATTATGGAGAAACAATGGAGAACTCTAAACGTCCAAAAACCTAACCCTAGGAGATGAAGCGCCAAAAATATGGGCCCCGTTTGTGTAAATTGGTGTTTCAATTTCCCGGGGACGTAACTTCGGCATACTATCTCCGTTTGGGGTTTCAAAACAGCTCTGGAAGTTTAGGACCCGAAAAACTGCTAAAATTAGTAAGTTGTGAAAAAAACTGAAAGAGACAATAGTAGGGCCCCAAGTGGAATAGGCGGGTGGCCACCAATATCCACCTAGATCATTCCTCCACCCTTAGGAAGCAATGGTCCCCATTGTGTTGAGTTCCTCCATGAGATGAGGAAACTTCTTTTGAACTTGGTCCCTGGTGAACCACTTGCCTTGGTGCAAGAGTTGGCCAGCTTTGACAACCTAATACAGTTGGATCTTCTGTCGGCGAGTGTTCTTGATTTGCATGTCCATGATACAGTCTGTGGTGGCCTATTCCATGCAGTCTGGGTTTAACTCTTTTGGTGTGAGTTCTTCTGCAATGTCAGAGGTGTCCAATAGTGGTGGGAAGTAGGGACGAAGGAGGTCTACATTGAATACTAGGTAAAGACCAAGGAATGGTGGAATATTGAGCTCAAAGGCATTGTTCCCCATAGCCTTGGTGATGGTGTACGACCCATATCGGAGCAGGTGAATCTTGCGGTGGGGTCTAGTGAGGCGCTTCTTCCGCAAATATAGCCACACTTTTTCTCCCACCTGGAAGTTGTGTGGCACCCGATGTTGATCATGTCATTGCTTGTAATTCGCATTGGCTCTGTCCAATATGTCATGAACCTATTGGCGGATGTGCTGAATGCACTCGATGAAGTTGTGTGCTTTGTCAGCTTCAAACTGGACATGAGCTGAATCGGCTTGAGTAGCTGCAAATAGCATGGCTACGTCAATGGGACATAGTGGCTGGAATGCCAAGCCCACCTGAAATGGGCTATGGCCGGTTAGCTGTGGAGAGCCCGGTTATAACTATTTTGTACATAGGGAAGGCTCTCATCCCATGTGTGTGGATGCTTTGAATTATACATGTGCAAAATGTGTACAATCATCTTGTTGACGACCTCTATCTAGCCATCAGTTTGGGGATGGAAAGTTGTGGAATTGGTGAGCTTGGTGTCCAACATTGACCAGAGGTTGGACCAAAATGTGTTGAGGAACCTGTTGTCACGATCTGATATGATAGACTGTGGGATCCCAAAGTGCACCCACACTTGTTCAAAGAAGATTTTAGCAGTGGCTTCTGTTGTGATATTCTTCTTGCAGGGTGCCATAATGGCCATCTTTGAGAATCTGTCGACGACCATGAAAACACAGTCATTTCCATGCTTAGTATAAGGAAGGCCTGACATGTATGTTGGGTATGTTTTATATTATTTCCATGACTTATCATGTGTCGGGGGGGTCACAAGGGGGGAGATAGCCCCCCTGTACGTTGTGCTGGGCACAACGTCGGGGGAGTCATAGGGGGTGTGGTAGCCCCCCCTGTCAGGGTCTGGGGCAGAACCCCAGAAAATTTTTTTGGTCCTTATTTTCCGGTGGGAAGATCTGCCCATGGTTTTGTGCATGGGTTTGCACATGGTTTTGGGGTACGATGGTTTTCGACCCTGGTATTTTGTAGATCCGGTCAAGGGAACTACGGTTATGTTCTAATCTAGGGCTAATGGATTGGGGTTTATGTATGTTTTGGCATGTATATATATCTATTGTAACACTAAAAGGAATATAATGGAAAATCAAGCAGGTCGTCCCAATTTGGGATCCAAGGGAATATCTATATGTTTATCTATTTTATGTTTTATGCTCTCGCTACTATTTATTTTTTGTCTTTAAGATTCATTTGCAAACAATTTCTGTACAGGGTTAAAAACTACATTTGATATCAGAGCAGTTTTAGCTTCAAGGGTACAGCTTCGCTACTGAGGGGTTTTTTTCTCAGGCCTGAGGAAGACCCTGTTCAGTGGGAGATCTGTGGGATCGATCCTTGTGGTGAAAGAATATGGCGAGCGGCAGGAAGATAGAGATCGAGAAATTTAATGGTCAGAGTTTTGAGTTATGGAAGCTCAAGATGGAGGATCTGCTGGTGGATAAAGATCAGTGCATCACAGTAGATTGAGGTACTAAACCAGTGGCAATGTCAGATGAAGACTGGAAGAAGCTGGATCAGAAGGCAAAGGGCACAACACGATTGTGTGTCTCATATTCAGTATTGTTGAATGTATTTGGGGAAGCTACAGCGAAGACCTTGTGGGACAAGCTAGGGACTTTGTACCAATCTAAGTCTCTCGTGAATAAATTGTTCCTACGGAAAAATCTATATAACCTGAGGATGAAGGATGGAGACTCGGTGACAGAGAATTTGAAGGCCTTAAATACTGTGGTAAGTCAGCTGTCATCTTTTGATATTAAAATCCTATATGAAGATAA
This sequence comes from Pinus albicaulis, assembly GCA_034641835.2. Lineage (NCBI taxonomy): Eukaryota > Viridiplantae > Streptophyta > Pinopsida > Pinales > Pinaceae > Pinus > Pinus albicaulis. Next base: position 869,060,556 of record CM076571.1, read on the forward strand.
GTGCATCATTTTTTTGTGTTCTCTACCAGACTCGTGGGACAATCCGGTTATTGCAATAGGTAGCAATACAAATACCTTGAATTTTGATGACATTGTCTCAGCCTTGCTGTCGGAGGAAATGAGACGGAGAAATATGGAGGATCAGAATGGAGATGCCTTATCTGTACGAGGAAGGTCCGAGAACATAAACAAGAATAAGGTTTCGAGTGGGAGATCTAAACCTAGAGGGAGATCTAAATCTCCTGGAAATTTTGTAAAGGTGTGCTGGAAATGTGGAAAGGAAGGGCACTACAAAAAGGACTACAGATCTAAAGCTCCTAAGAAAGGAAAGGGATCTAATTATGCTCCTTCTGCAGAGGCAAAAACCACCTCTAATCAAGGTGGGGATGTGTATTTGGCTTCTTCTTCAAATACACATGTAGATCATGAGTCATGGTTGATTGACTCGGGTGTATCCTTTCACTTTAGTCCCCATAGGGATTTTTTCTGCGAGCATGAAAAATATGATGGCGGTGATGTCTTCTTAGGTGATTATAGGAAGGCCAGAGTTGTTGGATGTGGAAAAGTAAAGTTGAAGCTGCAAGGTGGAAGGATTAGAACACTTCCTGTAGTTCTACACATTCCTGCATTGGTATTAATGCAGGGAGTTCAGATTGGAACTTTGTACAAGCTTCAAGGCAACATTGTTATTGCTGGGTGCAATAGTTCCGTGGTTCCCGAAAGTGGAGCAAAAAGCCTAGTGGTCTCTTGAGAAAATACCATGCTATGGCATCAAAGGCTTGGACATATTGGAGAGAAGGGCCTTTGGATAATGTATGGAAATGGTATGGTAGAAGGTATGTCTAATAGCTCTCTGGATTTCTATTTCTGTGAACATTGTGTATATGGGAAGCAGAATCGGGTGATTTTTCCTTCTGGTGCTAAGAGGGCGAACAAGATATTAGAGCTTGTGCATAGTGATGTGTTTGGACCTGTGTCGGTTCCATCACTGGGTAAGTCTATGTACTATGTTTCATTCATAGATGAATTCTCAAGGAATACATGGATATATTTCTTAAGGAAGAAATCTGAATTCTTTGACAAATTTAAAGAATTTAAGGCTCTGGTGGAAAACCAGACAGAGAAGAAGATAAAGGTGTTGAGGACAGATAATGGTGGGGAGTTCTACAAGAAGGAATTTGAAGAATTATGTAAGAAGTGTGGTATAGCATGGAAAAAGACTACTCCATACACACCTCAGCAAAACAAAGTTGCAAAAATAATGAATAGAACACTGATGGAAAAGGCAAGAAGCATGCTAAGTGGTACCAGGTTAGGAAAAGAATTCTGGGTAGAGGTAGTGGAGACTGCATGTTACTTGGTTAACAGATCACCTTCATCAGCGTTGGAGGATAAGACTCCACATGAGGTATGGACTGGTAAGAAACTCTCTCTTTCACATCTGAGGGTATTTGGATGTGATGCATATGTACATGTTCCAAAGGATAAAAGGACCAAGTTGGATAATAAATCTGAAAGGTGCATATTTATTGGGTATAAGGATGGTTTAAAGGGTTACAAGCTTTGGAACCCAGAAACAAGGAAGGTTGTGTACAGCTGAGATGTGGTGTTTAGAGAAGTGAAAGATGTTGTTAAACATGAAGTACTACCAAAGGAACCTGAGAAGATAGAGTTTGAGCTAAAGGAGGATGAATCAGACTCTACAACAGAAGAAGACTCAGAAGATGAAGAGCCACAAACTCCAGCTTTGAGAAGATCAGTTCGGGAAAGAAGGCAACCAGAAAGGTATAGTCCATCTTCTTTCTGTTCAGGTTTTGCCTTAACTATAACTGATGATGAACCCAAAACTGTCAGGGAGGCAGTAGATTCAGAGGATGGAAAACTCTGGAAGGAGGCCATGGTTGATGAAATGGCATCCTTGCACAAAAATGAGGCATGGGATTTGGTGGAGTTGCCGGCTGGAAGGAAGCCCATCGGGAGCAAATGGGTGTTTAAAAAGAAGATGAATGTAGAAGGCAAGGTGGAGAAATACAAAGCTCGGTTGGTAGCAAAAGGTTATTCCCAGGTGCGGGGAATTGATTTTGGTGATATTTTTTCTCCTGTTGCCAAGGTTACTTCTATTAGATTACTTTTATCTGTTGCTGCTGCATTTGATTTTGAGATAGAACAGATGGATGTGAAGACAACATTTCTTCAAGGGGATCTAGAAGAGGAGATCTACATGAAGCAACCTGAAGGCTTTATGGTGAAGGGTAAGAAAGAACTGGTATGCAGGTTGAAGAAGTCTCTGTATGGGTTAAAACAGTCACCAAGGATGTGGTAGCAGAAATTTGATACCTATATACGGGGACTTGGCTTCACCAGAAGCAAGGAGGATCACTGTGTTTATTTTAAATTAATTGGTGACCGTGTTATTTATTTGGTCTTTTATGTGGATGATATGTTGTTGATTGGAAATGACAAAGAAATTATCCAAGATTTGAAGACCCAACTGTTCTCCAAATTCGACATGAAGGATCTGGGTGCTGCAAACTATATTTTGGGCATGGAAATTAAGAGAGATTGGGAAAAGAGGAAGCTCTGGTTAAACCAGAGGAAGTATGTCGAGACTATATTGCAGAGGTTCAATATGCAGGATAGTAAACCGGTGAATGTTCCTATTCCTGTAGGTGTAAAGCTGTCTGCTGAACAGTGTCCCAAGACATAAGAAGAAGAGGAGGATATGTCCCGTGTTCCATATGCAAGTGCAGTGGGTAGCCTGATGTATGCAATGGTTTGTACTAGACCAGACATTGCACATGCAGTGGGAGTATTGAGCAGGCTTATGTCAAACCCAGGGAAGGAGCATTGGACAGTAGTGAAGCGGGTTTTCAGATATTTACGTGGCACTAGTGATTATGGCTTGTGCTACCAGGGAAGACCAGGATTGGAAAGAATGTTGGACATTCGTGGTTTTTTTGATGCAGACTGGGCTGGAGATCTGGACCAAAGAAGATCTACAAGTGGGTATGTGTTTATCCTATTTGGAGGTGCAGTCAGTTGGATGAGTAAAAGACAGTCTGTAGTGGCGCTTTCAACTACAGAGGCAGAATACATAGCAGCCACTCATGCAAGCAAGGAAGCAGTTTGGTTGCGGAGATTGTGTTCAAGTATGGGGTTGGTACAGCAAGCTATAAGGATAGACTGTGATAGCCAAAGTGCAATTTTCTTGGCTAAGAACCCTGCTTATCATTCAAAGACAAAGCACATTGATGTTCAATATCACTTTGTTAGAGATATGGTTGAGGCTAAAAGGGTGTTCTTGGTAAAGGTGGACACTTTGAAGAATGTTACATATGCATTGACGAAGTCTGTGAGCACTCAGAAGTTCTCTTGGTGTAGAGAAACAATGGGTGTTGAAGAATTGGGCCAATGACTAAGCTCTCCTGTGGCCCCCTACGGAAAGAAAACAACAAGTGGGAGAATGTTGGGTATGTGTTATATTCTTTCCACGACTAATCACGCACGTGGGGGTCATAGGGGGGGCGGTAGCCCCCCTGTCAGGGTCCAAAGCAGTGCCTCGGAAAATTTTTTTGGTCCTTATTTTTTCGGTGGGCGGATCTGCCCATGGTTTTGTGCATGGGTTTGCACATGGTTTTGGGGTACGATGGTTTTCGACCCCTGGTATTTTGTAGATCCGGTCAAGGGAACTACGATTATGTTCTAATCCAGGGTTAATGGATTGAGGTTTATGTATGCTTTGGCATGTATATATATCTGTTGTAACACTAGAAGGAATATAATGAAAAATCAAGTTGGTCGTCCCGATTTGGGATCCATGGGAATATATTTGTGTTTATATATTTTATGTTTTATGCTCTCGCTATTGTTTATTTTCAGTCTTTAAGATTATTTTGCAGATAATTTCTGTACAGGGTTAAAACCTACAATGTAATCCATGGAGATGGATTCCCAAGGTCAACTAGGGGTTGGTAGCGGAGTATAGAGCCCTTGATTCTTGATGGTTGGTTTGGCAATGGCGCAAGTAGTGCAGGATCTGATGTACTTCTTGACATCCTGTCGAAGGTTTGGCCAATAGAAATACTTCTGCAGTATTGCCACTGTTTTCTCGACCCCAAAATGCCCAGCGATTCGACTGTAGTGCGCTTCCCATATCATCTTGGCACGCTCGCTTGAAGGAACACAAAGGTGTCCCAGGTGACATAATAGTGCATCTTGGAGGTGAAAATTTGGAACTTGCATACCCCCCAAGAGTGCCTTGTATGTGTAGCTGAATTCTAGATCGCTCTTGTAGAGAAGCGGCCAATCAGAAGTCTCATGCCCACAAGAGTTGAGAACGGTGGTTATGGCCATGATCGGTGGTCGGCTGAGGCAGTCTGCAACATTATTGGTGCTACCCTTCTTGTACTTGATGTTCAAATGAAATTGTTGCAGATATGTGGACCACTTCTGATGGCGATCATTCTTCAACTTCCCTTGTGTCTGTATGAACTGCAGGGGCCGGTGGTCTGTGTGGATGATTGTTTCTTTCCCCAAAATGTAATGCTTCCATTATCGACAAGCTTGCACAATGGAATACATTTCTTTGTCATAGGTGGGATACTTGCGAACTGTCTCAGACAATGTCTCACTGTGATATGCCACTGGATGTCCCTGTTGAGTAAGAACTGCCCCAATAGCATAGTTGGAGGCATCTGTCTCAATCTCAAATGGCTGTTGCAAGTCTGGTAATGTGAGCACTAGGGCAGAATAGAGGCGATTTTTCAATTCTGTGAATGCCTTCTGTTGAGGTTCTGACAAAAAAAAATTGGGCTCTTGCTCCTCCCTTGGTGACTTGACTCAAGGGCCAAGTGATATGAGAGAATCCCAACACGAATCTACGGTAGAAATTAGCAAGACCCAGAAAGCTGCGAAGCTCTGTTATAGTGGTTGGGGCTGGCCAATCCCGAATGACTTGGATCTTGGCCGGATCCACATGCACCCCCCTTTCATCAATAATGTATCCCAGATATTGAACCTGGGTCATGCCAAACGTGCACTTCTCCAAATTGGCACACAACTTGTGTTGCCGCGGTGTTTGGAGGACTTGTCGGATGTGATGAAGGTGCTCTTCCCAAGTCTTGCTAAAGATCAGAATGTCATCCAAGTACACCACTACGAATGAGTTGGTGAATGGCCGCAAGATGTCGTCCATCATCCTCATGAAGGTTGCGGGAGCATTCGTCAACCCAAAAGGCATGACCAGCCATTCAAAAAGGCCCTCCTTAGCTTTGAAGGCAGTCTTCCACACATCAGAGGGTTCAATTGGTACCTGGTGATACCCAGACTTCAGGTCGATCTTACTGAAATATTTTGCACCTTGGAGTTGGTCCAGAAGGTCATCAATCCGTGGGATTGGGTACCTATTCCGGACAGTGATCTTGTTCAGCGCCCGATAGTCAATACAGAGTCTCCACGTCCCATCCTTTTTTTGTACCAACACGATCGGGCTCCCACAGGGCGATGAACTTGGTCTGATGTGACCTTTCTGCAACAGCTCCTGAATCTGCCTCTTGATTTCATCATTTTCCAGAACAGAGCGTCGATAGATCGGTCCATTGGGTAGCGACGCACCTGGGGTCAGATCAATCGGGTGCTTGACCTGGCAGTGCAGAGGAACCCCTGTGGGTGAGGTGAAGATGTCCCCGTACTCCTCCACGACCTTATCCATTTGTTGTTGTCGTGCAGAGGGGCCCTGTCTGGAGGTCGTGGCCACAGTCTTCTTCTTGCCCTGGGGGCGGATCATTAGGAAAAAAAATTTCCTGGTTTGGGAAATGAGCTTACTGCATTGTTTTGCAGTAACCAAATAGATAGTCGTAGGAGGTGGTACCTCTGGTATCCTGTACAACTTATTTCCCAAAGTAATAATAACAGCACGAGGTCGAGACTCATACACAGCATGACGCTTCCACAAGTATGGTTGTCCTAATAATACATCAGAAACATCAATAGGAGCAACATCACATAATACCTCATCTGTGAAGGGCTTGATGCTATAGGGAAGGCGACACTGCTGGCTGACGCGGAGATCTCGTCCTTGGTGAAGCCACCCGATGGTGTATGGATGTGGGTGAGCTGTGGTCGGCAAGCCCAACCGCTTCACGGCGTCTGCTGAAATGAGGTTCTTTTGGCTCCCATTGTCGACGATGAACTGTACCGGGGAGCCCTTTACCCACATCTGGGAGTGGAAGAGACGTTCCTCCTCCTCTGGATCTTCCGGTTCCTCCTTTTGGATCTTTGCAGTGGCAACAGTGGCGTTGGGCTCCGCATCAATAATCTGTTTCCCTTTGTCATTCACCTTTTCAGGTTCTGATTCGGAGTCAGAGCATGCATCTGACTCAGAAGCCCTCATCTCGGCCACTAGCGACTGCTTGGCCCGACACTCACTTGTGTTGTGAGTGGACCTCTTATGGAACTCACACCACTTTCCCGTGTCCTTCTTTGGCTTTGCAGTGTTGTTCTTGCCTTGTGGCTTTGGTAGGTTGTCTTGAGCCTGTACTTTGGATTTTTCCTTTGTTCTACGGTTTGAGGCACCTTTCCCTTGCCCATGATTCATAGATCCAAAGTCTCGCTTCTTCTGTTTTAATTTCTTCTCAATCTTGGCAGCATACCAGTATATCATACCAAGCGAGGAGATGTTGAGGAACTCCATTTCCTCCTGAATGTATCTGTGCAGACAGCTGCGATACCTTAGCACCAAATGTTTCTCTGAATCTTTGATACCCAACTTTTTGTGCAGGGTATGGAATAGATTCGTTAGTTCATGCACATCTTGATACCTTTATTGCAGCAGCGTGGTCCATTGTATGTACTTGTCCTCATGGCTCCCCATGGGATAATATTGTTCCTTGATGGCATCTCGGAAATAATTCCAAGTGGGTACGATTGAGAACAAAGAGGGTTTTGTCTCGTCCTTTTTCTCACAGTAGGTTTCCCACCAGTCCTTCACATGGGGGGTAGCTTTGAGGAGTGCAAAAATAATTTTCTCCCGGTCGGAAAAGTCATGAACCGAGAAATATCCTTCTAATAGATTCGACCATCTATCTATGACATCTAAATCTATTTGACCCTCAAATATGGGAAGGTAAAAGTTTACTTGTACCTTAAATGGAGTCGCGCCTCTAGAGTGGCTACTGTATGCAGATGCGCCGCCCTTGGGTAGTCGTTGAAGGATTTGGGAAACGTTATCCATCATCGCATTCCTTTGTTTTTTGAGGGCCTCCTCGAGCAATATTTTGATAGGATCTCTTTCTCCCTCATCTTTATTTTCATCCCCCATGGGCATTCGTCGCGGTTTGCGACGCTGATCTTGCAAAGGTTCCACTAGATCGAGCCCTAACTCCTTATACCCCGACCTCGTTGGGGACATGCAAAGAAGGATCGAGAAAAATCAGATTGCTCTGATACCAATGATTCGGATTTATGTAGGAACGCAAAAAAATACAGAAATAACAATAAACATAGAAATACAGTGGAAATAAGGCTTCATTTCATTAATATCAAATCATAGAAATATGCTTACAAACATGATGGAAATATAATAGCTAGGGTGTCGGTAGCGAATCTCTGATAAGATCTGTGGTGGCTACAGACCTCTGAACTGTGTCACAATCAGGCTCGAGGGCCTATTTATTATGGAGAAACAATGGAAAACTCTAAACCTCCTAAAACCTAACCCTAGGAGATGAAGCGCCAAAAGTATGGGCCCCGTTTGGGTAAATTGGTGTTTCAATTTCCCGAGGACATAACTTCGGCATACTATCTCAGTTTGGGGTTTCAAAATGGCTCCAAAATTCCAGGACCTAAAAAACTACTAAAAATAGTAAGTTGTGAAAAATATTGAAAGAGAAAATGGTGGGGCCTCAAGTGGAATAGGCGGGTGGCCACCAATATCCACCTAGATCAGTTAGAAAGTTAGGGTGGGACAAAGGCGACAGAGAAGGTCTGCTCCTCTATGCATCAGATTGGGATGGCTCACTGCCTTTCTGGGCTCTGGACCACAAACACGGGAGGCACTTGATCTTGGGCTGAGTAGGGATGCTCAGTGGAGGCAAACCCAAGGCAGAAAGGACATCTCTCTTCCATGCGACAACAATTCTAGGGTTTCGGCTCCCTTACTCAGATCATGGGCATGCATGGCTGATGGCCGCATTGGGTGCCAATTTTCAGTCACTCGATGGCGGGAACAAATGTAGGAGGATCTAGACGAATGGGCCGATGAGAGTAGAAGATGCAGGAGGCCCACTCTATCGAAGGAGGTAGGGGAGGTGCGGATCAACCGTGGAGGGTTCTGACTATAGCTGCGGTGATCACATGCATAGTTCGTCGAAACAACACTGCAATCGTGGTTCCCATCCCTCCTCAAATATAGTAGGATTTACCCAGATCCAATGCACTCACCTACCCTAGGTAGATATATTTACTTGCCATGAATTTACCAGGTTTTACTATATAGTCGTGTATTATTTGGCTAGCTGAAGTATGGGAGTTTCTGCACACTACATGGGCAGTTAGGGAGATGAACCCACTTATTTCTGCAACATGTCACATTTTGCAAGTATGGAACAGGGATGCTTCTAAATAGATATCCCTACTATGTGAGGAGACAAAGTCACCTAGATCTTGAAACTACCCTGTGGGTAGGTTTCGATACAAGGGTATACCTATAAAAAACTCCAACATAGTATAAAGAAGAGGAAGCTTAAATGTCGAGACCCAGTTTCAGATATTCATTAAAACTATAGAAGGGAATTCCGAAATAATTTGGGTACAGGACTAAGATCTGGTTTCAGATCTGAAGCAAAAGATCCAACTTGCTACAGGAATCCCAGTCATAAAACAAAGATTTGTTTTTTTTCTGGGAGATATTGCAGGAAAGAACTAAATTAAAAGACTAATATGTTCAAAAGAATTCTTCCATAGTACTGAACCTTAGACTTAAAGGGGGAGCAGCGGGAGGAAGTACGGCTGCTACAATAGAACATAACAGAGGTCATGAAATGAGGAGGGGATCCAATACCTTCAGAACAAAAACACCAATTGGCCCTACATACAGGAACATTCTCCAAGGGAAAAACCAAATAGCAATTCCATCGGAACCAGTAGAGAACACCCCAAAAAAATACATAGTGGAAAAATTGAACTGCGAGCTAGAACTGAAAATAGAGGCACCAAATATTGAAGAATATCTATCCACCTTTGAAACGCATGCAATAATTTGCAGGTTTAATTGCTATTGGCCAAAACCAATGGAATTGTTTCACTGGATATTCACTAATTGTACTATGGATTATTATATACACCTATGCTCCAAAGGATACTTTATTGTAAATTTCCCCTCTCAGGAAGCCAGAGATATCATTATGAAGGCAAGACTGTGGTTCAGTGGTTCTACTAGACTCTTCATCACTCCTTGATTTCCAGATTTCGATGCCAACATGATGGAGATAACAAGAATTCCATTCTGGGTCAGGCTATACAATATCTCACTACGTTTCTGGAATGAATATATTTTAGTAGGTATTGGCAACAACCTTGGGAGATATATCAAAACATACATGCAAATATTGGAGGAGAGAATATTCACTTTCGCGAGAATCTGTGTGGAACTGGATCTCAGCAAGGGGTTTTCAGAAAGCATCCATCTAATACACAATAATAAAAAATGGATGCAACACTTAGACTATGAAAATACTGCATTTAGATGCAGGATCTGCAGGAAAACTGGTCATTTACAAAATACTTGCCTAGATGCTAAAACGGAAAACAGGAAAAGAAGAAAACAGGGAAAGAAACCAAAGGGTGGCAATTTCCCTGAGGAGGTCCATAGCAAGAGTCTGAAGATGAAGGAGAAATACCCATCTAGAATGAGAATAAACAATCTGAAACCGAGCTAAGGACTCAAGAACAACAAGTACAGGAAACCCTTGGAACAAATAGGACGACACAGTTGGCACAGCCTAAAGAGGACTTAATGCAAACGAAAGCTCGTTTTGATGTAAACTCAGGTGCAAAAAAGAGACCGCATGTATCTGAAAGTTCAGATTCATACAAAGATTACAATACAAGGAACAATGAGCTAGCCTTGGTTCCTTCCTCTCTGCACTCAGGGAATTGGAAAATTGTCCAAAAGAGAAAAGGCAAGCGTTAAAAGCCCAGCCCTAATGGCAACTTGTAATTCTACGTAGTTTTACAATGCAGTGTGCATGAGCGCACGTGCCCTTTGGGCATTTTATTTCTTCGGTAGCCTCTCTATGTTGACTAGTGTGCTTAAGCACATGCTTAAGCACATGGGCCCTTTGGGCGTCTCGAAATGATTAAATGCATCTGCAAAATGTAACTTTCATTAATAATAATAGAAAGTTGTTGATTTTTTATTTGGCAAAAAAAATTAGAAAAGGAATGTTTTTCTAAGAAAATAAAAAAATAGAACATGCAAATGAAAATGAATTTCTCCTTAACTCATCTGGAGTGGTGCTGGGGGTTATCGAAAGGGGGAAAACTTTTACAAAAGTTTCAGGGATCTAGTGGAACGAATGTATAAATGTTCTTTCCACTTATAATACAAAAATCAATCCAATGATTCCAAGAACCAAATTCTATCTAAACTACATGAATAGTTTCCAATGAATTGATCAATGAGACATGTCAGACTTTTAATAGCAAAAACATACAACAACAAAAAAGAAGGAATGAAAAAGTAATATTCCTTTAAATGTTTTTCTAGAATTATTTGTAAATATCACTTTTGTTATATTTACTTTTCATATATCAATATAAAAATTAAATAGTTTATTCTCATGTTACATTTTCAACAAGATTATGAAAATCTCAAAAGATGAACAAGTTGATATCAGAAATATCCCAATAGGAATGGCTAAAAGGTGTACAAGGAGATGGTCAAAGAAATGGACAAAATTGCATCGGAGGAGGAGCCATCTCAACAACAACGTGCTTCAAATGTAGTTTGTAATAATTGAATTTTTTGATCATTAGGTACAATAAATAAACAATTTAGCATTAAATATTAATTTTCAAGTATTTTCTTGTAGAAAATAAAATAAATGGAACCCATTTAGCACATAAAACAGGACAACAAGGAAGAAAATGGTTGATATATAAGTTTGTGAGTAATTTTTACTTCCTTATAACAACTTAAATAGATTTCATTTTTGTATATTTTAAGTTGTTTTACAACAATCATCATTGAATGTCTTCAAATAGGTGTTAACATAAAAAGAATAACCATCAAACGAATTGATTTACATTGGGTTAAATATGGGTTGTGAGTATATGTTGGCATCTCAGAAATTGATTGTGGAATTTGTAAGCATCTATCGATCTTGTTTTACTTAGCTCCGTCTATAATTAATAGAACAAAAAAATATTTTATACTAAATATATGATTTTTTACGGTGTATAAAACTTGCAGGAAACAAAGTATGGAACTGTGTGAACAGACGAAATCTTGAAAGATGGCATGAAATTTGGTTTTGAAAGAATGTGTATGGTTCAAGAGTCAATTGTTGCTATGGTACGTCATTTCTGTTCAATTTACATTGATGTATATTATTTAATATTGCAACTTTCATTATTCTCACCATTGTATATACACTCATTACAATTTATTTTTATGTTTGTAGATGGAAGGTGAAGAAGAAGAAAACAATCAACACCATGAACAAACATTCCTAAAAATAACCCAAGTCATGGAAGTAGCTCGAGTAGTGATAACAATTCAAGTGAAGAATGGTGATCATTATGTTTGGATATCAAAGAAAGGCATTGTATTGTTTGAAACATTTGTCCGTGAAATCAGACATTTTTTTTAATGTAATGGACATAGCATCCCAATTGAAATACAAAGGGATACCAATAACTTTCTCATTTTGTATGACAAATATTGTCTTATTCACACACATATATAGATAGAATAATAACAATAACAATAAAATATGTTTTAATTTATTCTATTGCGTTCTCCATTGTCGCTGTGAAATGTAACACCACTGATTAAATTTATAGATGATTAAATATTATAATAAAGAGATGTGAAATATGATGATATGGTATAACAAATTAATCCAAACATCACATTCAAATGCACTAATAAAAATTTAATTGATATGAATATTGTTATAAGATATGTGTTGTCTCTTGATGAATAATGAATTTAAAAGAATCACAATAATTATGATATGATATAACAAATTAATCCAAACATCACATTCAAATGCATTAATAAAAATTTAATTGATACAAATATTGTTATAAGATATGTGTCGACTTCTGATGAATAATGAATTTTAAAAATCACAATAATTGCACTGTCACAGGTCGATGTTTCTAAAAAATACAAAATGAACACCAGTACATGTCAGTTACTATACACAGGTGCGTGTCAGTTAATGTACACCAGTGTAATTGTATGATAAAGTGAACCGGTGCGTTTCTACGACCTATGGGCACCACACAAATACCAATACCAATTATAAATATCGGTGCATCTGTGCGTTTATGTGAGACTACTCACCGATGTGTTTGTACGTCCTATGGGCACCACACAAATACCAATACGAATTAGAACAATCAATGTGTTTGTGTGATACTATGCACTGATGCATTTCTATAATACTATGAACCAGTGTGTTGATATGACCTATGGGCACCACACAAATCCCAATACGAATTAGAATGGCTCGGTGCGTTGTATCACCTACAGTGCGCCCGATGCGGTTTTAGACCTTTATGGCCTGGTGCATGCACCTTCGACCACCCTGGGCCGACTGTCTGGATGAAACGCACTAGTGCATTAACACCTTAATAGTGCACTGAGGAAAAAACATCTGTAATAACCTCCGCCCACCCAATTTTTTCATTTGTGTTGAAATTTCGTTAGAAGCTTCGCGAAAACCTCCGTTACCGAAAACAGATGTTGTAGAAAATGTATTTTTGACAATTTTGGCCAATTTTATAACACTAAAAACCTCTTTTATAACCTCCACTAGAGGGTCTTCTCCTTGTAGTGGAGAGGTCATGGAATTCTATGAAGACAAAGAATAAGACATTGAAACAATATTTCATCAATCGAGCCAAGAAGAGATCATATTTTTCTATTAAGAAATATGGCAAAAATAAAGCCAGAAATATGAAGCACAAGAAGCATAGGAAAGAAGGCAGTTTGAAGATGAGGATTTTTGGTAGTAGTCCATGATTGAAATAATATTTGAAGTAGAAGATGTACAAGGTAAGCTCATATTTGTTTTTCTTCAGAACAAATTCGAGACAAGTCAAAGAATCATTGCAACACCAACAAGTGAATAAATATGGAGCCTACAACCAAAAAGTGAAATAGATAATGAAGAAGTTTCGAGGGTATAAAATTTTGAGGAAAATAAAAATAAAATAGAGAAGTGTAAACATTTTGAGTCATTGTAAGACTATTTGAGACTTAGACCAACATGATTTCTTGAGTGATGATCGAGTCAATTTCTATTTAAATGCTATCAGGCATAGTTGAGTCATGTTGAGTCATGTTTGAATTATGTTGTGTCATATGCCTGTAGTTAAGGTGGAGTGTTTGAAATTATAATTAATCCTATGTGCATGTGATGCATGAAGTGAGTGGTTGAGTTGAGTTGATTTAAGTCAAGCCCAATATTAGAAATTCAAATTCATTATATATTTGGAAAGGTTAAATTTAGTTTGTATTTGCATGTTTAATTTAGCATCAGTTGAGTCTCGAGTTAAAAAGTATAAATAGCCCATGTTGGGTTCATTGTAATAAATTCAAGTTTTTGTGATCAATAGAATAGAAGCAACTCACATTGTTTATGTGTGTGAATGGTATAAGGCCAAAAGATCCAAGAGCCACAACTTAGTGAATGTGTGTGTGAGAAGATTTAATAAATATAAGTTTATTTTTATGTTTGAAATTGTGTGTTGTTTCCTCCTGATCTCTACCTTTCCATCATTAAGAGTGAATATCTTACTTCTCTATAATTGTACTTTTACTCTTTCAAGTGGCACATCAATACTTTTACAACAAATTAGAAACTACATTGTGACTAGATCTATATCACCCATTCTTGGTAACATAGAGCCAAGAAAGACAGTAACAAAAAAATAGCAGCCAGTAGATAAACAAAATTGTATGGAAAGAGTAGGTAAAAACACTTAGAGAAAACGAAACGAATGCAAAATGGGAGGCAGAAAAAAAAAAGGTGAAAAAATCGAGTGCCAACAAAGTATTAAATTTCTTTGTAAGAAAATTTGTGTGAATATTTTAAAAAAGTGTTCTAAATATATAAATTCTAGACCAACATCTAGACACTACGTGATTTTTCCTTTAGACTGATAGATACTTCAAAATGGGTTTAGATATTGGAATACTTAGTTTGATTAGTATAGTAGTGTACGTTTTAATGTTATACTATTTATTCTCCTATGAGTTTCAGGTGTGACGGTGGAGATTAAAAGACAAGACAATGGTATCTCCATTGTTAAATCTTCTAATTCCAAAATGAAATATGTTTGGAGCTAGGATGGTTTTACATAAATTTGTAATAAATATATATATATATATATATATATATATATATATATATATATATATATGTATATATAAATATATAAATATATATATATATATATATATATATATATATATATATATATATATATATATATATGCTATAATTCAATTGGTTATAGGTTATATGGTTGATAGAATTGTTATATTTTCCCCTCGGCTCAATTCATATATAAACTATATGTATATGTATACATATTTTAGCCAACCTTTTTAGGGTAGTGTTGATTGTGTTGGATCCCACCAACATGTTGAGAAATATAGGGCATCAAGAATTAGGTGATTTCTCTAATAATGGTAATTTCTTTTGAAAATGTTTTACTTCTTTATATTAGGATCTTATGTTTCTTATATTATAATAGTATTAATATTCATCAAATAGATACCAATGAATGAAAAATAAAGTGACAAGAGACACACAATGTATGCTCTCAGCCAAGGCAAAAATATCTCCCACTTGAGAGGAAAAACTGAACAAATTCTTCTTCTTATAGAGACTTCAATTGAAAAATACCAAGTCTAAGACCCTTGACCCATTTTCCAATCCAAGACCAAGACACAAATACCCCTTGATGAGATTCGTCTTGCCATTATTAGACCTCTACTTCTTTCTCCTTCTTGGATACTCTTCATAATTTTGGCTTCATTGACATGGATTGAGACCTCCAACCCTTTTCGACCCAAATTAAGAACACTAACTCATGCATAAGACCTTCTTTTATGCCTTGATTTCCTTCTCTTTATTTGGAGTTTTATTCCTTGGTAACTCGGCTAGAGATACACCTTTATATCCTCTTGATTTGATCTCCCAATGGGGTCGTAATACTTTGAAATTTTATGCAATATAGATAGATCCTTTCTTCACACATGTGAGATCAAAATGACCCAAAAAAAATCCAAAAATGATCCTAAAGACTTCTCTCTTTTTCCCTCTTTCCTCACTGATGATTAGGCTCCTTCCTAAGTGATCTTCCCACTTCTTGATTTCATACTTACTTCACCAAATTTATGCCTTCTGAAATGAGGTCGAGCTACCTATTTATAGTCGTTGGAGATTCCATAATGAGTTGACATGAAATAAGGGGGAGACGACGAGTCCTTTTAAGAGATTTCATTATTCTTTTGAAGTTGACATGAAGCAAGTGTATTTTCTTGGGCTTAGAGGGCCTTATTTTACATTTAATGACTCATACAAAAATGTGACATTCCCAAGAAGTGTCCTTCAAACACGACACTGACTCAAATTGACTTTTATGACTAGATGAAAAAACCTAAAGGTTCATAATGGGTACAATTAAATTCCTTGATCATGAAACCCATGATTCAAGTACTTATAAAAATAATTTTATTTTTCTTCTTTTCAAAAATTACGTAAAATCACAATTTACACATATCATTATGAATACCGATCCTAGTTACACTTTTCAACACTCACAATAAACTAGGGAGGTATTCATAATCGTACTTGGTCATTATGAATATGAATAATTCCTCATAAGAAGATTCGAATAGGTAACCCATATATATATCATCATGTCAACCAACATTGTCACATAGCAAGGCCTTGACTAATAGCTCTATCTCTTGAAAATATCATAGCACAATTTTGGTGACACCAATGATGTATAGACACCTTCATCATTGTCTATCTTCAAACATACTCCACCCGGGTTCTAAGAGTGTGTTACCACAATTTAATATTGGGTTTATCATATCAGGATTTATAATATTGTTTTAATATTAAGGTTTATAATATCGACCTTACAATATTAGGTTTTTAAATACTGGGTTTATAATATGGGTATTGGGTTTAATATTAGGGTTTTTAATGTTGGGTTTAATATTTGGGTTTATAATATGGGGTATTTAATATAGGGTGTTTAATATATATGTGTGTGTGTGTGTGTGTGTGTATTTTATTATATTAGGGTTTATATAAGGGCTTAATATTGAGGTTTATGAAATTGGGTTTAATATTACTGATACTAACATGTGTTGTATGGTTTCAATGTTAAATGAAAGTTACTCACTTAGTTGAAAACTTAACTTATGAGTACGTATATAATTATTCCAATTATTTAATAATTAATATTAATATTAAATCACCACAATACAACTAATCATTATTAATGTGGTTGATATACATATATAAGAGTATATCAACCAAATTTATTAATGTGGCTTAAAATATTGGATTTAATATTAGGGTGTCTAATATTGGGTTTAATATTAGGTTTTATAATATTTGGTTTGTGATATTAGGGTTTCATATTAGTTTTGAAATATTAGGTTTTATAATATTAGATTTAAAATATTTGGTAAAGAAATCTATTCAATGTCACATTGGGACAAAAATTGTCATAATGTCACAACCAATGTCACAATGTTACATCACATTGTGAATTATCCAACGTCACATTGCAAGATTACAAAATTACTCAATCGCATTTACTAATGTGGTTGACTATGTTTGACTATGTTTCACTGCCAACGTTGTTCAAATTTCATCAAACATAATCATATATTCAAATATTATTCATTGATATTAATATCCAAACATAGTAAATCACACTATTCAACATAATCAAACAAAGTCAACATTTATAGTGATTAATTGAATAGATTACCACGATAAAACTCAGTCAACCATATGTTTACCATATTTAAAAATAGTCAATCTTGGGTTTATAATATTAGGTTTTCAGTATTGGGTTTAATATTAGGGTTTATAATATTGGGTTTATAATATATAGGGTTTACAATTATGCTTTATAATATTAGGGTTTATGCTTCTTCATTTATAATATTATTGTTTAATATCAGGTTTTAATATTATGGTTTATAAATATTAGGTTTTAATATTAGTATTTATAATATCAAGTTTATTAATATTAATAAATCATTAAGGGGAGTCGAGGGAGCGAGGGCGGGTTGGTTGAACCCTAGCCACCTAAATTTTTTCATGATTATCTATTTTTCAATCTGCCAAGGTTTTCGCCTTGGAGGTGTAGCTATAGGTGAGGTTTTATAGAGGCCTTGTTGTGAAGTAGGCGTTCTACTTTGTTTGGGTTTTGATGTTTTGATGCTACTATTTGTTCTTTGGTCATTTGTGTGGGGTTTTGTTAACACGTGGATTTTCCACCACCGGTTCCTTGGTTGTCATGATCTTTAGCTTCTAGATGCATCTCTGGTCGTTAGCCTTGGAGTTACCATTGCATGTTGTGGCCCTTTTGGCCCTGCTTATTGTTGCCTAGTCTTAGGCTTTTCCCCTTCTTCCAGAATGTTTGTGCTCCTTAGGGATTTATTTCTTGGGCCTTGTGCCCTTTCACCTAATGCATTTTCCTGTTGTATTTTTTCCAACTAGCATTGAAATATTTTATGCTCTTTTTGGGGAAGTTTGTTTGATGCTCCTTTTGGGGTCGTTTGGTGGGCCTACTTGTCTGTTTATTCTTTTTTTTGTCAATATTTCAGCTTAGGTTTTTTTGTTCCTAGGCTTTCTTCTCTGAATGTAAAGCATTATTCTTGGTTTCAGATGGTGATTTTTATGTAATGTGCTTAGAGCATATGAAAAATATAATTTTCTATTTCTATGATGAATAAAATTAGGCCTCTTTTTCTATTGAAAAAAAATTAATATATAATTAATAGTAATAAATAATGGATATGCGCATGTTGGTATATATCAACCACATTTACTAATGTGGTTGTGCATGTGCTTGATATACGGCTATAAACATATATCAACTACATTAATAATATACCAGCCACATTTATTAATGTGGTTGTGCTAGGTTATTAAATGTAGTATTGATTTATGATATACATTTTTTGTGTAGTGTCAAAGTAGGTCATCACTTGCACTCTTTGAATTAAAAACACCTTATTTGTGTTGATCAATCTAAAATCCTAGCCTATTTTTTTTCTAAAACTCTTGAATTAATATAAAATATATTTGTTATCACTTAAGGAAAACCCTGGATGTGGAGGAAAAACTCTAAGGTAACCTATAAAATCTTTTGAATTAAAAGCTAGTGCTTTAAATTTCAAAGACGGGTCCCTTCTATAACTCATTCAATATGACTCGTTATGCACTTAAAGAAATTACTAGATCTTATATAATAAGGCTTTAAAAAATGTGGTAGGGTTTGATAGAATTCCATTGGGCGATGGAGTCAAATAATTGGCTTAACAAGAAAACAAACTAAAACGTTCACAGAGGCAGGTTAGCTAAGATACTTTGAGATTTTAAATTGTTTAGATGGAATGTAGAATAGTAGGGAAATATAATATATTTATAAGAGCATCACAACGATGAATTATACAAAACATAATTCATAAATATATATGTAACATCTTCCTCCTGCATGTACCCAAGTCACCATCCACCCAGGGTAAACATGTGACAAGAGGCTACTATGATCTGATTCAACCTCCTAGGTCACCTAAAGAAAGTGAAACCGACACCTCACAACTACACATAACTTCTACACCTGCTATAGGACACCCATGAGCCATCTCAAACTTCCGGGAGGCTAGCCCCTAAATCAAACTTTCATTTTGATCCATCAATTCCCCAATATCTCCCACATCATGGGTATGTGTGTGGCTAGGGACTTTCCCAAGTATTGTTTTGCCTGCGACCCTAATTTCTATGCCACTTTTTCAGGCCCAGAGCTTAGGTCACTGCCCAAAACTCCATGACACTTCTAGAACTGAAAGATAACAGCATAATAATGACACAAATTCAATTACGTGAACAAGGTCATGACTCGACCCCTACTATCCATGACATGCATTTTTTCAAACATGTAAAAAATATGTAAT
Source organism: Pinus albicaulis (assembly GCA_034641835.2). Lineage (NCBI taxonomy): Eukaryota > Viridiplantae > Streptophyta > Pinopsida > Pinales > Pinaceae > Pinus > Pinus albicaulis. Next base: position 869,080,009 of record CM076571.1, read on the forward strand.
TTACATGTTTAAATAATATATGTGAGCAGAGGGGTCTCATACTTATCTCAGAATTTATAAGAAGCATTGTTTCCTCATCACATCAACTAAATTATCATATATTAGTTCATATATTCATGGATCATTCATTTACAATTGTCATTGATAGCAAAAGAGAAGACCGAAGCAACACCAGAAATTATCATCAAGGCAAAGGAGCACAAAGGAACACTAGCTAAGCAAAAAATATAGCTTAGCAACAAAGGTATAAAAGCAGCAGAGACATGGATGCGATGCGATCGAGAGATATCGCACAATCTTAGAAGTCATGTGAGTTGCGATGCAAAGTAGCGATAAAGTCAAGTGGGACCCTTTGCATATCACATATCCGGAGATCAGATGGACGAAGGCACATGGGATAACTGGAATCTCCGAAGTGCGATAAAGAGAGTGGACGCGATGAAGATCAAAGTCGAAGCCTAAAGGTCTTTTCAAGTCTGGAAATATGGGGTCTTCCTTTCTTAAATCGCATCGGAGGACAAAGGAGGATTATAACATAGAACGGTGGAATGATGAAATGTGATAGAAAAACCAGATAGTGGAATATATTTTGAAATCAGCGAAACAGTGAAGGCAGGATTAGAAAACTCGTAAGTTGTTATTTCACACTGCTTTTGGAGGATAAGTGGTAAAAGGTTAAACTAACATGATAGAGTTAAGAGGGTGACGCATGTGCAAATTCTATCAGATTGGGAAGTTAAAAGAGGCAGAGTGCGATGATCATTCGATCGATGAATGGATGATGTGCATGTGGATATGCATAACGAACATTTACAAGAAAAGTGTGAGTGAACGCAGCTCAAAAGACACAGCAAACGGAAGAAGAAAATCTGATATGATGAAATTGCAGAAAATTAAAAGAGAGTGACAGTAGGATAAAGGGAAAATGGAAAACGAGCCAAGAGCTGAAAGGGCTGAGTGAAATATACTTGTTGTAACTATAAATATAAATTCAGTGATTATTTTTTATTGTATGTGATGCAAAGGCAAGTCTCCATAGGCAAAGCAAAACTCCTCTGTAATACTAAAATGTATACATACTGTTATATTATTCTGAACGTGCTGGCCAAGAAAATGAGAAGGGGGAAGGAAAAGAGTCATACCTGTTCATTTTGAATTCCCTGTGGAATGAAAATAGTTATGAGGTGATATGTATAAATAATGTTACCAACATATGCATAAATTGCAAGAGAGAATGGAAAAAGAGGTGAGAGAATGTAAGATAAAGAAGGAGAAAATAAAGAAACTGTGAAAATCCAGAGATGATTTAAAGCAGATATTAAGGCTAAAAGGACAACAATGAAGAAGGAGCAAAACAGAGCTCATATCCAGGAAAATCAGCATATGATCTTATGGTAGAGTGAGGGAGTTGGTGCTTCCGTTTCAAGTTGTAGCTTGAGAGATGTCCAATTGTAGTTGGCTAAGGTAGGAGCCTCCTGTAGGTTGTAGTCTGCAAAAAACAAATGAGAGTTGGAGCTTCCTTGCAAGTTGTAGCTTGTAGAATTGAGGTAGTAGCCTCCTGTAGGTTTGAGCCTATAGAAAATTAGTGGTGAGAGGGAGTTGGAGCTTGCCTTTGCATCACAACAATAATAAGATGTGGTTTTCTCCCTTATGGGTTTCCACTTATATCTGTTGTCTATGTGCATGATGATTATGAGTTGATATTCTGTGTTTAATATGATTAATACCTGCTACTCACTTATTCAGATTGTTGTTCCGTTATACATTAAGTTGATCACAAAATGAAAGTGAAAATAAGTGTAAAAGAAATTTCTAAAAGACCATGAATGTGTTAAATTGATTCACCCCCCATCTCAGTTTAACCATGGGTTCAAAAATTGGTATCGGAGCTAGTTCATTATCTATCAGTTTAACAACTAGAAGAAGATCCTAGGTCCCCATGATGGCTAGTCTAGAAGGATGCTCAAAAAATAAAGCCCCTTTGTTTACTGGCACTAACTATGCCTTCTAGAAAATAAGAATGAGGACATACACAATGTCTCTAGGAATAGAAGTTTGGGTTGTTGTGGATTTGGGATATGCCCCAAAGGATTCTGACACAGAGAAGGAAGCCAAACAAGATTTTATAGATAATTCCAAAGCCATGAATGATCTCTTAAGTGGTCTGTGTGAGGCAGAATTTATCAAAGTAATGCACAACTAGACTGCCAAAGAAATATGGGATACATTAGAAAGTATCCATGAGGGAGATAAAAAGGTGAAGATGGTCAAACTACAAGTCTATAGAGCTCAGTTTGAAAATATAACAATGAATAAAGAAGAAGATGTTGCTAGCTTCTTCTTAAGGGTTGCAGAAATTGTGAATAACATGAAAGCTATAGGAAAAACCATTAGAGAATGTGTAATTTTTCAAAATATATTGATATATTTACCATCCAGTTTTAACCCCAAGGTTTCTGCCATAGAAGAAACAGCTAACTAGGAAACATTGACCATGAACCAATTACTTGGAAACTTAACTGCCTATGAGATGAGACTTCCACAGAGGAAGAAAAATGTGAGGGAGGCAGCCTTTAAGGCAGAGAAGATAAAAGAAGAAAAATAAGATACATGCTCCTGCTCTAATGAAGAAGAGGCCAAATTTGTCAGAATATTGGATAGAGGCTTAGGAAATTATAAAGGTAAACTTCCATTTAAATGCTTTAAATGTGGAATATTTGGGCACTATGCATCTAAGTGTCCTCATAAGAAAAAAAAAGAATCAGACACAAGAGACAGAGAAAACCAAAACAAATAACTGGCAGAAAGGGAACCGATTCAATAGAAAATCATTTTATGCTCCGCAAGATAGAAGTGCATCTGAAAACTCAGATGAATCCTCAAATGAAGAAGGAACCTCTGAATTTTTGTTGATGGCCAAGGAAAAATGAGAAGGATTCCTTCTAGAAGAGGAGGAAGAATGTGAGGTAGATCTTGAGGGGGAACTAAGAAGTGCCCTGGAGGAAATAGACAGACTTAAACTGAAGTGCAGAAAACAGAAAGACATTCTCCTCAAATATGTAAAAGAAGAACCAGCTTCATAAGACCTCAATCAGTTGAAAGTAAAACTTGAAGAAGCTAAGAAGATGGAAGACACTCTACTAAAGCAAATTGAGGATAAAATTCAAAAGCAAGAGAAATTGGAAGAAGAAGTAGTATGCTTGAGAAAGAAATTAGAAAACACCCAAAGGAAATTGTCAATGAACAATCCTCAAATTCCAAGCTCTGAACAACTGATTAAAATACTAAATGCTCAAAGATCTCCTCTCATAAAAATTGGGATAAGTTACGAAGGAGAAACCAGAAAATCCAAGGTAGAAGATAACCAGAAGATCATCTTTGTAAAATTTGTACAGGATAATGAAGCAACTCAAAATATTCCTACAGAAGTAGAAGCCAGCCAGAACATGACCTACAATGAAGTAAACAGAAACGAGAAGGAATCTCAAATAACAAAGAAAGAAATCAATAAACAGTTAGCTGGAAAAATCTCTTACACTCCTGAATATGAAAAATTAGGAAGTCGTCAAAGGAGATTCTTTCCTCCTATGAGAAATGTCACTTGTTTTGCTTGCCACAAAATAGGACATATTGTTGCATACTGTCAAAAAAAGAGAATCAGTTCCAACCAGCAAAGGATGCAAAAAATGAGAAGACTACCTCAAGCAAACAAATGGAGAGGACAACCCTTCACCAGGTACACTAATCGTTTCCATGGGTATTGTTTTTATTGTAAGGGGTACGGCCATAAAGCCATGGAGTGCAGAGTGAATGGAAAAATACTAATGTATGAAAACTCAAGGAGATTGATGAAAAATGGAGAACTCACTCGTGTACATAATCCATTCAGAAACATCATCAAATGTTTTGAATGCCATGAAATTGGGCACACGTGTCACAAATGTCCTCTCAGAGAATGTGGTCCATCTTCTCAGGAAAGGTACCAAACAAAAGGATACATGTAGTGGAAAAAGAAGTTGAATAAGTGTGACCTGGCTCTAATAGCTCAAGATCAGAAAAACCAATGGTATTTGGACAGTGGATGTTTAAAGCATATGATTGGAGACCAAAGCAAGTTTGTAACCTTTGATGAAAATAAATCTGGAAATGTAACAATTGGTAATGATAAAGAAGGAAAAATCAAAGGAAAAGGCTCAGTCAGTTTGAATAATGGAAGAGGAAAGGCTCAAGATGTACTATTTGCAGATGGGCTAAAATCCCATCTGCTAAGCGTCATTCAAATGTGTGATAAAGGTTTTGAGGTCCTTTTTAGATTCCAAGACTGTGAAGTAAGATCGAGCACCACAGGAAAGACCTTGATCAAAGGTGTTCGAACAGAAAGTAATGTCTATATAGTGAAAGAATAGAATGAAGCATGCCACATAAGCAAAATTGATGAATCATGGTTATGGAATAGAATATTGGGACACCTAAAATTTGACCACATCATCAGTCTGAGCAAGAAGAACGCAGTCAGAGATATTTCAGCAATAAAGAAGCCTTCAAATACCATACATAAATCCAGCCAACTGGGCAAGTATACCCGCATATCTTTCAAGACCAAAGAGATACTATCTACAAGTCAGCCTCTTTAGCTTGTGCACATGGACTGGTGTCGACCTTCAAGAACTAAAGCACTAAGCGAAGAATATTATGTCATGCTGATAATAAATGATTTTACCAGATTGACGTGGGTAGCATTTCTCAAATATAAATCGGAAGCACTTGAGAAATTCAAAATATTCAAGGCATTGGCAGAAAATCAAACAGGATGCAAGCTAAAGAGCATCAGATCAGACAGAGGAGGTGAATTCACAGACTATGATTTTACAGACCTATGCAATGAACATGGGATAAAACAACAGTTTACAATTGCCAGTACACCTCAACAGAATGGAGTGGCAGAGAGGAAAAATAGTCAGTACAACAGATTGCCAGAGCCATGATGCAAGAAAGTAACATTCCCCAAAACTACTAGGCAGAAGCAGTACATACAGCTATTCACATTCTTAACAAAGCACATTTAAGACCAAACTGTGACAAAACTCCTTAAAAATTATGGCATGGTAAACCAGCATCAATCAAACACTTTAGAATCTTTGGAAGCAAGTGTTTCATAAAAATTAATGATGAAAACCTGGGAATGTTTGATGCAAGAGCTGATGAAGGAATATTTTTAGGATATGCATCCAAGAGTAAGGGCTACAGGTGATACAAAAAAAGAATACATAAGATTGTGGAAAGCATTGATGTAAGATTCGACGAAGAACTGCCAAATAAAACAAGAAGCACAAGATGCGCCAATCCTCTAGATGATCTTGAAGATGAGAATCAAGATAATGATGAATTGAGAAAGATAACAAAATATATTGAACTAAACTCAAAATTTCCCTCAAGACACACTCAAAAGAACCATCCAGAAGATCAAATCATTGGGGACAAGAGTGTGGGAGTCCAGACTAGAAGACAGCTAGCTGAACAGATAGAAGAAGTATACCTAGCCATGTTATCTCAAATAGAGCCAAAGAAGTTCGAAGAAGCCAACAAAGACAAATATTGGGTAAATGCTATGAATGAAGAACTAGACCAGATTAAGAAGAACAATACATGGGAGTTAATACCAAGACCCACTGGGAAAAATTCCATTGGCAGAAAATGGATATTGAAGAATAAGATGAATGAACAAGGTCAGGTAATCAGAAATAAAGCCAGACTTGTATGCAAGGGATACTCTCAAATCGAATGTCTTGATTATGATGAAACCTGTGCCCCTATAGCCAAAATGGAAGAAATCATAATGTTTTTTTCCTTTGCATGCTATCATGATTTCAAGGTATATCAAATGGATGTGAAGTCTGCCTTCCTAAATGGAGATTTAGAGGAAGAATTCTACATGGAACAACCCGAAGGATTCTCCTTAACAGATAAACATGACTATGTGTGCACATTAAAGAAAGCCTTATATGGGCTAAAACAAGCTCCTTGTGCATGGTATTCAAGGCTGGACAAATACTTGCAAAAACAAGGTTTTAAGAAAGGAGGTGTAGACAGCAATTTGTACATAAAGGCTAATGAAAATGAAATCCTAATTGTAGTAGTATATGTAGATGATATCATGTTTGGTAGCAACCAAGATGAGTTAAAAAAAAGGATTTGCTGAAGAAATGAAATCAAAATTTTAAATGTCTATGATTGGAGAGCTCACCTTCTATTTAGGACTTCAAATTCAACAAAAGAACACAAAAACATTAATCTCACAAGAAAAATACTTAAGAGAGATGTTAAAAAGGTTCCGAATGGAAGACTGCAAACCTGTGACAACTCCCATGATCAATGGATGCAAACTATGTGCTAATGATGGATCTGCAGATATAGATCAAAGACTTTACAAATCCATGGTAGGAAGTCTTCTATACCTAACTGCCTCTAGACTAGACATTATGTTGGTAGTAGGACTTGTGGCAAGATATCAAGCAGTGCCAAAACAAAATCACTTACTAGCAATCAAAATAATATTCAGATATCTACAAGGAACTGCACATTATGGCCTATGGTATCCAAAAAGCAAAAGCTTCACTTTGACAGCATACACAGATGCAGATTGGGCCAGCTGCATGGATGACAGGAAAAGAACAAATGGAGGTGCATTTTATTTGGAAAAAAGTTTGGTGGCATGGCTAAGCAAGAAGCAAACTTCTATCTCTATATCTACAACAGAAGTGGAATACATAGCACCAACAACATGTTGCACACAAGTAATGTGGATGAAACAAACTCTCCAAGACATGAAGGTAAGCATTGATGATCCCATTTCAGTCAAGTGTGACAATACAAGTGCAATAATTATATCAAAAAATCTTGTATTTCATTCAAAAAAAAAGCACATCCCAATAAAGTACCACTTCCTCAGGGAACAAGTAGCACATAAATTAGTGAAGTTATAATATGTACCAACAAACGAAAAAACAACATACATATTCACAAAACCACTTGCTAAAGAACCATTCAAATATCTAAGAGATAAACTAGGGGTAGTGTCTGCAAATGTTACTCTCTGACATGATCGAAAAAAAACAATTTTTTTTTAAATAAATAAATTTAAAAAAAAAATGAAAATATATATATATATATATAGAATGAACTTAGAGCAGAAGAAAAGTGATATCGAATAGAAGAACAAGCTCAGGAGGACTAGCATGGAGGGACTGGTGTCACAGAGCGGGAAAGCATAAAAAAATGGAAAATAGACTAAGGCAGAGAAATCTTTGAAGAATCCCAAGTAGGAGTGAATAGTCTGTATCAGACAAGAAAGCATCATTCCAGGGGGGGAACAGTCAACTAATATTGTCACAAAAGAGATAGAGCAAGTGATCAGTGCATGGAACAGGTCCTCAAGATTAGAGTTTTATGGCAGAATTACAACAAGTATCAAGGGTCTTTCGGCTATTACAACAGTCTATAACATATAACCAACAACATGCAGTAAAGGTGAACCACATACTAGTTCTGTGATTCTGAAAGTGTCCTCCCAACAACTCTTGGACACTAGTCTAAAGCAGCAAGGTATAAAGTCATGAGAAGAAGGCCCAAACACAACTCAGAGAGAGGAAATGCAAAGATAGAAACCACACTGGGAAATGTGAAACCCTTTGCCATTGATGTCAAAGGGGGAGAAAAAAATAATAATAAGCAGAAGAAGAAAGGCTCTTCTAAAAAGCAAGAAGAGGAAGAAACACACCTTTCAGAATGAAAGGGGGAGGAAGTCCTAGAGGAAGAATTGGAATATTGCCATCAATGCCAAAGGGGGAGATTGTTGGAAATATTGTCATTGATAGCAAAAGAGAAGATTGAAGCAACACTAGAAATTATCATCAAGGCAAAGGAGCATAAAGGAACACTAGCTAAGCAACAAATACAGCTAAGTAGCAAAGGTAGAAAGGTAGCAGAGACATGGATGCAATGCGATCGATGTGATGTGATCGATGAATGTGATGCAATCGAGAGATATCACACAATCTTAGAAGTCATGTGACTTGCGATGCGAAGTAGTGATAAAGTTAAGTGGGACCCTTTTCATATCGCATATCGAGAGATCAAATGGACGAAGGCACATGGGATAACTGGAATCGTCGAAGTGCGATAAAGAGAGCAGACGTGATGAAGGTCAAATCCAAAGCCTAAAGGTCTTTTCAAGTCCGGAAATATGGGGCCTTCCTTTGTTAAATCGCATCGGAGGACAAAGGAGGATTATAACATAGAACGATGGAATGCCAAAATGCGATAGAAAAACCGGATAGTGGAATATATTTTGAAATCCACGGAACAGTGAAGGCAGGATTAGAAAACTGGTAAGTTGTTGTTTCACACCGCTTTTGGAGGATAAGTGGTAAAAGGTGAAAAAAATGCGATAGTTTTAAGAGGGAAACGTGTGGCATTCTAAAACCACCTATTTCGCGTAGGTTGGGAACAACTAAATAACATGCAACTTGGTGTGCGAATTCCATCGGATTGGGAAGTTAAAAGAGGCGGAGTGCGATGACCGTTCGATCGATGAAGGGATGATGTGCATGTGGATATGCATAACAAACATTTACAAGCAAAGTGTGAGTGAACATAGCTCAAAAGACACAGGAAACGGAAGAAGCAGAACTGATATGATGAAACTGTAGAAATTGAAAAGATAGTGACAGTAGCATAAGGATAAACAGACAGTGAGCCAAGAGCTGAAAGGGCTGAGTGAAATATACTTGTTGTAACTATAAATATAAATTCATTTATTATTTGTTATTGTATGTGATGAAAAGGAAAGTCTCCGTAGGCAAAGCAAAACTCCTTTGTAATACTAAGATGTATACATATTGTTATATTATTTTGAATGTGCTGGCCAAGAAAATGAGAAGGGGGAACGCAAAGAGTCATACCTGTTCATTTTGAATTTCCTATGTAATGCAAATAGTTATGAGGTGATCTCTATAAATAATGTTACCAGCATATGCATAAATTGCAAGAGAGAATGGAGAAAGAGGTGAGAGAGTGTAAGATGAAGAAGGAGCAGATAAAGAAACTGTGAAGATCCAGAGATGATTTAAAGAAGATATTAAGGCTTGAAGGACAACAATGAAGAAGGAGGAAAACATAGCTCAAATACAGGTAAATCAGCGTATGATCTTATTTTAGAGTGAGGGAGTTGTTGCTTCCATTTCAAGTTGTAGCTTGAGAGATGTCCAGTTTTAGCTGGCTGAGTTAGGAGCCTCCTGTAGGTTGTAGCCTGCAGAAAATAGATGAGAGTTGGAGCTTCCTTGCAAGTTGTATCTTGCAGAATTGAGGTAGTAGCCTCCCGTAGGTTGGAGCCTACAGATAATTAGTGGTGAGAGGGAGTTGGAGCTTGCCTTTGCATCACAACATTAATAAGATGTGGTTTTCTCCCTTATGGGTTTCCACTTATATCTGCTGTCTATGTGCATGATGATTATGAGTTGATATTTTATGTTTAATCTCCTTAATACCTGCTACTCACTTATTCAGATTGTTGTTCTATTATACATTAAGCTGATCACGAAATGAAAATGAAAATAAGTGTAAAAGAAAGTTTTAAAAGACCATGAATGTGTTAAACTGATTCACCTCCCCCCTCTCATTTTAACCAAGGGTTCAACAGTTATGCACTTAAATAAATTACTAGATCTTCTATAATAAGGCTTTAAAAAATGTGGTAGGGTTTCATAGAATTCCACTGGGTGATGAAGTCAAATATTTGGCTTAACAAGAAAAAAAACTAAAATGTTCACAGAGGCAGGTTAGCTGAGATACTTTGAGATTTTAAATTGTTTAGATGGAATGCAGAATATTAGGGAAATATAATATATTTATAAAAGCATCACAATGATGAATTCTACAGAACATAATTCATAAATATATATGTAACATCCTCCTCCCACATGTACACAAGTCACCATCTAGCCAAGGTAAAAATGTGACAAGAGGCTACTATGATCTGATTCAACCTCCTAGGTCACCTTAAGGAAGTGGAATTGACACCTCACAACTACACATAACTTCTACCCCTGATACCGGACACCCACGAGACATCTCAAACTTCCAGGAGGCCAGCCCTGAATCAAACTTTCATTTTGATGCATCAATTCCCCAGTCTCTCCCACATCATGGGTATGTGTGTGGCTAGGGACTTTCCCAGGTATTTTTGTGCCTGAAACCCCAATTTATATGCCACCTTTCCAAGCCCAGAGCTTAGGTCACTGCCCAGAAATCCATGACACTTCTAAAACTAAAATATAATATCATAATAATGATACAAATTAAATTACATGAACAAGGTCATGACTCGACCCCTACTATCCATGACATGCATTTCTTCAAACATGTCACAAATATGTAATTTACATGTTTAAATAATATATGTGAGCAAAGGGATCTCATACTTATCTCAAAATTTATAAGAAGCATTGTTTCCTCATCACATCAACTAAATTATCATCTATTAGTTCATATATTCATGGATCATTCATTTACAAATAAAAACATGATGAGAACCATACATTTTAACTGTCATAAATCAAATTCATAACCATCATATAAACAATAGAAATACTAAGAATAAAAAAACCATAAATGATGCATAGAATCCGGTACATTTACACATAAATTACCAAGGAAAGGAAATCTTATTAATGAATGTGAAAGCCAACCCGGTATGGAGCTACCACGTTCCACTCGAACATAGAATGGTGGAGCCAAATATCTCTTCAACCAATCACCCCTGTTCCATATTCCAAGAATGATTGTGGGACTCAAACCAAAATACGCAACCAGAGTTTCCCAAGCCTAAAACACCTCACCCTCATGAATAAAAACCAAATTTACAACAATCCTCAATGGATCACTAGGCCAAAAAAATAAACATGTAATAACAAGATTTTCCATGATCTCCACCAGATCACTATGCCAAGATAATAATGGATGTTGTTGGATTTATCAACCTACACCATGAGGAATTTTCTTGTCTCTTATTCTCTATGATTTTCCTCAAACCGCACCAAATCACTAGGCCCTAATCGAGAGTCTGCTCTCCTGGATTTACCATATATCCCATCCTGTGATTCCTAGGCTTGATAGAGAGCACCCACCTCTAGTATTTACTGTATATCCCTCCACTGAATAGTAGAGGATTCCTAGGCCCACCAAGGAAAAAAAAAATTGGCTTTACCGCAACCCATAATTCGGTTCAGGGGTTACTAGGCCATGTGCTCTTTCATTCATATATTCACCTCACTCAACTTAGAATCCATCCGAAAATCTAGCTCAACCAAAAATGAGAACCCCATCACACCATGGCTATCTAGAAATAGCAAGGATAGGTTGAAAAATACTGTCTCACCTGGGAAAACACATGCCAATAATAAAAAGAGAAACATGAACACACATGCATAACCATTCATGCCAACTCTAGCAAGAAAACCACACATTCAAATCGATACCAGCAAATAATCTCATCGTAACTGCTTGATCCTACTCTTCCTTTCTTGATATTTACTTCTATTTTACCTTCTTTTCTTTCTTGACCCAATGTTGCAATGCTCCAAGAAAAATCTATGTCCAAGAGTTAGAGAGAGAGAGAGAGAATAAAGAGAGCTCCAAAACTGAACTGACGAAATGTTACACTGAAAAAAGGTACCAATTGATCCTCAAAAGCCTTTTTATCAATTAAGCCTCTATTTTCTTCATTTTCCATTATTTTCCTTCATTTTCCTCTTCACATGCAACCTATGACATTTCACCCTACTTTTCTCCTATTTTCCATTAATTTCATAAATAAATTGCCAAATTTTCCATTTTTCCTTTCCAAAGCCTTTTCCATTGCCTTTGTTAATTTCATAGCCACAATAAACGAAAGGAAAACCCACACTAGGATGTTTTTCCCAACATTCAGCTTGGAATAAGTGTCCGATAACCATGGTTATTATTTGCCTTTATTAACTTTTATTACATGGAATTTTCACCAAGGTTGTTACAGAAACCTCCCCCTTTTGGGACACTGTCCTCAGTGTTCAACCACACCTATACCTCAACAAAACCATTTAAAAGAAAACATACTTCCCATGGAGATTTATAGCATATCTCGATGCAGTATTTATAATGATCACCCTGTTGAGAACCAAACCAACATGACAACATAACAACATGACAAATATAATGACATGGCACCCATTCCGCTTATTGAAGCTTTATGACATATTTCATGGTGGTATTTACATCCATATACATATTTACATATACCAAAACAACATGCCAAGAATATAACAAAAAAATATGCCAAAAAACGAGGCCAAAATTGCCTTGCCTCTGTTAGGGTCCGATAACAATAGGGATCATAATTTTGAATTGACTATGTTAAGTCTTGTAATATTTTACATACCTTTTCTTTCTGCAAATGTTTCCCATATTAAAAAATGAAAAGAGGGTATGTCCTAAAAGAATAATCAAAGGACCAAAAGAAAGAAAGAACCAAAAAGGATATAAAGTATGAACCCCACAAAAAGAAACAAAAATAAATTCTAAAAGTGTTGCACATTCAAATGCCACTACTCATAGTTTACTTTACTTGTGCCAATAAAATTGTGTGCAGCTGGTCAAAAATGCCACAATTCATGATGATCATACAGTCTAATCTTGGTTATTCATGTCTTTAAATTTCATGGCATGATAGTTAGTGAATAAAGATCTGACCAAACCGTTTAATCTGGGCAGATCAGTGATTAGATAGAGAATAAAAATGAGATCATAAGTTTAATCTGAGCCATTGGAGGATATAAGGTTAGAAATAAGTTATTTTTCTTATCAAAAGAAAATAAAAGGGTCAGCAAGCTCAAATCCACCCAATAAAGGAAATAAAAAATGTTAGGATAAATAAAGGGTAGGTAGGATACTTTCAAAAGTTATGAAAATCATCATTTGGTTTATCTCTTATCACTAATATCCCTCTTTCCTCTCTTGGAAACCATTTCCCCTTGCAAAATCCCTTTCCCTTTGATAAAATCCCTTTCCCCTTATTCTAACCCTTTTTCCCCTCCTAAAAATACCTTTTCCCTTTGAAAAAAAAGTCCCTTCTCTTTACTAAAAACCCCTTCCCCTTTACTAACTCCGCATTATTCAAATAAACCAGCAAAAACCCACTAAACCAAAGTTTCAAAGCATGAAATAAATATATTATTGGGCCCCACTTCCCTTTAAAATTAAACCCCCTACTTAACATATTTCCTAAACTTATTTCATAAACCCCCCCTTTAATTAAACCCCTCTGCCTATCTATTTTCCCGACCTTATTTCATTTAGCCCCTTTCCACTTGATATATTTCATAACCCATTTTTAACTTAACACCTCCACATAATATAATTTATAACCCCGACCCACTTTAATATAAATCCCTGCCTACATACTACCCGACCCCACCTCTTTAAAATATTGCTACTCTCACCATCCGTATGATCATCACTATTAGATCTAATGACCCCCACACTCTTTCGAAATCCCTGCTGTTCGAACTTTAAAAGAAGGGGACGGTGCAAAATGAGTGGTTTTATCCACCACCACCCCTGCCACGCGGCGCCACTAGAGTTTATCGCACCCCCTCATCCTAAAACTGCCATACCACCTTTTCAATGCGAAAAACCACTTATGTGCATGTGATGAAACCACTACTGTTTAAAATGTTAGAACCTCGTGCCATGTAATAAATCCCAACATTCAAAAATAATAAAACTCTCCCTATTCCTTTATTCTCCTATCTCTTTTAAATTTCGAAAATACCAAAAAATCCTTTACTGACACAGGTTGAAGCCCGCAGCCACCTAAACCCTTTTGCAAACCAAATTCACCATTTTCCAGGTAATTCTAAGTACCTGAAACCATCGAATTTTATAATTAAACTCAATAATTAAATTAATTAATGGCTTTACAAAGCATTCAGACTGTAAACCCTATTCAACCTGTAGTGTTAGATGTCGACCACACCCCTTTTGACAATAAATACTTCAAAATCAATGATACTGTCATTGATAACAACCTTTTGGAGCTCCACTGCTGGAGTCATGATAAATTTGTTGATCAAGCAGATGATATCCACCTCTGGGACTCTAATTTTCTCAAATACATATTCTCATAGACCTATCAAATCCCTGAACTCATCAGACTCTGTCAAATAAGTTATTTTGTCCATGAAAGAGCTATAGTTACCCCAAACCAAGAAATAATTTTTACAATCATTGCCCAATCCATCAATCAGATGCTACAGATTCAACCACAACAAGAGGGAGTACCTTTCTCAATTGAAACCCTTACTAAACTTTACTTAAAGCTAGACTTCCCAAAAAGGTTCCAAATATTTCAGACTTTCCTCCCTCCATCAGTAGAAACTCCCAAAAATAATCTTCCATAGTCAACTTCTATGTTTTCAGAAAGAACCAGACAAATTGTTACCATGTTGTCATGTATTTTAGGATATTTCATTGATGAGCATGTAGATGCATCTATTCTTGGTTTCTTATCCATATTTCTCCCAGGTCAGCCTCCAAATACAACCTTCAATTTTTCCTAATACCTGGTAAATGCCATCCATGATCAGCAATTCAGACTACCAGAAGAAGGATTATTCAAATACTCCTTAGTTTTGTTTCATATGCTTATATATTTCCAATCAAAAAGGTTTGCAGTTAGCCTCCAAAAACTGGACGTAAAGGGTAATCCCCAATCTATTGTCTTTTGGACATCCTTGATCAGAAAGGATTCCACTGAATTTAGCTTCAAAGACCTCATTGATTATTTTGTTTATCCAGTTGTTAATATGCTAAGCAGTAGCATTCAGACTGGAATCAGTGAAGATATTGATAAGGTTCTACAGTTATTAGATCAAATTAAAATAGGAGACTGGTATCTATACCAGAATCATACAGAAATCATAGTGTATGGAAGCCAGCTAACTCCATACAAGCTTCCCAAGTACCTCCCAATGAGGATATTTTATTTATAATACATCAAACAGATTTTGAATTCAGATGAGATCAATTTCCTTTCATCTAAGAAGAAGACTCAATTCAAGATTAAAAACCAACTAGGGCCTTTCATATGCAATAGTAAGAATGTTGGATAGAAAGCAGAAAAATGTTTACAAGAGTTCAAGTTCGGTAGCAGTTTCAAATGGCAATATGACCCCATGGGTGTCATAAGTAAATTAAGGGTCAAGTTCAAATTGAACCCTTTCATTCATGAGTCAAAGCCTGAAATTGGAAAGTATTCCAACCAGTCAAAGTGGTTGGAAAATACTATATAGGAGGTGGGAAACCAGGTTGATACTAGTTCCATCTTGCTTACTCTAGCCCCACGGGATAGAAATTCAAAAAGGGAAAGAGAGGAATGCTCTTATTCTGTAGAAACTACTTCTGATACTAAATTCAAAATTATGTATAGGAATAAAACAAAACTGAATCCAGTGACAGAGATAGTCGAAATATTTGAAACCATTGAAATAGATATTATTGTCAAAGATGATGCACCTCCAATAGTTTCAGAAGAAACACATTAGCCATCAACTTCCAATGTACAAATTATTCAAAAACAACACAGTGTAGAGGTTTCATCATCTAGAAAACCAGTTGAAAAGGAAAACGATATCATAGAGAAATACAAAGAGATTAAAACAAAAAATGAAGCATTAAAGGTTGTAACATATGCACAATATTGGAAGCAAACTCCTAGTGATCAGTGTAGGTTTCTTTCAGCTTATGACCCCAAGACAAGGAAGATACAGATGAAATTTCTATAGCCAAAGGTGCAGCCTCCTAAAACTTCAGAAGATTATACTAAAACAAACTTTGAATTTCGTGCCAAAGATGTGCATCCCATTGACCAAATTGAATTTCACAAACAGGCATGAGAAATGATTTATTCCACCATGACACACAAAGCTTTAAGTGTCCAAAAGTTGCAGAATTATCTAGATAATATAAAGACATAGTTTAAGCTAGAGAAATATTCCTCACAAGCATAGGATAACAGGATAAAGTCACTTGAATATTTAGTAATGGAAGTTTTTTATAATCCAATAGATATCTAAGTAGCAGAAGGACTAATAAAGAAGAAGAATGCAGACATAGCTGCACTGAAGGAATAGCTAAAGTTACCAACTATTGAACATCCACAAACCAAGGAGGTTTTGGAAAATTATAATCAAAAGGATGAAATGATGAATCTCTTCATTCAGTTAATAGCTCAACTCAAAAGAAATGGAAACATAAATGGACAAACTTGTGAAATAAAAACAAGCCAACATGGAAGCAGTTCCCATTACTATTATTCCTATAGCTTCTACATCAACTCCATTGTCTACAACAGCTCCAATATCAACAGCAGTTCCAAAAACTACATCAACAACAACATCCTCAGTACAAATAGCCCATCCCACTAATGAGGACAAAAAATTGATTAAGGCAATGCAGGATATGTCAGTTCAAACTACTGAAATCAATAAGCTCAAAGAACAAGTGAATAGTTTAGAATATTGCAAGAAATTGGCAGAAGTAATGCATCAAGAAGAAGTACAAAAAGCCAATAGATTAACTGAAAGAGTCCATAAGCTAGAAAAGGAGCTATCACTAAAAGAGCCTTTAACCCAAGAAAAACAACAGTTTTGGCCCAATATCACTAACTCAGTTAATGATATTTGGCCTTCTATATAGGTTATATTTGAACAGAAGGACTTGATAAAGGAGGTTGATGATGCAATTCAAAAATTCAAAGACAATCTTGGAAAGAAACCAGAGGAAGCTTCTGAGATAATAAAATTCCTTAATTCTAAAAATAAACGGAAATTAGAAAAGCTCAGGATATCTAACAAATGAGAGACTATCTTAGAGGTGAAGAAAGTAATTTCCAAGAGAAATATGATGATATAGCTTGAAAACAAATGTCAAACAATGGAACTTGTAGTGAATAGGTTTATAAAAGAATTTGATATATTGAGGCAGAAAGGTCTGCCTAATCCTTTGGTAATCAATGATAAACTAATGAGGCATGAAGATTATGATAAGAAGATCAGGGAAGTAGCCAAAGAAACTTCCAACAATTCAGCAATGAAGGGAGTTCCCACATGCAAAGTACTCCTTCAAAGCTTAGAAAAATTCTTTTACCTCCAGCATGACGTAAATCACATTTTTGTGAATAAACCCACATTTTCCAAATATACAGAGGCAGATGAAATTTACCAGAGGATGATGAAAATTAAACTCACAGATGAAGAAAAATGGGAAAAATGGTGTGATTTACTATGACAGGTTAAAGAGAAAACGGGTTAAAGGACAAGCACGTTAAAGAGAAAACAAATGAGAGATAGCATGAAATAAAGACAAATTAAAGAAACAATTAACATCAATCAAAGAAAAAAGGGACAGATTTCAGTCAGTTACTAGGTGTCACTATCTTCTTACATGAAGATATTTTATTTCCTTAAATAAATCCTAGTAACTTGACAGGATATTTTGTGTAAAGTTTTGTATAAATAATTCATTATTTTGAAGTATTGAAGGTGGATTCTGAATATTTCTATAGCTAATTGACTTACTACCTGAGGGTTATTGTATCATTTCAGTTGATAGACAGGACAAGTAATAAAGGCATTTCTTTACAGGATTCATGTGTTGAGATATCTCAATGAAGTATAATTTCAATTGTTCATGTTATTTTCTTAAGTATTTCATAAAATTTAATGTGTTCTAAATTTGAATGTTATAACTGGAATTTTATTGCAGAATTTGTTTAATTACACTCAGTTTTGAATTGTTATACATTTCTATGTTTTCTTATGATACCCAGTTTAGATAATTCTTAATTTCCCTCTGATCCTGATTGACCTCCTTCACCTTCCTTCATTATCTGGTTTAAGGAATTCTTAACTTCTCCTTGATCACGATTGAAAACCATTTCACCATTCAGCCTTGAGATCTAGTTTTTCTCAGATATCCTGCCCTGTAACACTTCCTTTATAATTTTCTTCTATTATGTTTTCAAGGTATATTGACTCTATAGCCCAATGGAAAATGGAAAAGCGCCTATGCATCTAAATCAGTAATTCCACCAACAAATCAAAATAAATTCACAACAAGCATGCATTACTAGCCTAAAATTTATTAAACAAACAAAGTTAAATCATTAAGAGAGAGCCATCTCTGAGCATTCGTAAGGCTAGGTCCTAATCTTCAAAAGTGGATGATAGTTACATCTGATATTTATTTTTTAATGCCTATAACAACTATAGGAAATTTCAGAGTGATAATAGCCTCAACCAGAAAAAAATGAAGGATACATAGCCCGCATATGATTCGTTATCTCCCATGTAACTTCATCGGTCCTAAAGTGATTCCACTTCAATTTAACCTATTCAATTTCTCAATTGTGGAGCATGAGCACCTTTCTCTTCAATATACATTAAGGTTCCAGTTGGAGTTATCCATTTGGATCCACCTGCAATACATACTATTCAATCGCATGATCAACATATTTAGCACACTTCTTAAGCAATGGAAAATGGAAAAAATAATGGACTTTCATTGTCGAAGGCAGTGAAATTTGATAGGCTACTGACCCAATCCTTTCAATAATCTTGAAACAATATTGAAAGGTCCACAAAACCGATGTGCCATCTTGGCACAGATCCAATACGAAGTAGCTCTTCTTCGGTTTGATGTGCAAGCAAACATGTTCCCTGACCTGAAACTCATTAAACAACCTCTTCTGATCTGCTTATCTTTTATGCATGTCCTGTGTTTCCTTTAGATTATTGTTGATTCCATTTCCGCTAACATGTTTGTTCCAATCAATACCATGTTCACAGGATCACTCCAACTAATGGGAGTGTTACAACTCCACCCATACAATGCCTTAAACGGACTCATCCTCAAAGATTCTCAATACTCATCGTTGTGAGTGAAATCTACTAGTGGAATAAACTCTTCCCACTTTTGTTGCTAACCTATGACATACATACACAACATGTCCTCCAATATCTTATTTACCCTCTCAGTTTTTCCATCTGTCTATGGATGATAAGTTGTATTGAAGGCCAACTTTGTGCCCAAACCTACAAACAACTCCTTCCAAAACTTGGAAGTGAACTTTGCATCCTTGTCTGACACAATATTCTTTGGCACACCATGCAACATGACCACATCTCTAATGAACACTGTGCCACATGACTAGTTGAATATGTAGTCTTCATTGGAATGAAGTGTGCAATCTTTGTCAACCTTTCCGCAACAACCATGATGGAAACATGCTATCGAGATATCTTGGGAAAAATTGTGATGAAATCCATGGAAATGAACTCCCATTTCAACTCTAGAATCACAATCCACTGTAGAAATCCACCTAGATGCCTACACTCTATGTTTACCTACTAAAAATTCAAGAATCTAACTACAAACTCTGCCACATCCTTCTTCATATTTTTCCAATGATAAAACTTCTTTAATGTTTTCAATGTATTTTGGTATCCTGGGTAACCTAAATATGGTTTCACGTGAAACTCCCTCAAGATCACCTTCTTTAGCTCACTCGTGTTTGGAACATATATCTTGTCTCTAATCCTGACCAATCCATCTTCTGTAAGAGAATAGTCCACATCCTATGCACCTATACCTACAACTGTACCTATACTTGTGCCACTAATTGTACATGTAATTGTACCTGTGCCACTAATTCTACATGTACATGTACCTGTACTTTGTTGTAACATGTGCATAAGCTATCTATACATGCCATCCTTTGACTTGCCTCTAATATCTAATCCTATAAGGATATCCCATAAGAGCTCATGGTTTCTATATGATTCACCTATATCCGTCTGCTAAGAGCATCTACAACCATGTTCTCTTTTCAGTTGATGTACCTGATCTCAAAGTAAAACTCATTGATCGTGGCCAACCATCTAGCTTTCTTGGAGTTCAGATTTGGCTGGTCAAACAAGTATCTTAACCCACTATGATCACCCATCAATACAAACCTCCTTCCAAGGAGATAGTGCCTCCACATCTTTAATGCATGGATGATCGCTTCTAACTCAAGATCATGTGTCAGAAATTTCTCCTCATTCTCATTCAGTTTCTATGACTCATAGCACACTACCTATCCTTCCTACATATGGACTCCACCAAGTCCTCTTTTACAAGCATATGTACATACCACGAACTCTTTTTCTCAATATACAATCTTTAACACTATAGCATGCAGCAACAACTACTTCAACTGCTTAAAACTGGCTGCACATTCCTCTATGCATTCAAACTTATTACATTTCATTTGAAATGATGTCATAGTATAAGAAATATGTGAGAAGTTCCTGATGAACCTCTTATAATAACCTGCCAACCCCATGAAGGACCTCAACTAATCCAAATTTCTAGGAGTTTCCCACTCCATGATAGCCCTTATATTTTCTCGATCCACTTCTATTCCTTCCTTGGAAACCACATGTCCCAAGTAATGTACCTCTCTCTGAATGAAACTACACTTGATGAGCTTAGCATACAATTGATTCTCTATCAAAAATATCAATATTGTTGCTAAGTGTTAAACATGCTCTTTTTCATTTTTATAATATACCAATATATCATCAATGAACACAATAAAAAAAATTCAGATAAGGACACAACGCTATTCACCAATCACATAAAGGTAGCTGGAGAATTAGCCAAACCAAATGGAACTACGACATACTCATAATGCACATACTTGGTCGGGAAAGTTGTCTTGTAAATGCCGTTGTACTTAATTCATACTTGATGATATATGGATCTCAGATCAATCATCGAGAACATTGTTTCTCACTTTAGTTGATCAAATAAGTCAACAATACTCGACAATGGATACATGTTCTTTATGTTCACCTTGTTCAACTGCCTCTAATCAATGCATAACCTGAGAGTGTCATCCTTCTTCTTCACAAACAATACTGGTTCACCCCAAGGTGATACAATAGGCCTAACTTACCCCTTCTCAAGCATTTTCTTTAACTGCAACTTCAACTCTACCAGCTCTAGAGTGCTCATCCTGTATGGTGCCTTTGATTTTGGTGTTGCCCCTAGTACCAACTCAATAGAAAAGTATACTTCCCTATGAGGTGGAAACTCTAAAATATTTGTAGGAAACACATCCTGAAACTGTTGTAGAAGTGTGTACCTGCTAAAAACATCTGCATCCTCAACTTCCTTACCTTTGTCGCTAGAAATATGCACTGCAAATAAGACACGCCATTTTTTGTGGTTGCGCTTTACTTGCATAGCTTTCATAATCCTAACTATTGGCTTGAGGGGTATTGACCCAGGTTCAGAGGTTAAGGTTTGCCAACAAAACCTATACTATTGGCCCTTTCAGAAATGACCTATTTGTACAGGCCAAGGTCTCACCCAAAGCAGTATGGGAGGGGGTTGGAACCAGGTTTTCACACCCTGAGAGAGAGTAGGTAATTCGAGGCATATCTAGGACGCAACTTACAGAATGAGCCTATTCGCAGCCCTTTTAACAGTGTAATTAGCATATAACCAGAACAAAACTATCAGATCTAATCAATACCTTCGCATCCACGTGCGTATTATCAAATATGATCACAGAGCACTATAATCGCAGCCAATATCAGATCGCAAATATACTTAAGCTAATTCTAGAACACAGATACATTCAAAACTTAATTAAATATCATAGATTCTCTTCCATAGTAAACATAACCAATTTATATTTAACGCACAAATACTTTAACGATACTTTGCATTCATTAATGTTCAAAACCACTTACAACAAAAACACAGCCCACGCACACAGCCTAGCGGGGTCTGCACACAACATGACTGAGGATCTTCGCACACATAGCCAGCAGGTGCCCTTACCCTAAACAACCCCAAAATAGATCTAACAGTTCACACGTAGCATCAATCTATCAACTTTCTTTCTTACTAGATCCAACTAACTATCTATTTATAATATTGTAGCCTTTATTATACTATGGTCCACAAACCACGGTTTTCGTATTCTGGAGCTACCCTTTAACCCATTACAACACATTAGGGGATTTGACCCACCCAAAACCCCTACGCAAGACCGAATTTAACAAAATTGTACCAAAATTGCAGGTTAGGGAACCCTATTCCAACAGGCCCCCAATAAAATCTTGTGACTCATCCCGAGTCACTGCGGCCATGGGTTCTCCATCTTCGCGTGCAGCTACTTGATCGCCTCAACCAGCGGGGGAAGCACTTCTTCACTCTACGCAACGGCATTATAAGCAATCTCCACCAACTTTAGTGACGTTGGTCCTTCTGTAGCAGCAGTGACACTCTCCAAAGTCTGGTTCAGTTTCTTAGCTGCAATATCGACATCCTGAGAGAGCTTGAGGGCTTCATCGGCCCAAGGCTTAAGGTGGGCGCTGAGGACCTTCTTTTTCTAGCGGATCTCTTCATTTTCATCTCTCATAATATGGCTAGTACGCAGTCATTCCAAGTGTTAAGCAAGGATCAGAGTAGGCATAGTGGCTTCTAGCTACTCAAAGTCTTCTTCCTTCTGGCACAACATTTGAGTAAGTTCGTGTAGGAGAGGATCTCGTTGCACCTTAGTCCATAACTACATAGCTATCTCCAATAGTCCTACACCCTAATAAATATGATCTGTGATGACATTAGTGGCCTCTATGACCAACGTGGCTCACTGGGCCCTTACCTCAGGTGGCATTTTTGGCTGTAATTTGGCCTGCAAAGCTACTATTTGTTGTTCCATATTTGACTTGACTGCCTGGATCTCAGTCCTCGAAGCCTTGAGTGTTGTAACAAGCCCCTCAATCTTGGCCTGAGGGGTGGTAGAAGTCGGGATATCTTTAGTGACAATTGCATAAAGCCTACTGATTAGGTGTTCCAACTCTGTCTACTGCACAGTAGCGATGGTACATGCAGCCTGTGCCTGGGATACTTCAGCGGTTTTCTCTTCTATCTTCTACTTAGCTGTACTGAGCTACTAGTGTACTTGGCAGTCCCTGTGTTAAATTTCTTTGAACAGGGATGTGCGGAGGACCTAAAATGCTTCATGCAGCAAGCAGGCTAGGTCCAATTGTACCTCTGCGCAGGCCTGGACTTGTGCTCCTAAGTCAAGTGGACTCGGCATGAGGGCTACGCCTGGCAGAGGGCAGAGGCGACTTTTCGTTGTACTAATCAATGTGCTGCTTGTTGCTGGGGCTGGCCTTGCCTAGATAATACTTGTTTGCAAGGTGTCAGTCTTCAGCTACAGAGCCCAGAGCTCAGCCTAGAGGGTGTCAAACGTGGCCTTCTGCTACTCTTCCGGAGCCAACCATTTATCTTCTGCAGCAAGGGTGACTGCATTCGCGATATGCTCCAGGTCCTCCTCTATCAAAGTAAATCCCGCATCTCGTTCCAGCCGTTGAGCGTGTTGCTTCCTCTGTGGTCCCTTGACAGGGTCACCAGTCCATTTCGTACCTCGAGAGGAGTCAGCACCTCCAGTATCCAAACCCTCTGCACCGAGATCCTTTTATGAATCCTTCTGTGAATCCTTCTGCAAAGCCTTCTGTGCTTCCGAGTCCACTTCCTTCCCAATACTCTTACCATGTCCTCTGGTCTATTTAGTGGTGGTGGGAGGGGTGACCTTTGTGGTACTTGTTCCTGTAGTGTCCTTCGTTCCTGACTTGAAACTGAGCTTCTAGTGTGGAGGCCAACCAACAATAAGGTGATCAATCTCCTCATTTGTGACCATGTATGGGAGTGATACCTATGCTAGATCCTTGTGGCCCCTGATATGGACATTGTGTATCAGAATGCCCCTGAACTGATAAATTGTCTGCCTCCCTATATCCGGCCTCCTAGGCCCTCGACACACACACCTAAGAATCTCGATGGCCTCTACACATATCTACAAATGTCACTGATTTCGAGAGAGGTCCCCATAATTGGAGACTCCTTTTGCAAACTCCACTCGGTAAAATTCGACGACCACGACCTGGCCAATTTGGACGCCTTCCCAGAACTGGCACCTGAGCTATATCTTGAAAAGGTATTGGAGGATGACATGCTGAAGGTAGACCCCATGCCATGGGCAAGCAGATTGGATGGTTCCGAGCTATTAAATATGTTGTGCTGGTTACCAACTCTTTCTTCTGTTGTACCAAATACTCTACAAGTGCCATCCTTGTAGTCAAGAAGTGAATGATGTTGGCGAAGTGAATGTCAACTACCTTAATAGCGAACAATTGTGCATCAAGAAATACTTCTTCTAGGCTGGTTGGCTCTTCACCACTTTCAATTTGGGATAAGTGGTCTGGCCCAGCATTCAACTTCTCTAGCTTGAAGATGGTCTCAAAGTCATATTCTTGCAACAAAAGTAGCCACCGGCATATTCCCCCCCCCAACACAGGCTTATTCACTAGGTACTTCAAAGCCCAGTGATTTGTAAACATCTTGAGGGTAAGGTTTTCCAACAAACCCCTATAATACTGGCCCTTTCGACAATGACCTACTTGTGCAGGCCAAGGTATCACCCGAAGTAGTATGGGAGGGTGTTGGAACTAGGTTTCCGCACCCTGAGAGAGAGTAGGTAATTCGAGGCAGATCTAGGTCGCATCTTACAGAATCAGTCTATTCGTATCCCTTTTAGCATTGTAATTAGCATATATCCATAACACGACTATCAGATCTAATAAATACCTTCGCATCCACGTGCGTATTATCAAATACTATCGTAGAGCACTATAATCGCAGCCAATATTAGATCGCAAAGATACTTAAGCCAATTCCATAACACAGATACATTCATAGCTTCATTAAATATCATAGATGCGCTTCCGCAATAAACATAAGCAATTCAGATAACACAGATCATACTTTATCAATACTTCACATTCTTTAACGATACTTACAACCAAAACATAGCCCGCGCACATAGCCTAGCGAGGTATGCACATAGAAAGACCGAGGATCTCCGTGCACACAACCAGCAGGAGTCATTACCCAAAACAACCCCAAAATAGGTCTAACAGTTTGCACATAGCATCAACCTATCAACTTGCTTTCTTACTAGACCCAACTAACTATGTATTTATAATATCGTAGCTCTTGCTATCCTATGGTCCGTAAACTGTGGTTTCTGGACCCTAGAGCTACCCTTTAACCCATTACAACACATTAGGGGCTTTGACCCACCCTAAACCCCCATGCAGGACTGAATTTAACAAAATTGTACCAAAAACACAGGTTAGGGAACCCCGTTCCAACACGAACTGATGCTTCTTTCCTCATACCCTGTAAGATTCTCTAATCCCCATCATCATCTAAGCACTCAATGGCTTTTTTATAAAAATACACTTTGGTGCTATGAATATACAACCAATCCATACCCAAGAGCATATTGTATGTTCCCAACGGCAATACAGTCAAATGTGTTGATGTAGACATGTCATTCAACTCAAGTGCACAAGCTCTTACATAATGATGAAATCTTTTCTTTGTACCTATATCCAACTGCACTAACCAATATTATGTATGTATTTCTTTATTCAAGCCACACTTATCCACCAAGTCGGGACTAACATAACTATAAATAGATCCAGGTTCAATCAAAATAGAAACAACTTGGTCACAAAGCTTACCGTCCATTTCAATGATAGATGTCTGATGGTTTGCATTCTTGTCATCCAGTGTTGCATAAATACGAGGAATTCTCTTACCAACATCCCTAACAGTCTGCACCTCATGGGCACTATATATTTGATCCTACCACCCTAATTCTGCAGAAAATCTCTCTTGAGATGCTCCTTACCACATATCTAGCACTCCAACCATCCAGTACCATCACCTCTATGTTGTTGTTTTGACCCATGCCCTTGTCTAGTTACATTCAACTTCTTATGTGGTGCGACATTCTAAGTCTCCTCTACAATCTAAGACATTTCTCATTTGGGTTGTCATTTACGTTTACCTTTATCCTTCCCTTTCCATCATTGTTGAGATTCATTCTTATGCTTCGACTGTTCATATCGATGTTTGAATTTCCCAATAACTTCCTAAAGTGAATGAGGCTCATCATACTCAATCCAATCTCTATATGCTAATGGTAATCCACTGAAAATATCTAAAATTTGGTATTTTCATCTTTAAGATATGGTACATACCTCAATAGCTCCAGAAACTTAGTCCTGTACTACTCATCTGTCATCTATCTCATCTTTAGCTCATAGAACTTTTTGGCATTACTCCGATAGTACCTTTCTCATAAATACTTCTTTTTGAAAAGCCTCTTGAACTCATGCCAACTCAAGTCCTCTGTCCTGATGTATCGGAGTCACCTTAGATCTTCCCACCAGATATTTTCTTTAACTCTCAAGCTGAAGATAACTACTCTGGCCTTCATATGATTAGTGTAATTATGCAACTCAAAGAACTTCTTCATCCCAAGTATCCAGTACTTTGCATGTTTCGGCTTCTTCAAATCTCCATCAAACGTAGGTGTATTTCATTTCTTAAACTCATCCGGAAAGTATCCTCTATCACTCCTCCTAAAAGGATGATAAAAATGATGATCATAATGCATGTTAGAACCATAACTATAATATTAACTTTGTCCATCACCTCTCATATTTGGAGTCTCTAATAGTCTACCATCTCTGATTGTGTCATCTCTATCTGACCTATGAACACCATGGGACCAACTACCATATGCCCCATTAGTCCCATCCTCCTATCTATATTTGATCCGGAGTGATCCCTATCACTACAACTCTGAAAAAACTCTAAAGGATTACAACATTAACCTCCTCTTGCTTTTCCTGTGGTTGTATGATTCTATCATTATCTTCTTTACAACTCCTTATTTCTTCCTTCAAACTTATCAATATGTCTGTTATGTTAGAAGAGTTCCCAACAGCATGATGCTCATCTAATTCATAGTGAGGATCTATGTAGTCTACCATCTTGCTAGCCATCTTTGATTTCTTCCTGCAAGCATACTATGTCAGCTAAACCAAATCACAATAATTCAATGTAACTTAGCATAATTCGGGAAGGATATCTCATCTGAAAGATCAACCAAATCAGTGTAATACATTTATAATCATAATAATAATAACATACAAACATATAACTCATAGGTATATCAACACATAATCATCATTCTAGCTAGATTCTAGTCATCAATGCATGACCATATCAACTAAACATAGCATGATCTCATCCATGAAAAAAAAAAAGCATACCAATTTATATTGACAATACACGTGCACTTGACATGTATAAACAACACATAACCAGTCATACAATCATGAAAAAAATTTCCATGACAACACCCTCACTTTCACACGGCAACATCACTACAACCATGAATAATACCATACATATGCAACAAGCCTATAGACCACAATCATGAGTAATACATGTGCAACCGACATGAATGCATGACCAACACACACGGCCCCTATATTCCAAGGGGTGAACCATGCTCTGATACCACGCTATAACACCCTTTTCCCACATGAACCCAAGTAACTAGCCAACCAGGGTAAACATGTGACAAGAGGATACTATAATTTGATTAAATCTCCTAGGTCACCTTAAGGAAGTGGAACCGACACTACACAACTACACAAACCTTCTGCACCTACTACAGTACACTAAGACCAATCCCAAACTTCCAAGAGTCTAGCCCCTGAATCAAACATCCATTTTGATGCATCAATCCCTAGTTGCTCTGACGACATGGACATGAGTGTGAATGGGACCCTCAAGTTTCTCCCACAGCATGGGTATGCGTGTGACTGGGGACTTTCCCAGGTATTTCTGTGCCTTCAACCCTGATTTGTGTGCCAATTTTTCAAGCTCAAAGCTCAAGTCACCCAGAACTCCATGACACATTCAGAACTAAAAGATAACAGCAGAATAATGATACAAATGTAATTACTTGAACAAGGACTTGACTAGAACCCTACTAGCCATGACATGCATTTCGTCAAACATGATGAAAATATGTAATCTATATATTTAAACAACATATCTGAGCATAGGGGTCTCATACTTATCTGAGAATCGCTAAGAAGCATTGTTTCCTCATCACGTCAACTACATTATCATCTATTAGTTCATAGATTCATGGTTCATTCATTTACATATCAAAACATGATGAGAACTATAAATTTTCACTATCATAAAACACATTCATAACCTACATGTAAACAACATAAATAATAATGATACAATAGCCATAAATTCTACATAAATTCCAATACATTTACACATAAATTACCAAGGAAAGAAATTGTTATTAATGAATGTGAAATCCAACCCGGCATGGGACTAACATGTTCCACCCAACCATAGATTAGTTGAGCCAAATATCTCTTAATTCAATCACCCTCATGCCATATTCCAAGCATGAATGTGGGACTCAAAACAAAAGAACCAACTAGGGCTTCACGAGGCTAAACCACCTCAACGTCATCAATGAAACTGACTTTACCACAATCATCACTGGATCACTAGGCCAAAAGATTAAACAGTAATAACATTATTTAACATGATATCCACTAGATCACTAGGATAAGACAAGCTTGGATGTCACTAGATTTCTCTACATACACTATGAGGAATCTTCATGTCTCCTAGACTCTATGATTTACGGCAATCCACACAGAATCACTAGGCCCTGGCCAAGACTCCACTCTCCAGGTTTTACCATATATCCCAACTCATGATTCCTAGGCCCGATGGATAGCACCCACCTCTAGGTTTTACCATATATCCCTCCATTCATCAGTCAAAGATTCCTAGGCCCATCGAGGCAACAAAAATTTCGGCTTTACCGCAAATCTCAATCTAGTTTAGGGGTTACTAGGCCATGTGTTATATTATTCAGATATCCACCTCACTCAACTTCAAATCCATCCATCAATCCAACTCCACCAATATATGAGAACCCCATCACACCATGAATATCCATAAATGGAAAGGCTAGGCTGAAAAACACTGTCACATCTGGAAAAACCCATTTCAATTACAAAATTAGAACCGAGAACACACATGCATAACCATCCATGCCAAATATACCAAGGAAACCACACATCAAAATCGATACATTAAATGAATTGTGTTGTAGTGTTTGATCCTACTCTTCCTTGCTTTATCTTTACTTCCTCTTTGCCTTCTTTCCTTTCTTGATTCAATGCTAAAATTATCCATGAAAACTCTAAGTGTCCAAGAGTGTGACAGAGAGAGAATAGAGAGAGAGCTATAAAACTGAATTGACAAAATTTTACACTGATAAAAGTTACAAACTGATCCTCAGAAGCCTTTTAATCAGTTAGGCCTTTATTTTCTTCATTTTCCGTTATTTTCCTTAATTTTCCTCCTCACATGCAACATGTGGCCTTCCACCTTCCTTTTCTCCTATTTTCCATTACTTTCATAAACAAATTGCCAAAAATGCCATTTTTCCTTTCTAAAGCCTTTGTCATTTTATTTTCTAATTTCCTTAGCCATAATAAACCAAATGAACAGCCACACTAAGATGTGTTTCCCAACATTCATCTTGGAAAAAGTGTCCCATAACCGTGGTTATTATTTTACCTTTATTAACTTTTATTACATGGAATTTTCACGAGGGTTGTTACAATATAAATGACTGAAAATATATACAAAGCATAATACATATGAATTATGTTCACTCACTCTTATAATTCATAGAAGAGCATACATATGAAAACGTAGAAACAAAAACATAAACAAGAGAACACATATCCAACATTCCCAACACAAGAATCTTTGTTGCAAAATGAGGCTTCTTTCATTAAAATTTCATAAATGTACAATGCACAATAAGTATTCTGATGAAAAACCAACCCTTATTCATTCTAATAATATTGTCTTTATAAGAAAAATTACAAACTAAAAGTAAGGTTTCTTGTATGTACTTAATTACAAATTTCTACACATAAAGAGTGTATATCGAATACATGAATATAATACATAAACTTAAACATATATGTATTAAAACTATAACAGTCTTGTAAAATATCGGCTAGAAACTGGGGTCAAAATCTTTGACAGACATTCTGCCTGGTTTCCTGAAACTTTTGCCTCGTCTTCATGCTAAAAGTAATATATGTTATAAATTTCCTCCTTTTGGTATTTCCTGATATGCCAGTGTTGACCAATCCATTGATACTATTTCAAAACTATATAAGGATCAGGATCGTTGATTGGCTAGTTTTCAATGCTTTGATAAAATCGATACAAAATTTCACTGACACTGAAATTGTCAGCGCTTATCTAAATTTTAAAATGAAAATCATTGACATGCTAGTTATCAACCTTCAATCAAAATTCCATCTAAAAAGTCGGTAATAAAAAATGAGTTGTGAATATAACTAGCTGACTGTGCTAGTTGTTTCCATTAGGACGTCTATATTAGTTTTTATTTTTATTTTAGTCCTTTGGACCTTTGTAGTAACCCATTTCCTTGAGGCCTTGTTCTTATTAGGTTTCTTTGAGACTGCAAACTCCTCCCTATTTATAATTAAGTACTTCTGAGGGGTTTTGTCTACATCAATGACTTCTTTTGCTAGCTCGGGGTTTTTCTTCCATTTAATGTTCAATCTTAGTTTATTCCTTGGTCTTGTATGTGGTGTTTTCCCCCATCATAACACATATTCCAAGGTGGGTTCTTTGTTAGTTTTTGTCTTCTCTATCTCCAACTCAATCATTTTTCCCTTTCCCTTCTCTGTTTTTCTACTGAATTTTGTTTCTGCAGGTAGAGGTACACTAGAAGAAGGGGAATATTTTTTTCTTTCCCATCCTCTCACTGTTCCTTATATAAAAATTTGGTAACTCAGGAACCAAAGGAGGAATTGTTTATACTTTTTGGTAAATCCTTGTTTGTAGAGATGAGGTCTCCTCTTCTAGGTTTTGGGATTGTTTAGATTTCTTTTTTCTTTCTTTATTCTACCCATTTTTGGCTTTACATTTTATTTGAATCCTCCCCAAAACATAAAATGTTCTCAAGTCCTCCCTACCTTTCTCAAGTGGCTTTCAATCAATAGTTTATGAGTAGATGCATTTGGTCTTTCCCTAACCCTTGTAGACATATGCTTCAGACTCATTAACATAAAATAAGAAGTGTTCATCCTTACCTAACCTATGATATGAGCCAGGAACCGAAAATGGTAGAGATTCACCCAATTGTAGCGTCCTTCGCTGTGAAGTAAGATTGGTTAATACGCAGGAGATAATGTCACTCCTTCAACCAAGACCTCTGAATTTCTGAGCACTGACTCCTCTCCTTAAAATCATCCTTCAAGAAGAATGGCACATCAATTTCATCCAAAACATGACTCTCAAAGGCTCTTTCTCCATCTAGAGGTATGCCTTTGACTTCTGTAATTACCTCCTCGATGATAGGAAACACCATTCCCCCAACACTAACTTATTGACCATCTAATCCCTCCACGAAAACTTTGGAAACTCCATCTTGATAACCTGTACAATGAGAGAAGAATTGTTCCCACCCTGCTTCCTAAAAACATTATTGAATCTCTACATAGACTTCAAGTAGGTCGGGTGATTTGGGCTCGCCGTTTTGTAGCTTTCATCTCTTTCCCATAGCTCTCACCGTCAAATAGTAGCACCAGAAGCAGGATTGAGATTCGATCTGGGTTTTTAGGATAACTTAACAACTTATCCTCTTTTGGCATAAAATATACAACAACTTAATCATGTGTTATACTAGTTTTATCATTTGAAGTAAATTATTTTACAACGTGGAAACTGGTAAATCATATAATGAACATGATAGGAGATTACAAAAAATATTCAACGTGCAATCATGATTTTTTAACCGAAAATTACCTCTTAGTGATGGAAGCAGGAAACCCATCACATCACATCACCATCTTACTTATCAATGCTTGCTTGATAGATGATTGTCCGTTTACTTACGTGTCCTCCATTAGCGCATTATTTGGACATAGAACAAAATTTGAATTTTGAATTTGGTGTTGATACTCTAGATATCAGTGTTTTATTAAATTTATTAACAAATTCGAATTTCTACTTTGGTTTCCAGGGCATTTATATTTTAAAATCTTACAATAATGTTGATATTCTATCTTTAAACATTTTAACAATACCTTTTACACATCTGCGCTAACATTGAAACTCTTAGCGCTTTAAAAAAACTACCAACTAAATTGTGATAACACTCTCAAGATTGAGAAGCACTAAAGGGACTTTAATCTAGAGAAAATGGATATATACTTAGCCAGTCTTGCAAGTTGATCATCCACTAGCTCACCCAGTGACTTCATTGAATCTCTGTTCCTTCACCCTCTCCCCCTCACCCACCTTTTTTCCCTCTTTCTTTATTTCTTCATTGTTCCTCTCTAAAATCTTTTCCTTGTTGAGTTTTAACTATATATATAAGTTCCCTTTATCATTTTGTACCCACCCTTCCTTCCTTCCTTCCAATTTTTAGAAGATTCTTTTTAATTTTTTCTAAGTCATGTATATAAATATTTATAAATGCTTCTAATTCTCTAATTTATCCTTGGAGCCCCACCCTTTTTTCTCCATTATAATTTAATGCTTCTCTTGTAATTTAATTATTTTTTAAATTTGACCATTCACCTTGGGTTTTGATAAATAAATAAATTTATTATTTTTTCTTTAACAGCTACCTCGTAACCTTTTCCTATATAAAAGGACATATCAAGATCTTTCATCCCTAATGATCTATAGTGTGTTTACTTAAAATGTTGAAGGGGTCAAATCTACTCCACATTTCTCTTACTAAAAATTTAATTTTTTTATAAGATTGTGATTTTTTATTTAAAATATATCAATAATTTTTTTGGAAAAACATCAAATTTTTTAAATAATACTAATTTTATAACTTTAGTTTAAAATTTCAAACAATTACTACAAAATATTGAGGAGTTGTCTTAAAGTGTTTTTGGAGTTTCGGGAGAATTTATGGCTGGAACAATGAAAAACATTGTGCCCAAATATTAATTTCTGTTATTTGAACTGATTTTTTTATTATATATATGGATTCAACACCCTCAAAAACCCCAAAGCACTTAGATTGTCAAGAATTCACCTATGAAACTTATGCTACAAAATTCTAAACAAATTTGATTGAAAAATAAGTTCAAAAACTTTCCAAAAAATCACAATTAAAAACTATTAATTTTAAGAAAATAAAATAAAAAAACTAAAAATCACAAACATATAATAATCACTCTATTTTCTAATTTATATAAATATATTTTGACTAATTAAATGGAAAGAGATCAACATTGGAAATACAAAATTACAAGTTGTAAAATATTGAAAATATAATTATTTTAAAATTAAAAAACAATTAATACCCATACACTTTACTTAACCTTTTCTAATTATTATTATTAACGAATTATTTATCATTATTGATTTATTTAAATATTATATTTTACTCCTATTATATTATATAACGGAAAAATTTAAATTATAATAAATAAATAGTTCTTCTTATTGAGGCTGAAATAGTTAATTTCATGAATGTTGATTAGTTAAAAAGAAATAGCATTAAAACTAAAAATTATGAACGAGTAAAACAAAAAATTTCAAACATTTTTAGAAAAAAGTAATTATTTTTTGAACTAGAAGATAATTAATCTCTTTATATTATTCATATGGAAGTTGATTAAATGTAAGTTTTTTTAGTTTTTTTTTTAATGCAATTTCAAATAAGATCGTTATTTTTTATTATTTGAAATACATTTCTATAATTACATTTAGCATGATGAAAAACTCATTTCACACTTTAATTTATTAATTTAACAAATTAAACATAATATTTTAAAAATATTTACTTTATTTTGATTGAAAGTCTATACTTGATATTGGTTAAAAATCTATACCTGATTTTTCTTCGTAAAAGTTCATTTCGCCTGTAAATTAGGCTATACTCATTTCACACTTTAATTTATTAATTTAACAAATTAAACCTAATATTTTAAAAATATTTAAAATTATTTTGATTAAAAGTCTATACTTGATATTGGTTAAAAATCTATACCTGATTTTTCTTTGTAAAAGTTCATTTCACCTGTAAATTAGGCTATACCTAAATGTAAATGATGATGTTGATTAGTTAAAAAATACCAACATAAAAAGATGAGTAATTTCACCAAACTATAATATTTTAAATAAAATTTTACATTATATTTTCTCATGACATTTTATTAATTGATTATCTATTTTTATTCAAATATTATAATTTAGTCATAATAAATTATATAATAAAAGCATAACTTTTTATTTATTTATTGATATTTTTGAAAAAATGTTATTTTTGGTGACAATTTTTTTTCAACTCTAGTCTAAATTAATTAGAATTATAAGTTTGAATTATGTACTCTATAAAGATGTTAAAATTTTGTAGAGTGATGAATTCATTTGTGTTTGGTAAATTTGAATTTAAGGTTGATGTAGTGTGTAAATTTAAAAATTCATTTTAAACAACCAAAAATCATAATCTCTCCTGAAATTATATAACTAAAAAAATTAGATAGTGCAAACATCTAATCTAAAATAATTTATTTATAAATAATTAATTAATTCTAATTTTTTTAACTTGTTTCTAATTATAGTAACTTTTTTAAGCAATTTAATTAGATGTTTTGGATTTTTTTCCTCAAAAATATAGCAATATAATTTTTGAAAAGATTGTGATTTTAAATAAAAATTAAGATACTATAATTGTGCAAGTTACACCGCTTAAAATTATGATTTCAACAAATCTATATTGAATTTTAAACAAAATTTCCCAAAAACTATAAGTATTAAAAAACACACACATAAATCATTAAACTAGAGTTTTCTTTAATACTACTTTTTGGAGTTTATGATGGATTTTCTAACTCTAATCCTGCAGAGAAAATTGAGGAGAAATCTTGATTTGTGTTATTTAAACTGGTTTTTTGACTAGGTATATGGATTCAACATTGTGAAAACTCCCTAGGGCACTTGGATGTTGGAGAGTTTAACCATCAAACTTGTAATTTCAATAAATTGGAGAGTTTAACCATCAAACTTGTAATTTCAATAAATTCAAGAGTTTAACCATTAAACTTGTAATTTCGATAAATTCTTACAAAATTTTAGAGAAATTATATTAGAAAAATAAATTAAAAAACTTTTCAAAAAATCTCATTAAAAATAACTCGCATTAAACTATACTTTTATTTTAATTAATCAATTTGGAAAAAACAATTAAAAATAAAAAAATAAAAAATAATTAAATAAATGTTATTCAACTTTTTTATAAAATATTTGTTTTTTTAAGTTACATGAGAATTAAAACACTATGTTTTGGTGACAAAGATAATTATCAACTAGGTGTCCATTTTCTATTAATTTATTTAAATATTATAATTTAAATCCTAATAAGACATAATTTAAACAAACTTATCATTTTTTCTCTATTCAATAATTAAATTAATAACTATAAATTTATTTTTACATATTTAAAAATGAACCCATGGAAGTTTGCTTTTAGACGTATATAAATTGATATTAAGTTGTACTTATCATAATTTATTTACAATTTTTTTAAGTTTATACATGATTTATACAATTGGAATTTTTTTTATCATAAGTTCTGGAATCCATAAATTATATATATATAAAAGGATGGAAAGTGTTTTAGCATGTGGTGGTTTACACATGTCGAGAAATGACCAGTATGTTCATAGAGTATGATTGAATGACCTTTAATAGAAAAACCATTTTAGTGATAAAGACTTTAGTTAAACTTCGAAATTATTATAATAGAAAAATTTACATTTAGAGGAAAAATGTAATTACAAGTAAATTTTAATTTAAATTAATTGTGAAATATATATATATATATATATATATATATATATATATATATATATATATATATATATATATATAATTTTAATTTTTTATTTAAGATATATTTAAAATAAATATTGCTAGATACAACGAGTAATTCTCAAAATCTAGTCGATATAATTTAATGGGATGGTAGAATAATAAATTAAAATAGAATAAATAAATACATAAATAATTAAAAAAAATAAAAATAAAATTAATATTAAAGATAAAATAAAAATAATTAAAATAAATAATAATAATCTTAAAAACATAAGACTACACATTAGCTCCTAAGACATTAGAGAAGGAATCACGGAATCCAACAACTACTAGTTTTCCATCTGTCATCTCTATTGAGAGTACATAACCTTTTCTCAATTTCAACAGCTTCTCAGAATTTGTGGTGATGGAAATGCTCCACCCTTATGATAACCCTAGACTCCTCCAAACAAATCTGATGATTCATCTTTCCAACATGCTTAGCAAGAGCAGAGGACTTAGTCCTACAGTGCCTCAAATCTGTCGCATGTTCTAGTAACCTCTTACTTATTGAGCGCCCAACCTCTCTAATGTAGGGAACCCCACAGGAGCATGGTATCAAATAGACACCTTTCATGCTTTTGGGGTCCAACTAGTCTTTAACAGACTTGAGAGAACTACGAATGGTGTTAAAAAGTCTAAAGATAGATGAGATCAAATGCTTTCTCAAAATCCGAGCAATTATGTCTGTAGTGCCATGAATAAATGGCAATTGGACCTTACCCACCAAATCACCAGTATCTTTCTTAGGTTTAGGCCCTCTGCTAGCATTCATGAAAGCTTTAAGACCTTGACACTTACTATAACCATTCATCTCAAAGAATCTAAGGAGATGGGATTTCTCTTTCTCTAAGTGATCTTCATCAGAAACCCTAAGAGGTCTAGTGGCCAATGCGTTGAAAACACCAATTTTTTGGGCAGGAAAATGATGAGAACTAGCATGAACATACTGCTCGGTGTGGGTTTCCTCTGAAAGACCTGGTCAGAAAAAGAGCCATCACCCCTCCTAGAGACTAGAACATCTAGAAAATGAACACTACCATCAAATTGGAAAGATGAATCATCAAATTTGTTTGAAGGAGTCCAGGTTTATGGCAAGGGTGGAGCATTTCCATCACCACAAATTCGAGAAGTTGTTGAAATTGAAAAAAAATCTTGTACTCTAAATAGGGATGACAAATGGAAAATCAGTAGTTGTTGGATTGTGTCTCTAATCTCTTAGGAGTGCCCCCTTTTTCCTTGGTATGTGGTGTATGTCACTCTAGTTCCTTTTTATTATTTTTGGGGTTTATTTTTATTTTATTTTAGATCTTGTTTTTTAAATAATTTTGTTATGTTTTTAGGATTATTAATATTATTATTATTTATTTTCATTATTTTTATTATTATTTTAAATTTATTTATATATTTATTTATTATTTTTATTTTATCTAACTTTCAACCCTATTAATTTTTATTATTTTTTTATGTAGTTATTTTTTATTTTTATTTATTTATTTATTTTTAATTTATTATTTTAACATTCACCCTTATTTATTTTTATTTTAATATTAGATTTTATTTATATTAATATTTTATTCTTATAACATTATAATGCATTAAATTATATTCACTAGGACTTCGCAATTGAAACGTGGGCCCTCCAAATGATATTGTGATTTTTTCGAAAGAGTTTGTTAAACAATATGGATCATAAAAGTTTGCAACCTCAAATATATGTGAAATTATCAAGTTTATTTTGGAATTGCATTTGGTTTGGACTACATTAAACTTTGACATGGTTAATGTTTTTGGTGTAGTCAAACTAATAGACGAAATGACATTTTTATATTTTTTTAGGGCAAGTGTTAATCAAATTCGACAAAAAAAAATTAAAAACTTCAAGTATAAGTTGTTTAATTTGTAGGATTTTAGTACCTTAAATATTTTTCAGGCTCTTGAATCCATATACATTCAAAAACTTAATTTAGATAACAAAAAATCACAATCTTATCCACATGCATTCAAAAACTTAACTTAAACAATAAAAATCACAATGTTGCTTGAAATTGTATTGTGAGATTAGAGTGAAAAAATGATAGTCATTTAGTCTTTTTTTGTGTCCTTCCAATTATTATGTATTTCAAATATTGACCTTAAATTTTAAATATTAACCAACTTACCAAAGAGGTTGTTGTAGTCTACTTTGATAAGTTTTGGAGAATTTCGGGTCAAATTTGCCCATAATTTGCCCATAATCCAGCAAGGATTTGTTTGAATCACAAGTTTGACTTGTAAACTCTCCACAATAAAAGTGTCAAAAAAATTTCTAGAAGTTGAATCCATATATGCAAACAAAAACATATTTTAAACAATAAAAAATAACAATTTGACCAATATCTCCGTACATTCAATGACCATGTTTACCAACAATAAATACCAGCTTCCTTTCCATGTGGCTAAACCTCTCATTGCCAATTCTCTTCCACGTGCAATTCTCAGTTTCCTAGACACTAGAAAGGAAATTGAAATGCAACTTAAATAAATAGAGGTAAGAAGTTATTAGAGGAGTTGTCTTTAATATGAGTTTTTCAAAAGTTCTTACATTTATTTTTCCAATCTAATTTGTCTACAATTTGGTAAGAATTGATTAAAAGCACAAGTTTGATGGTAAACTTTGGGCAATAAATTTTTTATAGAATTCATTAAAATCACAAGTTTGGTAGGTAAATTCTGGGCAATAAAATATTTATAGAAGTTTTTCAGAGTGCTAAATAACACAAATCAAAATTTCATCTCAATTTTTTCAATCAAATTCCAGCCAAAAAATCCACCAAAAATAATATTTAAGATGGTAAATACGGCAATCATAATCCATCCAATAAACAAGAGAAATGCGCATAAAAATCTTCTTATGATGTGGTTCGTCTCCATGTCTAGTGAACGGGTCAATAATGTTTTTGGGTAAGAGGATTTTTTTAATTAATGACCAACAACACAAGACAGCTAAGGTCAAAATCCCAATGCATAAAGAAGTCTACATATTCTATATATATGTGTATATATGCATGAATACATGCACCTTGGTACATGATCCTGTCTTTGCATTTGGATCCAATAAAAAAAAATATTCCATTGCATTTGCATGCTT
The DNA here is from genome assembly GCA_034641835.2 of Pinus albicaulis. NCBI lineage: Eukaryota > Viridiplantae > Streptophyta > Pinopsida > Pinales > Pinaceae > Pinus > Pinus albicaulis. The sequence goes on from CM076571.1 coordinate 869,119,193, forward strand.
TGTTGTTCTTTTCCTCTCTCCTGTGTGAATTTCGATGGAAGGTTCAGACTCAGGCTCAGGTTCTGGCTCCGTTTCTGGAGGGAAAGGAACGGGCACTCCTCCTCCTACTTCATCTATACGTGATCTGTTTGAAGCGGAGAGTTCGCCAAGCGGGAGAAGAAGAGGAGTCCTATTAGAATCGTTGGCCAACACCAGGCCTCTCTTCAGTCGCCAAATTCATGAGCAGGTATTTTTCAACCCAATCTTGAAACAATTAACGACTTTGATTGTGCATGGTCTACAGTTAGACGAATAATTTGGTTTTTTTGTGCGAGTTTCTAGTTTGTTCGCCTATATATACATAGACATATATAATTTATCAAAATTGAATTTGTTGTCACTTCAGATTCAATAATTTACAGAGACCACTGACCTTGTCATCTCTTTCCATGAAAGTTTGATTGTTTTATTTTTGAAAAGCTTCTTTGGTGATTTTATTGCTGGGACAGACGGGTAATAAAAAATTGTCTTCTTGTGGTTTGGGGAATGTTAATGAATGCGATTTTACTTGTAAATCCATGTCATGGGTGGAGAATGCAATTTTATATGTAAAGGGTGGGGTGATTGTGAGACTACAGTGTTCATTGAAGGGAAGGGAGGGGTGAATGAATGTAATTTTTTTTTGTTTTTGTTGGGTGTTTAGAGGAATCGGCAACGATGAACCACTATAAACGCAGCACTATTTCTGGGTTATTGATTAGGCCAAGCCCCAAGGGCTATGAATGAATGTATGTTACCTAAACTGTTATATGTAGAGTGGGGTGGGGTGGGGTGGGGTAGAGTGGGGTGGGGTGGGGTGGGGTGGGGAATGTTAATAAATGAATGCATGTTATCTAAACTGTTATATGTTAAATTATAAGTTTGTTAATATTATTATAATTTTATAGAGAAAAATGTAAATTAATGAGTTTTTTTTTTGTATTTTGTAATTAATTATATATATATATTTAATGCATAGCTTCAATCTTCCTTATCCCATAAGTAGAATTTAGAATAAACCAACCTGCATCCCTACCAAACCAAATAGTTAGGTTCTCCCTCCTAACAAATGTTCCAATGTTCCTATTAGTCATGCAATTAAATTTTAGCGTCCTTCACCAGTTAATCTATGTTTTTAATATGGTTTTAAATCAAATATCCTTATCATTATCACTAGGATAGGGAGGAGGTTCTCACTGTACTTGAATATGTGATTGCTGCTTTTGTTAGGCACAAAATTCCATAAACTCTTCGGTGCCTAGTTAGGTTTATGACATGAAAACATCCTCCTTAACAGAAGCATTTTTTGCACTCCCATAACGCCTTGCCCAACACACTTTATTGTACACTTTTCATTGGCATATCCATTAGACTAAACAACGGGTGTGCATTAACAAATGCAATCTATTATATTTAGTTGAAAACTTACTCATTGTATCATTTTAGTATGACACGGTGTGGCTTGTGAACACACAGTGATTGGCTAGTTTGTTAAACATTAGCAGCTTTGTGCGGAGAATAACTGAATATTAATTTAGCTGCAGAAAACGGGCAGCGATTCCACTAACCCTGAGGGAATTGCAACACAAGGAAGCTCCACTGAGGGGTACTCAGTTCCAAGAACCGGTCACGTTCTATGTGGTATATATGGTATGCAAATCTTTTGGTTCTGTGTATGAAGCGTGAGTTTTTATGTCTTTAACTAATTTAGAAGGAAGTTTTTGCGTTTCCGTTGGATCAAGTGGCTTGGATATATTCCCATACTCGATTCTCACTCAATGTTTAAAGTATAGATTCAGTCGTTTTTCGGTTGTGTGGATGGGAAATATTCATGGCATGTTAGTTTGTTTGGTTTTGGATATATTCTCAATACTCAATGTATGCTTATGCAAAAGTGAAGTAACTTCTATTTGAAGAGGCTATTTCATTAGGGTTATGGCAAAATGACAATGACAGTCATATTCAGTAAAAGGGCCTGAAACTTGTGCCTCTCATATTTAGAGCAGATGTTATTTGTTGTAATGTTGTGAAGGAGCAGAAGTTCATTACATCATAATTAACCACCATAGAAGCAACAATACTGTGTTATTTCATATGTTTTTACATGTGTGTGACTCTTCAATATAGGTAGCATTTTATTCTCTCCTTAAAGGCTAGGTTCTTAGTATTTAAAGAATAATGTTATTGCAACGGGCACCCATTTTAATCCACCGAATGGTATCATGCCTCTTTCTTGTAGGGCACATAGAGTTCATAGCCTAAGGGTTCATGAACTCCAAGTTTTATTTTTCACAATTTCCCATTGTGTGTCTGCAGGCGCCAATCCACAAAAGGCTGAAGGATATGGCAAGAATCAAGGCGATAATCACACTTCACTTGGTTCTTCCTTGTACTACGGTGGCCCTGATCTGTGTTGTGATCCTCCACCCACAACAATGAATGAACTGCTTGGGGTGGGTACTGGATCGATGAACTTGTGTTAAAAACAAACATGCCATTTTGCTGTAACTTGTGTTAAAAAACAGACTTGTTACAGTGCACTAGTTTCTATCTAATGAGGTTTTGACTTGGATTTTTTTAATGTTCGGAATACTTTAAACAGAAGAAGAAAACAGATAATTCAGAGAATGGCACAAGCACGTCCGATATGGGTGCTTCGAGAGGAGATTGGTGGCAAGGTATGACACAAGATTTAGGTTAAATTGTTAAATTTTGTGGAACAACTCTCAAATGGACTCCCTTCTATCTAACGCTAGCATTAACTGCTACAGGTTCTCTATATTATTAAAGGACTAGTTGGAATGGCCTGCTTCCTGAACTGATCATAGGTAAATATCCAATTTAACATACTCCAAAATCAATGGTTGGGAAATTATTCAGATGCCCATATTTACCATTTGTGCTTCTTATCTGTGCATGAGGAAAAAAATATTTTATGATAATTGGCATAACAATGTTGATTATGTAATACAGACCCAACTATAACCTAAACTCCTAGAGTAGTAATATGTAATACAGACCTAACTATAACCTAAACTCCTAGAGTAGTAATGATATAGGAATGTTAGGTTCTTAGAACAGTCAGCTTTAAGTAAGTAGTTCAATCTATTTTATTTGTTCAGGTGAAAACGAGTTCAATCTATTTTATTTTTTCAGGTGAAAGCGACCATCACATAGCCTCAGTATGTGCTCATGCAAATAAAGATGGACAATCTCAACCGAAACATAATAAATTGGGAAGCAGTCAGCCAATCAAGTAATGGTTATCTATTTACATATAGGATTTGTTGTGTTTGATGTGGGCTGCAGATATTTTGTTTTGTGCAATTGTTGCAATGGTGGCAAACTAATCACCAAAAAATTGCGACAGTATGTTAGCTAAGTTTATGTATGCAAACAATGTAATGGTAGACCTCTGTCAAAGTTTATTTTATGTGTACTTTTCTATTCAGCTTGGAATATTGTCAGTGTTAGTATTATAATAACATAAATTGCAATAACATTGCTATCCCGTTTTTTGAGAAAGATAAATCTTCCGTTCAATCTTTTATTTCTGATTATGCTATGAATCTATGTATTGTAAGCGTTTCCATACCAGGTGATTTCTGTTTGAAAATTTGTTAGATCAACTTGTATTATTTGTACTACATATGCAATCGCGTTCTTTTTTATATAAAGAACCAGGAACAGCACAGCAATCGCGTTCTCTTTATTCAGCCACAAAATTAAAGATTGTAAAATTCCAAATTATGCTGCAATTGCATTTGCCTTTGTTACATGGTTACTAGAATCTAAGAGCTATTACATAAGAATGAGAAAACCAGTATTGTGAACATAAATTATCGTTACCGGCTTTTAAAAAGCATTTCTCTCTGGAATTGATCTTGAGGAAGTAAGAAAGACATAGGGAAATCCTTAAGCATCTGAAACAATTCCAGTATCGAATATACAGTGTGAGTGTTCTGGACACTTGTGAGATAATTGAAGCCGGACTGCCAAAAGGAAAAAATATCTATGTAGTAGAGAGATTGGACAAATATTTCGAGGAATAATAATTATATGCAGTGCAATCGTTGCATCATACCTATAGCTAGACATCTCAATATCACCTCTAATGGATATATAAATCTAATTAGAACATTATATAAATCTAATTAGAACAGAATTGTCGATTTAAACATAAAATAATTATATATAAATTAATGAAAATCTAATCTTGATTAACTAATTATAATGATAAAATGAATACTCATTAATTCATTCATCGAATGAAAATATGTATATATTAATGGTTAAATATGTTAAACTCATTTTGCTATTTTTATTTTTAAAATTATAAATGTAATTTTAAACTTATTTTGTTATATATATATTTTTTTATTATTATATGTATAATGTATCTAAGTTTATATCGATTATTTAAATTAAATTGGATTAGTATAAAATTAATTTTTGAATTTACAAATGTAAAATTTTATAGGCTAAAATATAATGAATCAAAATTAATATAATTCTATAGAAAATAAAATTGAAGGATATAATGTGGGTATTTTATTAATTTTGACTCAAATTTATCTAACTCTTAATGCTTTGTCATTCATTATCAATCTATCGTATAGGCTCAATTCTAATTTTCCAAATTTATCTAATTCTGAAGTTATCATCAATTTATCATATAGGCTCAATTCTAGTTTTCCATATACCAAGAAGTGACATTGTTACTTGTTTACATGGTTACTTTCACCAAAGTTTTAATTATAATGATTAAAATATGTAATAGTCCTGATGAATAAATGCATTTAAATATTAATTTTTGAAAATGGTGACGTGATAAGATGATTATTGTAAAACAAAATACAAAAAGAATAAAGATAATATAAAGATTATGAATATATAAGAAGAGTTATGTAAAAATAGCCAAGTAATAATTAGATTTAGTGCGATTTCTAATCTAAGCTAAACAAATATTTAGACAGCATAAGAGCACAAAAAAGACCATGTATTTACATTGAAGAGTGTAATATCTCGTGGTTATAAGGATGGTTCTATGTTCTTATATTTTACTCTTTTACACCACAATTGTTGTTTATTAAATCATCACAAGAAAATGTTGTACATTATGAATGATGTTTTTAGGATGATAAATATGATTGTATGTTATTATTTGGAATAATAATATACTAGCAATTGTATTACATGTTGTAAAAGAAATGCTTTAAGGCAATAGTATGGGAAAGAGTATTTTAAAAGAAAAAAGATGTTGTCGAGAAGGAACCATTTTGAAGAGAAGGAACCAACAGGAAGGAATGAAAGGAAAATTTTCCATTGTTGGAAGTTTCAAAGATATTGTTGATAAGAGTTATCAACTAGAAAAAATTGTTTTAGATATTTAAATGGACAATTGGGGATGAAAAGATATATGTAAAACAACATAATCTGTTCTCATATATAAAAAATTTGTTATAGATATTGAAATAAGAAATTGGGGGTAAAAATAATTTGGTGATTAATAATCATCCGAAACAAGCATGAAATGAGCATGTAACTCAAATAAGATATTTTAAATACATTCAAGTACAATCTATCTAGCATAGATGTAAATAAAGATAATTTTTATAAAAAGAAATAGAGTTTACTCCAAGTTCATCTACATATTCCAATTGCATTCACTATTTAAGAACAATAAAAAAAAATTATTGAGAAAAGAACTCCAACACATTTGTAGAGAAAATTATAACACACTCACACTTTTATTATCAAAGCTAAATGATCCTATATGCAACAACTATGAATTTCATCACTTTTTATTGAGAAAACAACTCCAACACATTTCTAGAGAAAATTATAACACACTATCACAATTTTCTCATCATAACTAAATTCTCTTAGCTTATTCTTAATTGATCAAGAGTATAGAATTTTTAGGGTGGTGTTCTATGTGCACTAAAATTCTCATGATGTCCATCACAATGTATGGGGTTCATTGCAACCATAGATATATTGTGCGAGTTATTGTGATTTTTTTCTTGTGGCTAAAACTTAGTTTTGGTTGTCACCTAGTTATCATGATTCAAAACTTTGTTATCATCTCATATCTTTATAGAATTAGATATAGTTTGTGAGCTAATGTGATATTTTGTTTGTCACAATGATTCAAAAACCAGTTATTATACCACAATATTGACTTTCTCATTGGAGATTAAATTGAGTATTTATTGTTAGAAATTGTTGTGTAAGATGGGAAATTTGGATAGTTTGTAGACAATATGGATGTTATAACATATATCTATTTTGAATTTTTTAGTGTCTCTGGCCACAGTGCATCTAATAGGATCTATTTCAACTGATAATTCCAATAGATCACTATGTGAATGATAACTTGTGACATCCCTAGCCATTTTATTTGATTGTGGATGAGGTTACAAACTAATAACTTGTGAAATCCCTAGCCATTTTCTTTGATTGTGGATGAGGTTATAAACTATAATACACTCTCTCTTTAGAAGACTCTACAGTATATATTGGATAGAGGGAAAGATTATGATAAGACTTGTACAAAAACCCAAAAAAACCCTAAGGACTAAGTGGGTTTTTTCTCTTGTAAGTTTTGTTTGGAATTGAAAAATAAAATAAAAAACTATAAAAGCTAAAATTATGTAGTGAAAAATTTGTCTAAAGTTTCAGAATAAAAAGTTTTGTAAGTTTGACATCATATAACATGAAAATTGTTTATGATTATAAAGTAAAAAACATGTGAGATTTTTTATCTACAATTAGGTAATTAAAGATATGTATATAATTTTATTTTAACAAAAGAAATTTGATATTCATTAACAAAAAAAATCTGAAAGAGTATGTATATAGTTACAAACTGTTATGTAGTAACCAATTTTTACAATTAAGTAATTAAAGGTAAATTTAGTGTTATTTAAGAAATTAGAAATGTAAAATAATTTGGAAATTTAAAAAAAATCACATATTGTTAAAAATTTCATTATTAATTTAATTTTTTATATATTTAGAAATAATAGTTATAATGGTTAAAAAATTCATTATTAATTATATTTTTAAGTAAAATTTTAGAATAATAATGGTTATAAACAGTTACAAATATTTTTATTAAATAGTTAGTTTATCAGAGGGGTCAATTCACTTTTCACTCTAAAAGAGGTTTGGATATCAAGACATTTGATCCGTCTTGGATCTTGGTAGATCCATAGTTAGGCCATCTTAATTTCCCCGTTTAAATAAACTACATTATGCATGAATACCATGGGTTGTTTTTATAGTTTATTATTATTAGATATGTGATCCCTCATGGCTCATGAGTTGTTTTTATAGTTTTTATTATTTTATTATAATTATTTTTTATTGTATTTTGACTTAGTTAAAATGTCCATTACATTATGTCAATATTTTTATTTAATTTACTTTTATTTTTATTTTTGTGTAATTTGACACAGTCTCACCAAAACCTATATTCAAACTAACTTATTAAAAAGAAAGAAAATTAACATTATAAAAGACATATATAAAACTATTTACTTGTGGATCTAATGGACTGAAACATTTCAATCATCTAACATTTGATCCAATGGCTCAGACATGGATAAAATTGCAGCTAGGGGAGTTGTTTTCAAATAGGATCGCCTTAAGGCATAACAATAATGTTGGTCGACCATTGTGACATGTCAAAAGCTGTTAGATATTAATTGAGTAGTTACACTAATTACATTTTCATTAACTCTAGTTTCAAATAAGAAAGTAGAGAGTCAATAAAGCTTATGATTAATATTCTATTTCACAATTCTTCATAACATAATTATTAAAAATAGATTTATTGAAATCTAAAATTTATATTATGAAGGTTATTTCTTTTTTAGATTTTTGTATATCAAGTCATATTTTTTTAACATGTGATATATAAAATGTAGAAAATATAGAATAAATAGAATAATCACTTACAAAACCATAATAACATAATATATGACATGGGAAACCTTTTTGTAAAAACACATAGCTAGAAGGTGAGGTTACCCTGCTCTCTCTTTCTCTAAATGGAAATGGTGCAAATATAAAAGAGTGGGATCTATGGCATGTAGATTGCTACAAGACAAAAATCCTTTATGTTCTTCCTTATGTATATCCACTCTCAACTACTCTACTCAACAATGAAACAAATTGCACTAGAATAGAATCGAACCCATTTTACGCCTAGTAGCCTAATTATATCACAACTTGATAGCCAACTAGGGGCTAAATTTGATCCATTAAACTATAAATATTAGTTACAAATCGACTCTTCGACAGTATTATTTATCATGTTCACATGGATAGCTTATTTTCTATGAGTAATGGGGTTGATGTGGCATCCTCTCGAATCATGGTGGACACTGAACATGAAGGTCAACTTCTGGGAGGAATAAATTATGGACACACACTCTGTTTGAGGTTTTTCTTGCACTATTATAAAGATAATTGGGTATACAAAAGCAATATTGGATCTCCCACAAGATATATCTTTTGGACCACAATAAACTTCATTAAATTTTTAAAACTACCTATGGAAGGTTTTAAACCCTTATTCACCAAATTAGGACTTGTTGGTAAAAACGTATGTATCCACTTCAAAGCATTTTTGTAGGTTGGGTAATGCAGGAACTAGTGCTTAAGCGATTTCTTGTTTAACTCCTCAAAGCCCTTATGTTGACCCTTTCCCCACTAGAAACTCTTTCCATTAATTGTTATCACATGGAGTGGTGCTACTATTATTTTTGTATCTAAAGGAATCGGTAACTAGGCTAATCGTGGACTCATGTGACACAAGGTTGATTCCAACTGGTACCATTATAACGTCTAGGTGAACCACATCGGTCATAGCACACACCCCATGGGTAAGCTCAAAGGATTTGAACCTAAAACCTCTTGGAACATAATACTTCATTTTTGCGGCCATTCCCAATTGAGCTACCTCTTGGGGGTTGGAGTGGTGCTACTATTACTGAAAATAATAATATGAATTTCCTTAGATATTGTGCTACCCCAATGAAAGTACTAACCTTGGAAAGATTGGTAGGAACAAGCCACTTCATGATGGCCTCCATCATGGAAATATTTATATTCAACACTCCTCAACCAATCACATAACCTAAATACACCAAATATTATTATTAAAACTCACATTTCGTGGATTTCCTAGTAGTTGGTACTTATTTAATGTTTCTAGCACCTTCATCAAATGTGAGATGTGCTTCTTTCAGAGACAAAAATACTCCCAAAATGTGGAGGTATGATCCATATTACATCGTTATATTATTTTTCATCCATATTGATGTGTTTATAATTAAAAAAGTGGAGGAATAAACTCACAAAACCATTTTTCCGAGCTGATCCCATTTGGTGAATTAGGGTTAGAAAACTCTAGGGGTATTTTGAAGAATTTAATATAAAAAATTAGATTCCAAAAACTTTTGTGTTCACTAGACCCCTTGGAACCATTACACACTTATATATCTTTCCATTGGTGCAATAAACACCTAAAAGAGAGTCTATGCAAAATTTATGCCACCTAGTAGTTGATTTTTCTCTTTTGTCCACCATGATTTGATAAGATGTTAGGTCAACCCCATTACTCATGGAAAATGAGTTAGGAATGTGAGTTTGATAAACAAGACTATATAAGAGTTAAGTTGTAATGGGTCAAATTTAACCCCTAGTTGGTTATCAATCCATGTTATAATCAAGCCACTATGAAGAAAATGGGTTAAGTTCTATTCTAGTGCATTTTGTTCCTTAGTTGAGAAAAATTGTCAAGGGTGGATAGAGGGATAAACAGAGAGGTTTTGTGTTATGTCGAATCCTACATGCCATAGGTCTCACTCCTTTATATTTTCACAATTTCTATTTGGAGAAAGAAAGAGAAGAAGAGTCCCACCTTCCAATTGGGTTTTCTCCATAAAGGGTTTCCCATGTGACATCTTGTTTATTATGATTTTGTGAGTGATTCTTCTATTTTTTCTATATTTTTCACATTATATATATTACATGCTAGAATAGAAAATCCTAATTTGATAATACAAAAATCTAATGAAAAATTGTACCTCATAGTATAGATCTGGATTTCAGTAATTCTTTATCATATCTATTGTTAAAAACTATCTAGTGGAATCTAGTGGTAAAAATATACTTCTCCACTTCAAAGTATTGTTGCAAGTTTGGTAATGCAAGTTTCACTTATATTTTTTGTTAACTCCTCAAAGGAATTCTACTTAATCTTTCCAAAATTTTGAGACAAAATGGTCTATATTGTCTAGTATTTTTAGTGTGTAGAATTTTTTAAATGATCCAAAGCATCCATGGATGCATCCATATAATTTTGAATCAATGGTTAATGTCAATCGATTTTTACCATTGTGCAGATGCCACGGTTTGGTTTAAAATCTTAGTTGCATTTCTTCAATTGGCATGAACTTGAACTATTCATATATTGAATTATTCCAATCAAAACTTGTAAAATGAGTGTGCATATAAACCAACAACAAGTGGAATAGCCATATAACAAATATGTGTAACTCAATTAAAGATAATATTATATTTGTATATTCCACCAAAGGCTTTGCAAGGATTTTATTTCATAATTATTTCATAAAGAAATAATTATTTTATCACAATTTCATAATATGAAATAAGAATTATTTCATAATTGAGAAGAAACTTGATAGTGAGTTGGGAAAAGCTCATAATTAAGCATGAAACTTGAGAAAATTGTTCATAATAGAGAAAAATATCATAATAGGTTGGAAAATTCTCATAATTGAGCGTGGAACTTGTGGATGAATTTTGATTGTTTAGTTCGCATGCCATCGAGCTTATTTATTAATTGTAATTTTTTATTTCACATGCCATCAAGTCTATCTATGAATTGTATCCATACACTAGTACAAAATAGCTAATTAGTTACTAAAAAAACGACAAAAATTTGCATATAAACAACTATTTTTCAGTCGGTGACCAACAGTAGCTAATTTACAGTATCTTATAACGTGAACAACTTTTGGTCGTTTTTAGCTTAGTCGTTAATTGGTTATCTCAATTTTGTTTTCTAGTAGTATATTTGGTCATTAATTTGGTCATTAATTTAGTCACTGATTTAGTCATTGATTTGATTATTAATTTAGTCATCTATTTGGTCATTAATTTGGCCATTGATTTAATCTTTGATTTGGCCATTAATTGTCCCAATTAATGGCCAAATATACAACAAAATATATTACTCTATGATCACCCAAGGAAACCAATTAATGACCAAAAAAATATGACCAAAATGTTGGTCATGTTATAAGATACTGTAAATTAGCTACTAATAATCATATGTATGAAAATTTTAGTCATCGTTTGAAACCAATTAATGATCGAAGAAATATGACTAAATTTTGGTCGTGTTATAAGATACTATAAATTAGCTACTAATAGTCGTATATATGCAAAATTTATCCGTCATTTGTAATTACAAATTTATAATGTGTAGTAGTCATTTATTCATTATATAAACGACTAATTTAGTAGTTTATATTCATTTCATTTACTTTCATTAATAATCATTATAAATGACTAAATTAGTCGTATATTCATTTTATTTGTGTTCATCATTAATCAATATAAACTAATAATTTAATAGTTTTAAATTGATTTTGTGTTCATTATTAATCAACATAAATTAATTTGTATGATTTTAAAAATGGCATACAATGTGCATGTTCATCTAATATGAAAACACAAATTTTCATATTTTAATTACAATACTAAGTAATATCAAGTGCAACTATAAATAATTTCAGCCACATAACTTATATTATTTGAAATGTTAAAGTATTACAATATGATTTTCCAACTTAATATTGGTTGGACTACAATTTATACATGAAGTGGTGTTTCATCACTTAAAAACATTATCGTTCTGTTTTCAAGGCATTGCAGTTGAATTCACCAACACTGATGACTTGACCATAATTCTTTATATGTGTGTCTTATGCGGGATATTGGCTCTAAGGGTATCACCAGGCAAGTTCCCCTCTCTCTCTTTTTCCATTTGTCGCTTGAATGTTATTGCTCCTTTTTTTTTCAATTCTTGCTTCTTACCATCAATACTGAGTTCATTTTTTGAAAAAAGAAGAAGTTAAAATGCAGAGTATAAAACATGAAAGAAAATGAACATTTGAATATAAACAAAATTAGACTATAAATATTTTATATGACATATACCTCAACATCAGCAATGTCAAATCCATTTTTCCCCGTACAAGTAAGAAACTCGAACAAATTTTCTTCATTGGGGCGATAATGGCCACTATAATGTGTCCATATAACCTATATAAACAAAGAAAATAAAATGTCACCGTATATAGAAAATAACACCTTAGTAGGGTAGTATTCAACTTTCAAGGAAAGCTTAGGAATAATCATGTCAACTAAGTTATATGCTAAAAAGATCAAGTTGTAGATAACTTGTGAAGCCAAATAATCTGAGGTGTGATTTTTAATCCTTATCTTTTTATTCACAACAACATTTCATTTTCTAACACATGAACTTAGTCAAGTATATAAACAACATGTACTCAAATAACAACATGAAAGTAACTTTTTCTGATAGTCATGAAAATATTTTAGCACAAAATAGCTATAAGGATTTCAATCAATATAGTGTAATACTAATTTCATCTTCAAGCTTTGATTGTTGTTTAAATGGACATGATACTAAGTATTTTCAATTTCATAATTAAAAGACAAAACAAAATCAAAAGAAACGTCCAAAATATAACAGTCAAACAATAAAGAGAGGATATAATGGAATGGAAATTGCAATTATAAAAAATTGTTTACTTATCCACCAATGTCGTGTCTGGCATTCCTAAAACATTTGCTTGCCCAAAATAACCATGAGGTGAAATAATCACAACATTAAAAACCATAGGAATTCCTACTAGAAACATTTCCAAAGTCGATGGCTTAGGTGTCTAAGAGATCTCTAACAATGAATGAACCATATCCAAGACGTGATATGCATTATCTCCACATACTTTTTCCAATCACATTTCCTGTAACGTACCCACAGCAAAAAAGTTGACGGTGAGATTTTTATGCATATTTAGTCAGAGAACGAGCTAAAAACTAACCAACCATTCACTTGTCAACATGAGAGAACACAGATAACCACAAACTTGATCAGACAGAATTATGAGCAGGCTACCTTGAAATTTTCTTAATTACATATGTCTACTAATGTTGACTGGATACAAACATTGAATATTTTTCTTCTTGAGAAATCCCTAAAAATCCCCTTATTTATTGGGCAGGAAACTTTGTAAATGAACTCCTGATTTTTTGTACAAAGTAGATAATACATGCTCCCCCTTCAATCTCTTAATATCTTCCAAAACAGTTCCAAGAAATTCTATTGCATGACCATTTTGTAATAATCTTCCTAGCTCCATACCTCCATCCTTGATTTCCCTTGTTATATCTTGAATAAATAATATCCCTTCAACAACCAGTTTTGCAAGAATACTACCAAGGAACTTAGGACCCTTGGGTGCATCAACAGTAGCATCCTCCAATGAAAATAGTACAGTCTCCAACCTAGAAACATCCAAATTACATATAGTTATAATTTGTAATCGCAAATGATCATAGACTGTAGCAATCCTAAAATAAATTCAAACTTGAATAAGAATAATCACAAAATTTCACACTACCCTTTAGTAAGTTGTCCTTCATTTAGCAAGAAAGGCTTGGACTTACATAAATGTGTAAGTAGATTCCCCAAAAAATCAATTTCAACATCTTTCCTGACAAAATAATCTAATATCCAAAGTGAAACCATAATTGAATGGAACAATGGTGCTTTAAGGTCATCTACAAAAAGTTCCCTCCTTCAAATCTCTGATACGGGATGGTATGTCATGCAAAATTAAGAAAAATTTAGGGAAACTTGTTGATTTCTCTAAAAGACATAAGGAAAATGCATGGAATCTTTGTAAAGGAATGCACCTGTAATATTATTTGATTTCCGTTTCAGCCTTTTTCTTAAGTTTAACCTCAATGAGTTGTGAACTCAAAGTTCTTTAAGAATAATGTTCTTATCGTTGAAATTCAAACTTTACAGTCTTCCCACCTCTGTCACCTGATGAGTATGAATTATTAAACTCTCTTATGTCATTATCCAAAAATTTCTTTCCTGGATACATGATTTTGCAAATAAAGGTTTTTCTGTAGCATAAGTGCTTGTCAAAATTTCATCTCTCATACCAACTGGCATCCAGTCATAACTGCAACTTGAAATCAGACCCGCACTTGTTCATTTATTACTCAGAGATGTGAATGGTAGAATATCTGCTAGAGCACTCTTAGCATATGGTAGAGGCTAAGCCCTCCCTCCTATTCCCTTGCCAAGACCTCCCTTAGGACCAAGAGTCAAGTGGCCATCATCAGAAGCTCTGTGTGTTGAAGGGCTTTGCATATACTAATTTTCAAATTGAGCCATATCCACAATCTGAGAATCTTGACTGGTGAATCCATGGTCACATGGTCCCATATGGGTTTGTGGCCCTTTAATCCCACCCATATGTGGAAGTGAACCCGCCTCTTCACCTACCATGTAAGTTGGCATCGTAGGTCCTCTCACACCATGATCAAGTGGTGTCACAAGTCTCCAACTTGAGTGTCCCAAATTGGTACCTCGAGAGCGGCCTCCCTATCCATGTAGTTCTTGCATAGCATCTCGATGCACTTCCTCTATTTTCTTGGGGCCCTCAACTTTCCTCCTTTGTTTCCATCCATTCCTCCTAAGATCAATCAGATACTTCAACATGAACCTCAGCCTAGAGGGAAGCCATTGGTTATTGGAAATTTTTTTCATCCTCTCGAAGTAAGCATCAATATGTTCGTTGGCCTTTGAATGGTCAATCATATGACCAATATTGCTCATTAGTTTGCACAAAGCTTCAACATTTTCCTCCTCTAGATGTTGAAATTCACCAATTAATTTATTGATACATGCATGCATAATTCTTTTGGTCATCATACTTTCTTTATAAAGCCACAAATAAACCTTATTTTTTCTAGCATTCGTCATTGTGTTGCAGCCTTATTCTCCCGTATTTCTTATTTTGAAAGGATTTTTTCACCATTCCCTTCAAATTTCTCAGCCTTTGCATCTTCTATTTCATCTTTTTCAAATTCTTCTTGACATTTGTTCAAAAGAACTCGCTTGAAAACAACCTTCTCATTATCTTCATAAAATTATGGTATTTCTATAGCAATCTTAAAACATAATTTTGCATACATTTCAGAAAAATCCGGCTCCATCAAGGCTTTTTAAAATATTTGAGATATTATACGATGAAGACATGATGCAGAGTTAATGTTCACTTCTTTTACTTGTTCAAAAAGTATCTCAAACTTTTAGGGCATTAATTTATTAAGGATGGATTTAATTTGTCTTTGTGATCCTCATCAGAAACCTTGCCCACGTCATATCAATTCTCTAATATATGAATTGTGGGCAAAGAAGGTCATGGAGGAGGAATCAAACCCTTCTGCAAACCAGAAGCACATTGCCACCTATCAACATCAGAATTATTTCTCACTAGTCCAACTTTTGGAAGTGTTTCTTGCACATAAGGCCCTCCAGGAAGGATGACATTCATACACATTTGTGTTTCACAAGTATTTCTTTCAAATCCAATATTATAACCTTGGCCAAGTCGAAACACAATAGAGGAACCACTAAGACCTGCATCCATCTGCATATCATAGCCATCAGCAAAAGCATCCAGTGGCTTGGCCCATCTATCATCATTCAAACTAGCCATATTTCTCCCACGACGTTCAAGTAGATAATTCCCACTCATTCGCCTCCCAATTCCCCTTGCAGTGATTACTAATGAATCAACCTCTCCTACATGACTTTCAAGTGCTTGGTAATTTCCAAGTAATTCAATAGTGTCTAGAAAAATTTCAAAATTATTTGGTAGATCTTTGCACTGATCCTTAATTTTCAACAAAAAATCTTTGTATTACTTTATGTCTCCTGAAAATTTAGTAACTAAAATAGCTACTTGATTCATAGGAGTTGAAAGCTCAGCTGCATCTCCCCAGTCATCCACTTCTTTATGTACTTGCTTCTCGGGCTCTTTTGAATAAGTCTTACTCTTGACAACATCAGTCGCTATTTGGATGGTTCTGGAAGGTTCACATCTTCCTCCTCCTCTTGAACCTTATAAGCATTATATAAATCCGTGTGGGAGCTACAACATTTTTCTTGCTTAAAAAGTCTTTTTTATTCTTCTTCTTGACAACTACTACCTTGGCAGCATCACCAATATTTGCAACATTATTCTTCGTAGAAACATTGGAAGAAATTTTATTCTCCTCTTCTATCAATATAGCTGCTAAATCCTGCTTGCCTTCACTTTCAACAAGAAAATATGACACCTGAAGTTGAGCAGAAATTTCACAAATATCACTATTAGGGGTGGATACTTGACCCTTATTTTGTGTGTCAATTACCTTCACATTAGCATCTGAACATTCCCGCATGTACTTTAGCACTATCATGGTTAACCCTACCTTTGTTTCTATATCCAGATGATCGTTTGCAGTCAAAAATTTTGTTACCAGGCAAAAAACCTGATTTTTCCTCCAAAATATCCATCTCAGCTTCAGGGAGCACTGCTATAGCTTCTTATTTTAATTCCCATTCAGACACCTTGCTTGCATCTGCTGTTAACTGCTCAGATACAACTAACACTTCACCCTTTTTCTCTTTGAACAAATTTTGATCAACAACCAATGTGCCATTGTCATTTGTAGCTAGTTGAGATGCCAACCTACTCTCATGCATTCCATTGAGTTTTATCTCTCCAACATGCAAACTAACTTTTTCTTTTCCAATGACAGAGTTGGATAAATAATTCAGCTCTTTGTTTATGTCAGCATCAGGTGAACTTGAAAACTCATTTGGGGAATTAGAAATCACAAAAGTCCATGCTCAAGATGGAGAACATTTCCAAGATCTTGTTTCTCTCCAATTACAAAATTAACAAAATCATTGTTGCATCTTTGTCTAGCATTACTGCTTGATGATTTAGAATGTTTATTCTTCACATTTCTAGGTTTCGAATATGATTTAATTTCATCCTCACTGCATTTTGGGATCTTCAATGTTCCTACAAGAACATTATTTTTATCAAACTTCATATCTTCTTATTCTTTATTTACTACTCCAGCATCCTTTGTAGAAAACTCAATAACTAGCCCAGAAGTTTCTATTTTTCCTTCATATCCCTCACTAGAGCTTCCCAAATATGAATACATATAAGCAATGATAAATTCACTCACAGATTATGAATCTTGTAAAGGTTCCAAGTTTCCCCTGGAAATATCCCTTTCGGTGACCTCATCTACATATGATGAAACTCCTAATATCCTTAACGAGGGAGTGTCCACAACATTAACCATGTTTCCTGATGACTTATTTGGTAATAGTATATTTTCACATTTTGTGGGGTTTCTAAATGAACCACAAGGATGGGTTGCAGAATCACGCTTTGGTAGTGAAGAATGTAGAATTGTTTCTATAGCTAGGTCATAATTAGCCCCTCCATCAATAGCTTTAACTGTTTTTTGTAGGGTTTTCATTAAACGAGTTGTTGAGGTAGATGATGAAGTCTGACACAAAAGTAACTCCTCCACCTGCTTGTGAGAACCACTAAGTTTATACTCCTCTACAGCCACCTCTCCTTTTGACTCCCTTTCCATATTTGAAGAGCTTCCTACCAATGACACCTATTGTTGCTTCTGTTTCTTTTTATGCTTGTGCTCATATTTTGGCATCTTATTTGAACATTCATTTTTTGAAAGACCTGCTTGTTTTATAGATATGCTTTTCTTCTTTTCACTAGTATGATGATATAAACTAGACTCAAGTGCAGAAACTACAGAACAATTTGAAATCATACCATCAGAGAGATCACATGTTGTCGTAGCGGGAAAGTTCACTAGTGACAGCTTAACTTCATCTGATTTATCTACAGCCAATACTTCAGATGGAGGACTAATGGAAAACTATAAACTACAATTATCTTCGTTGTTTACAAATGCAACTGCAAAATAACTTGATTGTTTGCCAAGATATTTTGGCAAGGAGTTTTTCTTTCCATCCAGAACTTGAACTGGAGCCAGAGCGATTTTTGAAGCCTATGGGAATGGTTTCAATATATCCAGCATCTCACTAGAATGGATCGTAGGCAGATTATTTTTTCTTTTTAATGGGCATGAATCATTTGATATGTCGGTTTTTTCCTTTAAAGGTTGATGAAAAGTAAATGAAATGTTGACATATGATCCAACTAGCATCAATGAGTAGAAATTCATTTGGCATGAACCACTTCAAGAAATAGAACTTGAAAGTGGATGTATGTATGTAGGCAGCCCTACTGATGGAGGAATGGAATCTTTAATTGATGACACAACATTATTGTCTGTTTGCAAATCTGACTTCATACCTTTTCAACCAAACTTCAGCTCTTCATGAGTCTCAGGGTGAGTGATTTTGATAGACATATTTGTCTGTTGGGGAACATACTGTGTTGGGGAATTTTTTTGGGTCATATATTGTTAAGATTTTGCACCTAAATTCCCCACACAAAACCTCTTTGTTTCCATACCATTGAAGTACATGTGTTTTTTTTACATTTACACATCATGATGCAACCCAGACTAATAATAGGTGTTGTACTAAAACCAAACTCTTCTACACCAAGGAGAGCATCTATGAAATCATATCTTCTTGTTTTCAATTGACCATATGTTTGTAGAATTGTTCGACCACACAAGTCATTAGCCACCAATGTCTGATGAGTCTCCGCTAGTTGAAGTTCCCAAGGCAGCCCAACATTTTTTATTCATGTCCAATAATATGATCGAGTACCACCATCATTTCCTAAAATAAATACATGATTTACATGGCCCTTTACTATACCACTTGTTATCACTCCAACTCCAACTTCAGAGACCAACTTTACGATGATTCTAGCTCCTAGATTAGAATTCTGCAGCAAAATCCATCGAAATAGTCAGATATGTCTTTATTACCTTCCAGCACCACAAAACTCATATCTTGGACATGAAACCTTACAACATGAAAATCCCCCTAGCATTTGATTCAAACGAAGGTAGATGGTTTTGACCAACTTTGGTTGACTCTTTATTTGAAACCGATTTCTATCACTTGTAAAACTCTCTTGATATGGAAAAGGCATGAGTGAACTTTTCATTACCCCAACTGTACAAAGAAAATGTTATAGAAGGTTGATTGCAGTAGTTAAAATTTAAAACTCTAGCTTGAATTTAAAGAAATTCTCACTGTTGGAGTCAAATCTATGAAAGTGAAGGATATATAATCATGGTGTTTGAGATAGACAAGAGTTGTCTTAGATAGAAAGAGGAATTTGTGGCATGATGCTAGGAAATATGACCCAATGCAGACATAGTATGATAGAAAAAAGTAGATATTTATTGAAATGCTTATGATTTTATCCGATAGATTAGTTTCTCATATCCTCACAAATTTTTCAGCAGATAGCCTTGTTATGCATAAGTAACGTATTCATGATTGAAAATGACTATGTATTTTTATTCCCAAAGTATACTCCATTATAACGGTTTTCATCACAATTTATAGAGAAGAATGCCCATAAAATTATAAATATAAATATTCGATAATGGAGGAGCATATGTATGGACATAGATAGTGTCAACATCCAAGCATAAGAAAAGGTAGAAGCACTCGACTGATTTGCCAACTAAAACTCCAAATTTCCACGACTGGCAATAGTTTTCTAAATTTATTTCATTAAACTGCATGGCAGTTCGAATTTAATTTTATAGCAATGTAAAATCCCCCAAGGGCTAATCGATGTAATGGCTTAAAATATCCTATAGATGCTAGTGCCTTCAACAATCTATTACTTATGTCCAAGATAAGTAATACCATAATTTCCTCAGGAAGTATCCATTAAAATAGAACTCCTATTTGCAATAAATCATCTTCAACATCGTAAAATTCCTCAGGTAGGCTTAGTTTTATTATCATGGAAGGATTTGGATGTTCATCAACCAACTACAAATAGTGGGCAAGAAAGAGAATCTGACACACTTTAATGTTTCAAATCCTATGCTATTGTCACTAAGTTTTCCAACGGGGTACATTATAAAAACAAATTAGGAATTACAAAAAGTATTCTCCCACAGGCCGTGAGTAATGTCCATGGTGGGGATGTGATCTGGCAGCAAGCCAAAAAAATCACGATGACCCCCCAAGTTCAGGATCTAGATGGCATATGAGTAAGGGTACTTTTAGTTATCTAACTTATAATAAAACCTTATTTTTGGATGGAATGAAATTTGAATCGATCGGCAGGCAGTGTGCCTCACATTTTCGACTATGTACAGTACCATACCATATTGTGAGGGGTATATCCTCTTCTATCATGCATGGGAACTCATTACTCTGAGCTCTATGTGTGTTATAACTAGTATGGATTCAGTCATTTCACTTAATCAAGCTCAGCTTATAGTGAGTTAACTAAGTTTCAATAATCAATGCACCACCAGGGCTCTTTGGCCAAGTGTCACAGGGGAACGAAGGGAAGGAATCATGGCAACACAGTTGAAACTTAGATAGACATGGCTGCTAAGGACTTAGACACTTACTGGCTTTCTTATTTTGTCAGAATGTCATTTCTGGGAGGATAATCTCATTGAATTAGCTGAGGTTACTGGGTTGGGTTAGGAAAAGTGGCTCTCACGGACATTTAGGAAGGCTCCAGCATGAATGGCCCAGGGACACATGCATATTTATACTAGCCTTAATAGTTTCCCTTGCTTTCCTCATTGAAGAAAATAGGATATAAAATTTTTATAGCTTTTGAATAGATGACACAACCTCTTCTAGGCCTATTGTCCAGAATTGAATATGCTTGTTTCATTTTCAAGCTCAAAGAGTTGGCATAACTATTCATTTCCAAATTTACTAGGAATTTTGTTAGTTTCATGTGATTAGGTTCCAATTTTGAATCCCATGGGTGAGGCATGCTATCCACTAGTTTATATTGGGTTTGCACAAAAATTCCAAAATATGAAAATGAAGGAAATAAGGGTTCTACTTCATTTATTTTCATATTTGGTTGATCCCATGGAGTTAACAAGGTAGCTCTATTCATCAACAATAGAGAAAATCAGTGACAAATAACAGTGATTGTTTATTTTGTATCTTTTAAGTAGGAGATCACAAAAGACAGTAGTCAGATTTAAATTTCAAAGAGGAAAACAATCATTGAAGGCACACCAAGTCTTAAATGTGTGGAATAATTTGTCCTTTTTCAAAATTTTGTACAAGGCAGGAGGGATATATCATATTACACCTCACTCCAGGGCACACATAATTAGTTAGAAGTATTCAATAATTTTTGCATACAGATATCAGTGTCACTTAAGAAGTCCTCCTTGAGATCTTTGGCCACAAACAATGTAGAAATATAATGTGTCAGAAATAGCTTCCTATGGATGATTGCAGCTATGAAATTTGTAGCACCAAGAGTGCATTATGTAACCTTTACATGTGCGTTATTTGAGAAAACTTGACTTTCAAGTGAATACTTGTTGATGGGTAGTATGTGATCTTTTTTCCCACTATACATAGACAGATTATGCAATCAGTGAAGGAGAAATAAGCATGGGTATCAGCAGTAAGGGTTGTGCAGGGTCATATGAAATTCTTTTCATACGTATGGTTTGTAAGAGAACACTCGAAATATTAGGGTAAATGATGTTTTCCAGCAATGTGCACCTGCTTGTGATAGGAAAACCCCTGTGAAGGAATTTGATTATGTTTAGAGGATGTTTCATGGAAGTGAGAACTCCAAGGGGAAAAAACTATTTTGAAAGTCCAAAGAATTATTGCAAAGAGTGGAGTTGACGATGAAGCTGAAATTTGTAAAGTGATGCAACGTTTATTTCAAGAGTTAGAGATAGGATTATACTTGGGGACCTCCATATTCCAAATATGAAATACCTTGTTTGATCCAATGATATGGGAAATAAAGCCTTGTTGAGAAAATATATTGGCATCATTGAATCAAGAAACTTGTACATAGATGAACTCTACATGATATTCTTCGCATTACATTAGGGGAATTTTGAGGTCTGAAATGGGCCTCCTAAGGAAATTATAAAATAATAGTGGAAAAAATCTAATAAGATTTGATGACATCATCAAATTTTAGAGGGAAAAATGAAAAAACTACTTTTTCAATTCATATTTTCAACTTATCTCCCAAAGTTTTTACTCAAATTTCGAGTGGGAGTACTTGTTGGATGCAGAATTTAATTCCCCATCCAAGTAGTACCCATGTTGCATACTTTTGATGGGTCCCACTACACGAAAAATGAGAAATACATAAAAAAACGTGATTACAATCACGTTTTTTATGTATTTCTCATTTTTCGTGTAGTAGAGTTCATCGAAAGTATGTAACATGGGTACTCATTGGATGAGGAATTAAATTTTGCATCCAACGAGTACTCCCACTCGAAATTTGAGTAAAAATTTTGGGAGATAAGTTGAAAATACGAGTTGAAAAAATAGTTTTATTATTTTATTATTTTTTAATATTTTTACTTTTTTACTCCAAAAATGTTGAATCATCCATTATGGATGACATCATCATCTTGAATCCTATTGGTTGTTATAAATTTTATTTTTGTTGTACATTTTTCTTATGAGGCCCATTTTAGACCTCAAAATTCCCCTAATGAGAGTGGTGTTTGGCAACAATATTTTTATACAAACCTTAGATCACATTAAGTATTTGCTTCCAAGTGGAGATAGTGGCATCATTATAATACTTGATGTTCCAGGACAAGCAACGATTTCACCTATAGCACACTCTAAATTGAGGCTCTTAGGCAAAGCAGTACTGGAATTGTCGAATATGCTTACTAGAAAATAGATAATTTTGAAAGGCCTTCATCTCACTATGTGAAATAAGGATAAGTTTTCAAAGATGTTGAGGATTAAAAATATGAAACCAATGCCTCTTACAGACTTTTAGCACAGGTCAAGTGGCATAATGGTTGGCATATTTCAGTTGCTTTTGAGAGAATAATTCAAAGGAAAATGGATCCAAAACAACCCTTGTTCAATAGCACAGACCTCAAAGAGAGTAATTCTCCCATCCTGGTCCATAATTATGGTGATTAGGGAACTTAGGGTGTATATATAAATATATATACATGTGCCACATTGGAAAACGTTTTGATGATCCAACCTCCAAAATTGGAATAGACCAACCTGTTCATTTTGGAAGCCAACTTGCATACCTTGCTTTGGATGTATTACAAATTATTTTCAGCTAATTTGGAAGATTTCCCACCTTTTTTGGGGTCTCTGCCTACAATTCCATTAGAGGAACCTGAGGAGCATTGGTATTCATGACATGGATATTTCACACTTGGTTTGTGGGCCTGCTTTGAGGAGAAGACCCTACATGGAGTTTTCATTCACATTTCATGGACTACATATTGTATGTGGAAACCCATTTATTCTCTTTCAAATATTTCCCACTTTTTGTGGGGTCTCTACCTACAATTCCATTAGAGGAACCCAAGGAGCATTGGTATTCATGACATGGAGATTTCACACTTGGTTTATGGGCTTGCTTTGAGGAAAATCCCCCTGCATGGATTTTTCATTCACATTTCTTCGACTACATATTGTATGTGGAAACCCAATCTGAAGTCCCTACATTCACCATTTAAAGAGGACTTGGGTTTGTCTCACGTGATTTAAGGAGGAAGAATAAATTTTAAGACCAAATTACTCTCTAATTTCCTTTAATTAATTACTCTATAATTTCCTTAAAATCATAAATAAGTTATGTTATATCTTCAACGGAATAAATATCATGATGTGGAGGGCTAATAAATTCCACATTGGAAGTTTATTTTCATGTAACATCAATATCACAAATGACTTTATGGCCAATGGAGCAGGATCCATCACATATACACATGAATGCAAAGATTTTCCACTCATCCTGTAGACCTTGAAACTTGCTAAGAGTGGACAGCATATCGGGAAGCTCAAGCATAGAAGAGAGAAGTAACAGATCATCTTTGATGTGCCAACTTCCAAGTGACATTGAATGAAGACAACTTTAATTAAAATTTTGAACCACGGGAGATAAAGGAAAAAAAGTTTGAACCACAAAATTTTGAAAATTTGGCTACAGTTTACAAAGAAATTGATGTTTTTAAGTATTTCATGGTGTTTTTAATAGTGATAAGTGTCTTTGAGATTAAAAAGATAGTGTCTATGTCATGACAAAATCAATGTGTTTGTCTACCAGTAAAAAGAGCTAGAAATGAAGTTATGTAAAAATCTAGAAAAGGAAAGTTCATTTATGGGAGAAACCAGCAAAATGATCAAGATGAGTGATTCATTATCATCCTAATATAAATACAACTGGTTTATTATGCAATATAAATACTCTTCTTCTTTTTAAAAAAGGCCTGAAGTTTTTTTTATAAAAAATATATCAAAATGAGAAGTTTTCCCACTTGCGGCAAACTCTAGGCAAGACGGCATTCAACAAGAATGAAAAAGAGTACACCATAATTCCATAGCTAAATACCATTGAAATATTGTTAGAGATGAATTTCATATATAATCCTTGAGTATACATGATTTCACTATATTTTTCTATCATATTCCTCTCGACCACGATGTTCACCGAGAAGACAACTGCCCATTTCCCACTTGACCCAAACCAGGCCTTGCAGAACACTATATACCCATATCCCATATTTGTACCCAAAATTCCCCTTACAATGCACCCTATCTCCAATCCAATGACACCCAAACCCTAAGACTCTTTTTTATACTTAAATATAGTGTCTCCTAATTAAATACAAATGCAAGCAGTCCATCCCCAAAGAAATATCAATGGTTTTCATTTTCACAACAACTCTACATTTAGAGGGTGCCATAGAGCTTATGGCCATACCAGTTGTTGGCACTTCCTACCAGCCCAAAAATCACATTCCAACCGATAGAACAAATAAAGTTCACAGAACCCACTATTAAAGATAAGGATCTCATGCCTACAAGACAACCTCTAAAACTCGGCAATTGGAAAGTGCTATTGGAATTACACTTGATCAGAGCACTAATTAAAAATGTATTGGAAACAAATCCATTTCCTTTTTTGTCAAGAACATAATCTCTCACTGTCCTTCTTGCTACCAAAGAGCTAGAGGAACCATCCATACTTAACCAGCTAGTTAGTACAATATTGATTAATGTTTCTAAAGAAGTTGTGTTGTATTTGTTCTTTAATTAAGCAAGAAGCCTCAAATTATTCTACTAATAACACTGACTGCCCTTTTTTTCTCTGGGAAATGAAGATAAACAAGATATCTAAACCCAATACCTTCACTTATCTATCTACTTGATATTTAGACCTAAAACATATGATCAACAACATTATCCAATAACCATCGCTTGCTCCACTCATTGGAATGCAGATATAAGTTAGCTCTTTCCAGATGAATTCTGGATCAATATAAAATATGTCAGAGACTACAGGGGAATCCACCTTTGAGTCACCTCTACCAATCTCCCATTCTACACATGTGACAGGCCCTGGTTGCACCCATGGCATTATTTTCTCAGGAAACACAGACATGGAAGTAGGAAAATGACATGAGACAATCATTCAGAGTTCCAAATATTTGATGAGAAAGCATGATTGTGGTCTCTACCTCTGTCCAAGACACAATGCATCCACGTAGCCTTCCACATCTAGATACCACTAGAGTCTGCAGTGATTGCTACAAAATTTAAAGGAAGGAACTAGAGTGATATGGACTTCATAGCATGGGCATGGTAGATATATTTCATGAATTCCTTCATAGAAGGATTGGACATGTTTTTTTATATCATAACAACATGAGGAGAATAATGTATGCTCAATATAAACCCACTTATGCCTTTAGTTTGGGGCCTCTTTTGGTGGTTGGAACATCTCTTTCACCAATATCTGAATCAAGCCTTCCTCCTAACAAGATTGTAATAAAAATTGATCAATTTCCCATGTAGGCGATTCCTGCTTCATAAAAACTAGTGGTTCCCATTATAGCTTCACTAAAGCTAGCCATTGCATCCACCCAACCATGTTTATGATAACCAACATAATCATGCATTGAATTCTTTCATCGTTGAATACCACCATTTCAAAAAACACTAGAGTGTGAAGTTTTCCGAACCTCTGAGAATAAAAAATCATTCATCGGTCAATCCATTTTTTGTGCCTCCTTGCAAATGCTAATTTTTTCCCTTACTGTTTAATTTTTACTATTAGTAAAGTCAATTGCTTAAAATCCCAGGGAAAATTTTATATGCTTTTTCAGTAGGAAAATAAAGGCCTCACATACCAACTATTGGTAAAATGAACAAACCATGAAAGGTGGAGAAAATGACTCCTCGCAAGTGCTAATTGTTGCCCTTAATGTTTAATTTTGACTGTTAGTAAAAGAAATTACTTAAAATCTCAGGAACAATTATATCTGCTTTTTAAATAAGAAAAGAAAGGCCTTACATACCAATGATTGGTAAAATGAACAAACCATGAAAGGTGGAGAAAATGAAGAAGGTGAAATTATCAATGTTCCAATTATGAGGAAGGTGAAATGTTCCAAAGTCTTATCAATTATGTTTTGGTCCTTCTATGCTTCTTCAACATTCTTATATCTCTTTTTCCAGTCCTCTCTAGCCCTACAGTCTTTTTCTTAGAAAGTAGTTGAGTTCAAAGTCAAGAACTCAAAACTTTGCAAAAACTACAATTTTAATGCCCATTAATTGTATCACTCTTAACTTGTTCTTGCAAGATACATGTAAGTCCACATACCACCAGAACAAAGCATATACATCCTCACCATATGTGGTGATCAAATATTTTCTACCTAAGGAATTCTTCCAAACCATAGACACTCCCTTTTACAATTTGACTAAAAATATTTTTACAACTTGATACAATAGAAAAGATATTTTTGGATGTGTGTGAACTTTTGTCCTCCACATAACATATTCTTTTGTCAGTTATATAGTTGCTACTACTTTCCAAAATTATGATATTTTCCCCATGACATGGGTAATTCTTTAATTTAAATTCATTCAATTTTGGTTCATAAACATTATAGTTTGAGCAAATTCCAAAACAAAGACACCTTAATCATAAGTGCGGAGCTAAAACTGAATAGAGGAATATGGATGAAATAATTCCATGCTATTGGAGAAAGAAAAAGCTAGGCAATGGATAGGAAAATTTTAGCACTTTCTAACAAATGACCACAAAGTAGGTTAATGGCACTAAGAGTTACATCTAAAGCAAACACTGTGGGAATTAAAAATGCATAATAAATGGTTGACAATAAGTAAAGGAGGTAAATAGTAGACTCTGTTCCAAAAGGAGTAAATTGGAATCTACATATAAGGTAATCATGAACTTTTGAAATTATTATATAAGATAATATAGTGTTACTAATGTTCAACAAATGACCACAAAAATAGGGCAATGGGAATGAAGAGTACAACCAGCATGAATACAATGTGGGAGTGCTAGTGCAACTCCTAGAAATTTTCAAAATAATACAAAGCAAGAAAAAAACATAATTATAACATAAGAACATATGTATAGTAGAAAATACATGCGGGAACCAAGCAAGAGATCAACCTTCAGGTATCTATATGAATTTTGAAATGATGCAACCTTTACACCTAAGCTTATTGTTGTTGAAAAGGAGATCATGTGCAACATGGTATTTCTACAAGTCTCGATCTAAGTTGAGATTGCTGAGATCAAATGACCAGATTGATTTGCCAATATTTTCCCAGTCTACTGCTTGGAACCAATGCCCATGGATTGTTCCAGGATAACCTAAATATGTTCCTCAAACCAATATTAAAGCCTCTAATGGTTTCTAAATTATCTGTAGACCCTGGTTGGAAAACCCTAATTTGAAAAAATGGTGGCATGGTAACCTAATAGAGTACATTATATGATGACATGAGCAGAATAAGTTCTTTAAAAAAAAATATATTCTAAATACACAATCATGAACACTCCTTGCAAGTGATATGTACCAATTGTACAAAATCGTTCCCATGAAAACTTACACCACTAATCATTCCTTTATCTAATGTGCTATCATTTATAGGCCAAGAAAAAAACCATACAAAACATAAGATGCAATTTAATAAGTCAAAACAACCATGATCTATCCTGACAGAGAAATTTAAACATCTATATTAGCATGCTTAAAACCTTCACAAAGGATGTACACAAAAAAATATTTTCACTCATAAACAACAAATATTACAAGACTCGTGTAGAAATATTATTAGAGAAACCAAAAAGTGACAAGATAAAGGCATGGTGCATAATACCCAAAATCTTACAAGATGCATGATTCTTTTCCCTTCTACGGAACTGATCTATCATAGTTTGTGCACCAGCCAATCAAGTGTTAACAAACATGACAGTAGAATGGGGAAAGTGTGCATCATCTATGCTGAGAGAGAAATTTAAGCATCTACACTAGCATGCTTAAGACCTTCACAAAGGATGTACACAAAAAAATATTTGCACTCATAAACACCAAATATTACAAGACTGGTGTAGAAATCTTATTAGAGAAACCAAAAAGTTACGAGATAAAGGCATGTTTCATAATACCCAAAAGCTTACAAGATGCATGAGTCTTTTCCCTTCTACAGAGTTGATCCATCATAGTTTGTGCATGAGCTAGCATTACAATATTTCCAAAATTATTCCCTCTAAGAAGATAAAAGGCTTTCACTTAAAGTATTCAAACACCATACTAGACAATTCCATTAAGGAAGGCATTGAAATATCATGTGCAGGTCCATCAATCATGTTCAAGGTTGTAAATATGTTTGATATGGTAATATTAGCTATTAATTTTATTGTCTTATCATTTATGTTGGGTCATTGTAGTGACCAGTGTTGGATCAGTTGATGAGAAGCTATAGGAGGCCTTAGGAGCTGTTTGGAGGAGCCTAACAAGGACTGTTAGGAAGCCCTAACCAGGCAACTAAGGTGACAATAGGCACATCAGTCCAGAAGTGAAGAAAGGTAGGTTTTGTGGTGTTTTGAAGGATCAGTTTGGATCAGTCTACATTGTTGATTGTTGGGATCCATTTGTTGGAGTTTCCTTGGGCATGAAGGAACTCCAACTGAGAAGATCCCACTATGGAGTGATTGTTTGGGGAATCAACACCCTAGAGGTTGGTTGGGATACAACCTCCCACGGTGAGGCATGCTACTTAACGAGACTCACACAACCATGCACATTGGAAAAACTAAATAAGAAACGAATAGAGAGATTTACCGTTTATCCTACGTTTGAGTGATGAAGTGATGGTCAAACCCCCGATGTAGTCTTCTTCTTAACCTAAAATACAAGAAGAAACCAGCACAAAGGACAAGTTGTACAGCATATATCTACTCTAAATGTCAGTGAGATTCATATAAAACATTAAATAAATCATAATGAATGCTTGTATAACAAATATTCTCATACATAAAAGCATACACTAACACGTTTATTTCGGGAACAACATGATACTTCTGTATTATAAATAGCATGTACAAAAGTAATCAAGTGGAGAGATCACCTGATCCTTCCAAGGCCTTCGCAGACCGTCGTCCGGATCCGTCCAGCCCTTGCCTCGCTAAGACTCCTTCCAAACTGGTGCATACGAGATAACATATAAAGGGATGTATATCTCAAGGAAACGAGGGTTTCCTACAATGAACTGGGAAAGTGCAGGAGGCACGGGGAATCAGACTTGGATAGGGAATACCAACAGAGTATAATATCAATAATTCTCTCTCTCCCTTAGGCCATACACATGAGGGCTTTTTATAGTCCCTCCAAGTAGTTTCAACAGTTGGAAATAGTTGGCCACGGGCTGGGGTGGTTGAACTACCTGAGTAACCATCGACCCAACGCGAAATTAGGGATTTTTTATATATTTTTTAATCATTTTAATGGCATACGCGGAAAAGTCTAGCTGGACTCGCGTATACACGCGGAAAAGTACGGGCATAGTCACGTATGGGGAATTTTACACTGTTTTTAAGTGAATTTGTCCAAGTCTGTAGGAATGGGTGCCCAAAAGCCATGAAGCAATCATGAATCATGTCAAAGTGAGAAATGATGCTATAACAGATGCCCCCTAATATATGAGGTCAGAAGGGGTACATGATGGCCGAGATGTATTATGCACATAGAAAGAACTTCGCAAGGACAAGAGAGGACTTCACCAGATTTCAGCCTGCCAAAAACCAATGAAAGAAACAGAGAGTCAACTCATGTTGAGGCGGGCATACCCATGCTCAGTCAAAAATACATCATATGGAAAGTACTGAAATAGATCCAACATGTATACAAGTATAGCTGAACTGTAAGTACACAATGAATCATCTGAGCATGGCCCGGAAATACAAGTCTGAATCAATGTCCAAGTATCACATATAGAAAGCTGATCAAAGATGGTGCAACTAGATGTCTGATCAAATAAGTAACTGAATCTCCAAGTACCGGATCATAAGTGGTAGATCAAACGGTACAATCACGCAACTCGGGGACCAACATATAAGATGCTGCTGTGCTGAACTGCAACATATAAGGGTGGACGGAAACACTGGCAGAAACTGAAAGGACTGTCAACAGTGAACCGAGAAATGCTGATACTACCCGAGGTCTTCACCGATCACAACGGCACAATTCTACACACTGGGAATAAATGAGCTGAAGTCGACCATGTGAGAAATCGTTGGATTACCGGGCAATGATGTATCCCGTTAACCAACGCGAGACAACCCACCGATAATGATAATGAGTGTCAAGGTTCCCCAGTACAATCTGACAAGTGCGAATGAATGAGTTGAAGTCGAACACTTGAAAGAATCTACCAATCAGGAGGCAATGATGAATCCCCACTGTCGATAGCGAAGAGTCTGCCACTGATGACTGCAAACCCTAAGGTACTGACAAAAATACTCTAGACCTTATTCCCAGAGCAATGAGTCGGAGTCGATGGGAAAAGATCTGCTGGAAGGAAGGCATTAAGGCATCCCACATCAGTCCAGCGCGAGTGTAACCCGCAGGCCAAGATTTGGAAGGAAT
This sequence comes from Pinus albicaulis, assembly GCA_034641835.2. Classification (NCBI taxonomy): domain Eukaryota; kingdom Viridiplantae; phylum Streptophyta; class Pinopsida; order Pinales; family Pinaceae; genus Pinus; species Pinus albicaulis. The sequence goes on from CM076571.1 coordinate 869,150,543, forward strand.
CAGACGAAGTAGAGTGATGGAACCAAAACTGAAGTACGTTTCCGACATGCACAAGATGAAGCTAGCGCACGGAAGAAACCCTCTGAACCAACCAATAATGAAAGCTGACACAGAGGCGAGAAATCCACCGATAGGGTCAAATGGAAATCAAGGTACTGCACGGATCCCAAGTGTGATAATGTGTGCTGACGTCGAACACAGGGGAAACCACTCAGTCAAAGACCCATGATGATGATCAAATGCTGAGCACGAGGTCACCTATCAATGATGGAAATAGGCCCAAGGTGCGGCTCTAGGTTTGCTCTCGGAGCAATGTGTCGTAGTCGATAAGAGACAAACCCGCCGGCAAGAAGTCAATGGGGACCTTCTCAAACCAGCACGAGCAGAAGACCAAAACATCTGATGTGATAGAACATGATACTGACAAGACCGGGAAGGCCAACTGAATAATGAGTCAAGAGACACCGCAGAATGGCCGACTCAGGCTAGACTTCCCTTGAACAAAAGCACGACTCTGTGATGACCATGGCAGTAAAAGTGACACTGTATAAGTCTGTCCTGCAGGAGGCAAAACAAACTCTCCATATGATTGGAAGAGATAACCAACCGGGGGAGAAATGACAAGTGAAACATGGTAAAGGCTGAACCTAGGTCAAAACTAGAACCATCCCAAATGAAGGAAATATATATAAGTATATGTGCTTTGTTCAAGGGCGACAAACTGACTCTGTACTGCCATCAAAATAACGAAGATACATCCCGTTCCAGCTCTTTTTGTTATATTTGATTTTTTTGTCTTTTTCATAATAAGCCTGAAAAAGAATAAAAGAATGCTATGGTACAATGGATAGAACGAGTATCAAGAAAGCAGATGCACTAGTTCTGGGGTTTGGAACAATCCTATGCTCAATGCAAGGTGGCGAAAACTGGTCAGTGATACTCAGAGGAACGTTCCATCCATGGGTACAAGGGTGTCAAGTCGTGATAGCTAAGTGCATGCAATGGTTAACTTGTACAGAAAGTCAAGGTCAAAAGTTGGCTTAAACATCGAGTCCAAATGAAGCCGGCTAAAGGCCAGGATAAACAAGTAGCCAATATGCAATGCAGTAATACAACTTAACGACACCGGGGAGCCTCTAGGGTAAAAGCCAGAAAAAATGATAAGTGATGAAGAAGAAGAATGAAGCTTCAACACATAAGACATGGCGGGACTAAAGAGGACTCCCGAGCCTACATAAAAAGCAACATGGGCAACAAGTGATAGCGAGGAACTAACTAGGAAGCCCATGTAAAGGAAGGCTCTACCATCAAGTCATGATTAAATAATCGGCGAGTGAAATGGGTGAAATACTCATGACCTGATGGGATCGACCCTATGGCAAGTGATCAGTATGGAGGCTAGTATGCAAGATGCAACGGAAAGTGATTTCCCTAACCTATATGCCAGTGAAGATCATATACCTGCCGTGACGAGTCGGAAATCATGGATCAAAAACCGGGAAAAATCTCAAAATCGTCAAAATGTACCTGAAAACATACCAAACTGGGCACTTCCAAGCAATCGAGTTATACAGCATAAGATAGATTGAAAAAATAAGCATAAGGAAATTTTGCGAAAATTTTCAATTTTTTAGCCATAAATAGACAAATTACCTCTCATTTGGTTCATTATTGCATAGCTGATTTGGAAAAAGTGCTCTGGAGCTAAAAACTTCTTTCGTCAAATCAGGAACAACCGACCGTCGAAATTCAGCGAAACTTCAGGTAGGCTCCTTAATCATCCTGTTTATTCATTTTGTCCGTTTGGAAATTAAAATTAAGTGATTTTTTGCTTAGAAACCCTTGCTAAAAATTGCGTATCTGCGCATACGCGGGTTTAATGAAGGAAACCCGCGTATACACGCGACTGTGTACAGGGAAAATCGCGTATGCGCAGGGCCGTAACCAAAAAAGCGTGGCTACTGCAAATTTTGTTGAAATTTCTCAGGATGACCATCTCATGGAGGGAACGTGAGCATAGCGCAGTAGACCAAGAGGTCATGCAGGACCGCGCAGCGCAAAACATCCTCCGAAATTGCGGATTGTTGAAATTCTTTAAAATGCCCAATATGAAAAGTAATGTGCGATTGCTTGAAATGCTCGTAAATTACTGGGAGCCAGATCGGGATTGCTTCATAATTGATCAGATGCCACTACGCATAGAAGTGGAGGATATATATTTCATCACTGGACTCTCCAGGAGGGGAGACCCAGTAGACCTTCACGGAAAACCCCTGGGAGGGTTAACTGTGGAAGATTATGTCCAATTATATTGCGTAGATAATTCCAAAAAGGTTGGAACGCAGATTACAATTAGAGATATCAGGGATTTGCACATGAAGATCCTCCTTTTCACCATCGGTAGAGTGGCAGGATCTGCCTCACTACATCAGGCGTCCAGGACGCAAATGAGTATAGCTATAGAGTGTTTGATTCACGTCTACGATTGGTGCACAGCCCTGCTACAGAACATGAAACAACAGCTGACCTCTATTCGCCAGGTAAAAACTAAACACTTTGGCTATGGTACCATTTTGACAACATTCTTCTTTGAGAGAGTTCCAGCTTTGAGACCCAGAGTCATCTCGACTATCAGCAGCCCGCGGGACCCAAGAATTGCCCGTTGGGCAGACATGATGAAGAGACTGGGGGGCAGCGAGGTACCCCGGACCACGTGGGGCGATGAGTTCTTCCTGTGGTGGGGAGAACAGATCATCACAGTGGACGACTATCCCTATGCTGGGATGGACTTCCGAGGAGATCCAGATCTAGTACTTCCACCCGGCGCAGCATGGGGAGCAGTCGGTAAGTTTTTGCAAAAAATTTTGACTTATATGATTTTTTGGATTTTTTCAATTATGTATGAAAAAATGAAAAACAAACATGTTTTTGATTGGATTCATAATGACTGACAATTAAAAAATGATCATGTTTCAGATGTTTGACCAGTTCATCCTGAGGGCCTACCGCGCCACAAGTGCCGCAGAGGTGAGGCGGAGACAGTGGATTCTGACAGGACTCTCCAGGCCGTGCAGAGAAACTTGGAGGGACTGACCCGCCAAATCCCTATGGCTGCCGTGGAGGACTTGCCGGAAGCCGTCCAGAGACGGGTTGTAGGAGTACCCCGGGACTGGGTTAGACTATTCCGCCGTGTGGCCACTGCAGTTATGTTCTATAGGAACACGACTTCTGGGCAGGGTCCTCAGGAGTAGACAGATTTTATATATTAGATGATTGTATATTCTTTTTTGAGACTGAACATGATGGGGCATAAGCCCAAGTTTTGTACGAGATTATGGATCCAAATTTTGTAAAGTTTTTTTGACACTCCGATGATATATACAGCGATATTTGATGTGATGTGATAAATGTATCAAATGTATGATGTTTTTGATGATTAAAATTTATTGTATTGAATGATTAATATGCCAATCTAAAGCTTGATTAGCCAATGAGTCAGCAAACCAATTGTCAGCTCGAGGAATATGATTGAATGTTAAAAATTGAAATGACCTTTGTAACAAACGTACCCTCAAGAACAATCGTAATAAAACTGGATCTCGTACCCGATAAGTGTTGTTCAACTGCGACACCACCAGCTGGGAGTCCAAGAAAACTACCAACGAATCAACACCCAAAGATATTGCCTCCGAGAGTAGATGAATGGCTGCAGTGTATTCTGCTACGTTATTGGAAGCAGGACCAATGCAGACCCCTCTTGATACCAACAGCTGACCGGAAGGATAATGAAGCACCCAAGCCGCGGAAGCTAAGTTCCGGGTGTGTCTACTAGCACCATCGGCGAAACCGAAATGACTCATGACATCCAACACAACCTGCCAAAGCAGATCAAAAACATCATCACCTCATCAAAAATCGAAAATCAAACAGATATGTACAAAGAAAAAAACTACTATATACAAAGCAAAATGCCAGGCCAAAGCCTAGGCATAATACTTCTTCAAATAGAGCCCATTTGGGGGCTCCGGCAACTCGTTCCCTTCGAAGTCAACCAAGGTATACGCTCCTTTCTTAAGGAATTTTTTAACGATATAGGGGCCATACCACATCGACTTAAACTTTCCTGCCCCCAAGGCATCTTTTTCTTGGGCATAGACCAAAACAAGGTCACCTTCGGAAAAGACCTAGGCTTAACCGCCTTATCGTACTGAACTTTGACTCGATTTTTATGCGCTTCATTCAACGTGGCGGCATCTCGACGCTACTCATCAAGATGTTCCAGATGAAGAAGCCGCTCTGCCAGACTAGAAGTGTCAGGAAGAAGCTCAACAACTAATTTAAGGGAAGGAATCTCGCATTCAATGGGAAATACGGATTCCACCCCGTGGACTAACTGAAACGGAGTAAAGCCAGTTGCAGTTTTAACTGACGTCCTGTATGCCCAAAGTGCAGGATATAGCATAATATGCCAGTTGGATCTATGTTTATCAATTGTCGTTTGAAGAATTGTCTTCAAGGATTTATTCACGGCTTCCACTTGCCCATTGGCTTGAGGATAATACGGAGATGAATGCTCCTGCCAGAAACCCAATTTGAGAGCCAACTCAGCCATCATACTATTCTGAAAATGACTGCCATGGTCAGTGACAATCTCTCTAGGTATACCAAAACGAGCGATAACTTGGTTGAAAAGGAACAAAGCTGCAGTCTCACCATCGTTCCCAAAAGTAGGCATAGCCTCGACCCACTTCGTAAAGTAGTCTACCGCTACGATAATGTACTTGTGACCTTTTGCCGAAGGCGGGTTACAAGTAGTATAATCCATACCCCACTTTGTAAAGGGTCCGACAGTAATGACTGGAAAAAGCGGAGCTGGATGAGCGCGCATTTTTCGAGTATATACCTGACAAGGATGACACTTCTTGACCGATTCAATACAATCTTTGAAAATCGAGGGCCAGAAGTAGCCAGCACGCAAAATCTTTTGGGCTGTAGCAAGCCCTGATAAATGACCCCCACAAGCTCCACTGTGAGAATCATTGAGCACCGCCTCGGCTTCTTCGAAAGTTAAGCAGCGTCTTAGGATTGAATCAACCCCTCGACGGTACAAAGCATCACCAATAATCAGATAATTCTTGGCTAAGTGACGCAGCTTACGACGCTCATATTTTGAAAAAGTGGAGGGAAACTTCACAGTCTGGAGATACACAACGATATCCCCATACCAAGGATCTTGTGGAGAGATTAGAAATAAGTGTTCATCCGGAAAGGACTCATCATAGATCATCTCCTCTCCACAAGGCAACTCGGAGATCAATTCCGTAAAGACTAATGACTTCTTGGATTTGGCAGACATGAACTCTAGATCGAATTCCTGTAATATCACAATCCATCTATTATATTTGCCCCCAATCACTCGCCTGCTGAGGACAAACTGAAATGGATTGGCAGCTGCCAAGACATAAGTTTTGCGAAGAATAATGTAATGCCGGAGTCGCTGCACAACATGCACTGCTGCTAAGGCTAATTTTTCTATCGGGGTGTATCGAAGTTCAGGTCCTACCAGTCCTCGACTAAGGTAGTAAATAACATGCTCAACAAGAGCATCATCCTCCTGAACCAGAACCATACCAATGGTAGATTCTGCTGTAGCCAGATATAAAAGAAAATCTCTGCTATAATCGGGTGGACTCAGTAAAGGAGCAGAGGTCAATGCCTTTTTCAAGGCATCGAATGAGCGTTGAGCGTAGTCGTCCCAAAGAAAAGGAACTCCTTTCTTCAACAATCTCATATATCCCTTTGTAATCTCAACATAGTTGACGATAAACCTCCGAAGAAAATTAGACTTCCCTTGGAGACTTTGAAGCTGACAGATTGAAGACGGGGGAGGCAGCCGAAGTATTGCCTCAACCTTGAAGGGATCTACCCTTATCCCTTCCCTAGACACGATAAATCCCAACAGCCGACCGGATGTAACCGCGAAAACGCACTTGTTCGGATTCAATCGAATTTTATAAAAACGACATCTTTCAAATATTTGCCGGAGGTGACCTGGATGATCCATCCTCTTTCGAGAATGAGCAGCTAAATCATCTAAGTATGCCTCGATAATATTTTTGATGTCGTGGAAGGCGTAAGACATGGCCCGCTGAAAGGTAGCTCCAGCATTTTTAAGACCAAAAGGCATTTTCTTATATGCAAACGTACCCCAGGGACAAATAAATACGGTCTTATGTTGATCTTCTGGACGGATAGTAATTTGATTATAACCAGAGAAACCGTCCATGAAGGAGAAAATCTCGTTACCGGCACACTCGTCAATAATCTGATCGATGAAAGGTGTGGGGTAATTATCTTTAGGACACGCCTTATTCAGGTCTCTGAAATCGATGCACACTCGAATCGTTCCTTGCATTTTATCTACCGGAACGGGGTTTGAAACCCATTCAGTCAGAGGAACTGGGAAAATGAATCCCGCCTTAAGCAGCTTTTCAACTTCATCTTTGATAGCTGCTGCCTTCCTAGGATTAACCGGACGAAGTTTTTGCCTGACCGGCTTAGCGTTTTCATACGTCTTGATCTCATGCTGGACGATAGATGGGTCTATGCCAGGCATTTCCTCATACGACCAAGCAAAAACATCCCTATACTCTTTGAAGAGCTCGGTATAGATTTGAACCTCTTCATGGGAACATTCAGCTCCAATGAAAACGTTCTCGACAATATTGGGATTCCTGGAGATGTTCACCGGGATAGTAGGAGAGATCACAGCCATGTTCCCTTCAGCATAAACCTGTGCTGGTGCTAAAGGGCTCAAGACTGGGTGAACAGGTCCAGGAGACTGAGGACTTGGAAAACTAGTTTCAACTTCGTTCAAGTCAGGTAGGAAGTAAGACCGATGATGCAAGTCATCCCACGGTCTATCTATACTAGTCATGGCTTCCAAGATTGCCTCTTCAGATGGAAGAGTGGTATCAAGGCAATCCTGGGCCGAAGAAGAACTAAGCGTCCAAGCCGGGGCCACATCACCATCCAACTCTTCCGGTGAAAGAGGAGCTGGAGTAGATTCTGCAGTGTCAACAATAGACTGATATGCAATCTCAGCTGCAGAAATCAGAAATGCCATTCCACCCACTTGACCTTCCACTAATGTGGCAGTAGGGGAAGGTAAGGTCCAAGGGTCCGAAAAATAATGAGTTCGAAAGAACTCTCTTCGAAGGGGAGCCTTGGAGGATGAAATAGCATTAATAGACACCTTAGGAGGAGGAAGATCGAAAGTACCCATCAAGGAAGAATACATTCCAATTCCTAGATTCTCAACGGGCGCCTTAGTATTATCCAACTTAGGAACAGATGAGTCAGAAGGCGCATCCAAGTCTACCGGAGGACAGTCCAGTTGATCCACTGTAACTATCCTCCCTTCGTGGGGGAAACATACAATTTGAAATAGTGAGGATGCAATGGCATCCATCTCATAGATCCAGTTCCTTCCCAACAGAAGGTTGTAGTCCAAGGCTGCATCTACTACCTCAACCTCTATGTTAACGATTTTGCCCCCAACACAGATGGGCAAAGCCGGGACAATACCATGGGGTCTATGAGAATGGCCATCGAACGCAGTAAGAACAGTGCTAGATGGAACAACTTTGGGAGATCCAAGTGTCTTCCAACATGCGAGAGACATCACGCATGTAGAAGCACCCTCATCAACAACCGTTCGAAAGATATTGCACTTCCGATACGATGATTTAATGTGAAAAGCCATGTGATGAGGAAGTCTCTTCTTAAAATTAGTCATATCAAACATAATCAGAAGAGAATTTTTCAGATCAATAGCCCCAATGGCAGTGAGCAAAGCACTGCGCTGAGCCGGACAAGACTGGAGTACCTCTAAAGCTGACATAGCACAAGGACTCTGCGCCAGATCTTCTACAATCGAGTAGTTCTGGGCAGCCCTCGCGTTCGGATTAATCGTTGACCGCTTAGAAGATGCTTTCGGCATCCGAGGCATAGACTCAACAGTTGGCTTCGTGATATGAAGCGGCTCAGTAGCATCAGGAACTTGCTTAGCTTTCGAAGATTCCTCTCCGCCATAATCACGGGATCTCATAACGACATCCACATGAGCACTCATCATAAAGATGTTCGATGGAATTTCCCCTTCCTGGGCACCTCCAGAGGAAGCCCCAGGATTTTGGTTCGTGCCAACAACTAATTGCTGCCCTTGGGGAAAAGGGTTTGTTAGCACAGCCTGGGAACTAGAAGAACCCTGCTGGGATAACAGGCGCTGAGCATCCTGAATTTTAGGGCAAAGGTGTGTGAGATGGTCTCCAGCACAAAGCTTGCATGAAAACTTCACTTTCTTTTTCTCCTTTTGACCCTCACCAACACGCTCGTTGGTTTTATTTGCATTGCCCTTCCCGTTCTTGCCCTTCTTCTTGTTATTACGTCCCTTCTTCTTCCCATTGGATTGTTGATTTCCTTTGGGATCAGAAGCTTGGACAACATTTATGGACAAAGACTGGGAAGGTGATGAATCAGCAGGCACAGCCTGACCAGAAGGAGCAGATTGTAAAGACAACTGCTGCAGTTGAGAAAGTAGGCTGGCTGCACTACTATTGACCGATCCGACAAGCCCGTCACCATGCGGACCAGGTTTGGGTTTCGATAAATCCAATTTGGAGCGAGGAGCATTGGGCAAATACTTATAAAGCATCCCAGACTGAGAATAGATCAACTCTAACTGCTGGGCCCTAAAGATGGCCTGCTCCTCGGAAAATACCCCAGATAGGGATACATCCTTTGAAATGTCTGACTGAAGCGATTTCAAAAACCACTCGAGAAGGAACTCACCTGGAATATGGGCTTTGATAATCCTCTTCCTTCTCCTCCATTCCTGAATGTGATCAGAAATGTGAGTTGCCTCATCCTGCTTAAAATTAGCCAGGAGTTCGGTCCCAGCCTCATATCTGACAGGCAACTGAAAATGGTTAAGAAATGTGACAGCCAGTTCTCCAAATGTGGCGAAACTGCCCCCAGTGAGCTCTATATACCATTTGGTAGCATTTCCAGTTAGGGTGCGTTGAAATAATCTCAACCTAATCGAGTCATCGATCAGGGAGTTCGAAGAGCACCATAAGTGGAAAGTGGTGATGTGGTCCGCCGGATCCTCTCCATTCTTACCTTCAAACTTTGGAATGTCTGAAGGAAGTTTGGTCGGGACCGGAGGCCACCTCGGACTATAACGAATCGGATCATTAGTCAACTTCGACAGATCTGGCAAGTTTAACGTTGCCAGAAAAGGTAAGCGAGGCGGAGCCTGAGGATTCCATCCTTGATGGGATGGATTCCCAACATTCTGAAAAGAATAGCCCGGATTTGATGAGGCACCAGGCTGCCAGAAAGGACTCGTAGAAAACGGAGAAGAACCTCCTCCCCACGCCGAGTTACCAAAACCCAGACTAGTTCCCCCCGCTGAAGTATTGACTGAAGAGGAAAGCCCCTGGTAGGGGTTCCATGCGTTAGACAGAGGAGAAAAAGACTGATAAGCACTCGATGAAGGGAAAGAAGCATTCCCTTGATGCATGCCAATGATTCCCACACTTGTGCGTTGTAAACACGAAGGGATTCCATCCCATAAAAGTAGTCGAACTTTGCCCCCCAGACCAAGGGTTGAAACTCTGGGTCTGGGACGTAAACGGAAACGACCCTAAAGAAGGATTGGAGCTAGGAATATGCCCAGTCCCAAAGGGGAAACCCTGAAACGAAGCTGATCCACTAGCCATGTTAGACATGGGTGTAGATCCAGCTGCACCGGCGGAAAAGGAAAAAGAGGGATTTCCACTAATGGACATCCCTGAACAGAAGGGACCAGAATGGGAAGCATATGCTTGGGTGAATCCAGAGCCAAACATAGCAGCACTAGAAGCAATCGAAGATGAAGCAATAGTGCCCCCTGCCTCGACAGAAGCAGGGGTCTGAATGCCTGCAGCACTCACGGTAGAAGCCGCATTCCCAGTCGTGGCCATCGAAAGATAAGAATGATACGGAAGATCCGGTGGTCTCTCAGACTCCGGTCCGATGTACTGAACAAAAAACGGATAATCAGGAGGAAGAGGAGATGGACCTGTAGCAGGAGGCTCAGGTATATCTTCTATCTGAAAATCTTCTTCCTGAGGAAACAACACTCGCGAGGTGAGCGAAACGCTCCTCTCGGAACCGACACCGGAATCAGCAACGAAACCTTCAGACCTTGGTGGAGGATCTCTCTCCACAGCGTCAGACTCCACAGGGTGGTAACCACCTGCTAAATCGCTCCTAGCTTCGCACCCTAAAAATTTCCGCTTCTGAAGCTTCGTAGAAAAAAATTTATAGCGAAAATTCCACGATGACCTGTTTGGAGCAGCGAAACCCTAGAATCCAAAGCTCTGATACCAAATGTTGTGTAACCAGCTCCAAAAATAGAAGAAAAGAGATATGAACGCCTTATAAATAAGCCACTTCGAGGGGGAAACCTCCAATACATTACATAAATGAACAATTCTCGGATGATACAATTTACAAAACCTCCTTTCTATATATAGGAGTCCATGGGGCCATAATGTAATCCTAGTGGGCCACAATGTAATCCTAGCCGACCTAACAATAATAATTTAAGGGCACAATAATAACAATATGGGGGTTACAGGGGTACAATAATAACAATAAGGAGGGCTACACTAACATAATAAGGGGCTATACTATTAATATAGGGACTTAACACAGTCACCTGTGTGGAACCTAGGAGTGGCAACTATGGACACCAATCTGTATCAGAAGCTGGGCGGAACGGTCTTGAGGTCAGATTCAGCTAATCGAAGGGGGGGTATCCTTCTTCTCAACCTTCACTTCCCCTCACGCTTGACTCTCGGATGAGAGCTTTCCCAGTCCACCTCACGGAGTTGGATTTCGCTCAATTAATCAACTTCTATGTTTGTTTGAGCGGCCTTGGAGATTTAACTCTCCACTCACCTATTCCAAGGCCCTACAACCTAGCTAGTTGGTGATTGACACTTAGTAAAACTTGCTAGTTGATTTTAGATTAAATCGCTTATTTTAAGGGCTGTTGTATTATGTCACAAGGATATGGAGATGAAACCAATGGTGTTTTGATGCAAAAGAAATTAATAAAAACTTAACTACATGCACATGCAGTTCTTTGTCTTTCGATGAAAAGTAATCTCTATACAGGTTCTACGAGACTAAAATTTGTATTTTTCTTTTCAAAAAGCAAACTCACACTCACAAAAACTAAGAAGCTAACTAAATGATTCAATGCACCTAATGCAAATCACTACAAGCATGTAAATCCTAAGATGCAAAAAATCTCTTAAAACAAAGTGAAATTTCCCAAAAAGCTCCTTCAGTTTTAACTCATCTTTTGTTGTCCAAAAAGCCAATTCTTGAAAACAAGAACTCTTAATATAAGACACCAAAAACACTTAACAACAAGAAGAAGAAATCAAATGACAACTCCTCCTCAAAATCAAGCCGAAAACTAGAAGCAAGAAACTTCACAAAAGCTCCAAAAGATATAGCCAAACGAAAATGAAAATGCAACAACAAAAACAAAAACAAGAGACAATGTTTTTTGAGTTTTTGAAATGCAAAAACAAAAAGCAAAACAAATGTTTTTTGGGCTTTTTAGTTTTATAAAGCAAGAGCTCGACAAGACCAAGCACAACTATCAAAATCCAAACCAAAAAGGGACCGAATTTCAAGCACAAACTTCAACAATGCTCCCAAACCTTATAAAGCTAACAGTAGCAAGATCAATAAGAGCAACGGAAGACCAAAAACTCAGCCAATCAGCCTAGACAAATAGTGCAAACTTGCTGCAACAAAAAACTCCAAAGAAGCAAGAAAAGTTCTTCGAAAATTGCAACAAAACCCTAGCCTATGGAACTCAAGAAAAACCAATAAAAAACGAAGCAAAAATTGCAATGCAAAGCACAACACAAAGATAGGAGAAAGTCAGTGAGCAGAAGCTCTCTGTTCTGATAAAGCAGAACAGCCAAGAATGCTCAGAGAGCGATCTTGGAACTCAATCCAGAAGTGCCAGCACCAAAAACAAAACTTTTGCCAAAAGACTAGTTTTCACTCAAACGAAAGAGAGAAAAGACATGAAACCACTTCCTTCACACTCCAGTAAGTACAGAGACACTGTAGACACAGGCCTCCACAGCCAGAAAGGACCAAAAACTCAAGAATCCTAAAAATTCAAAATCTGCCTAGGTATACGCGGCTTCACAGCTGTGCAACCAGTGTGCATACGCGTCTGTTCTAAGGGAAACTCGTGTATACGCGGTTTCCTTCAGACAAAATAGCGTGTATACGCGACTGTGTGCAAAATAAGGCGTGTATGCAAAGGTAAATAATGAAAAAAACAAAAGAAACAAGCCTGGAAAAGACACCCAGACTTCAGACTGACTGCAAGAAAATAAACTGGACTGCAAATGATAGATAAAATTGTTGGCAACCTACCAAACAGCTGAAACAACCCAACAGGAGAATCACAAGAATGTGATCCCCAGCAGAGTCACCAGTTCTGTTTCGGGGAAATAACACCCTAGAGGTTGGTTGGGATACAATCTCCACAGAGCAGGGGCATGCTACTTAACAGAGACTCACACAACCATGCACGTTCAGAAAAACTAAATATAGCAGAATGAGAGATTTACCCATTGGTCCTACGTTTGAAGTAGATCCATGTGGGGTCCAAACCCCCAGCAACCGTCCTTCCTTCTTAACCTGAAATACAAGAAGAAACCAGCACAAAGGACAAGTTGTACAGCATATATCTACTCTAAATGTTAGTGAGATTCATATAAAACATTAAATAAATCATAGTGAATGCTTGTATAACAAATATTCTCATACATAAAAGCATACACTAACACGTTTATTTCGGGAACAGCATGATACTTCTGTATTATAAATAGCACGTACAAAAGTAATCAAGTGGAGAGATCACATGATCCTTCCAAGGCCTTCGCAGACCGTCGTCCGGATCCGTCCAGCCCTTGCCTCGCTAAGACTCCTTCCAAACTGGTGCATACGAGATAACATATAAAGGGATGTGTATCTCAAGGAAACAAGGATTTCCTATAATGAACTGGGAAAGTGCAGGAGGCACGGGGAATCAGACTTGGATAGGGAATACCAACAGAGTATAATATCAATAATTCTCTCTCTCCCTTAGGCCATACACATGAGGGCTTTTTATAGTCCCTCCAAGTAGTTTCAACAGTTGGAAACAGTTGGCCACGGGCTGTGGTGGTTGAACTACCTGAGTAACCATCGACCCAGCGCAAAATTAGGGATTTTTTATATATTTTTTAATCATTTTAATGGCATACGCGGAAAAGTCTAGCTGGACTCGCGTATACACGCGGAAAAGTACGGGCATAGTCGCCTATGGGGGATTTTACACTATTTTTAAGTGAATTTGTCCAAGTCTGTAGGAATGGGTGCCCAAAAGCCATGAAGCAATCATGAATCATGTCAAAGTGAGAAATGATGCTATAACACATATTAAGCTTCCACAACTCAAAACTTTGGCCATTAAATTTATTTATCTCTATATTTTCATTGTTCGCCCTCTTCTTTCACCACAAGAATCGATCGCACAAATCTCCCATTGAACAGGGTATACCACATGCCCTAGCAAAACCCCTCAGTAGCAAAGGCGTCCCCTTGAAGCCGAAACTTCTCTGATACCAAATGTAGGTTTTAAATCTATACAAAAATTACCTGCAAACAAATTCTTAAACAAAAAATAAACAATGGCAAGAGAATTAAAAAAACAAATATACACAAAAATTTTCCATCTTTAAAATTATGATATCATCTTTCATCAAGTAAATTTCCCTTACAATATCTTTTGATTCATCCATTTGCTCATGTACATCTCCTTCATATTGATCCTTAAGATGACCAAGTTCGCAACATGCTCGAACTCTTTATTTCCTTATTTTATATTTGACTCATGTCCCTAATTTTTCTTGCATGCCCCTCTGTCAGATAAATGACCCATCGTTCCAAGTCTATCATCTTCTTGTCCACAACATCTTGTTGTGAAACCTCCATATCTACCTCAAAGACTTCATTCAGAGTATGCTATGATACTAACTATCAGGAAGTGGCAATTATAACCCGTGAGTCCTCCTTCAAACAACTTTGATACCAACTGTCATGAATTGAAAGGTATATCTAATGACTTCATCTTCAAACAACTATGATACCAAATGTCATGAAGGGATATTTGTGTTAGCCACCTATAAATTCTGAT